>JACEEZ010004943.1:0-105840 GCA_016584305.1 Chionoecetes opilio
TCTCATTCTTCCTATCATGATGTATAGTTATTTTCATATTTCTATGGCCTCTTCACCGCCTGTCCGATGATTTGGGTTTCAGCGTTGGGTTGTCCCAACAGCTGTGGTGGTTGATGAACCTTCACCACCTCGACCACCACCATCTCTGTTGTTCTTCGATAGCTCAAGTTTTTACCTGTTTAGAGCTCTTTCTCGAGCCTTCAAAAGCTCTTTACGCCTACTGCGAGGCATGATGAGTAAAAAAAAACCTAAATAGCACGGCAGAAGCCAAATCTAGTTGTTATTGGCTGTCCGCTCGTCTTTCTAAAAAAAAAAAAAATCCGTTGTTGTGATCGCTATTATGAAGGGGGGCGAGGCGAGGCAGGTGGAGGCAGGTGGAGGCAGGTCATGGAAGGCTGCTGTTAGAGGAGGTACAGACAGCACAACAACAAACATATTCACGTAATTAGAACATAAGAGTGATAAATATTTGTCTGCGATCACTAGCTAGGATTATGAATGCTCGGTTTTTTGCTTTCTTAATCATCTATGTGTTGTGAAATGAGACTGAAAGGCGTGTGAGAAGAGGACTGGAACACTTTTCTGGAAACTTTTACTTCCTGCGATTGTTTTTTTTTCTCTCATTATGCGTTAATTGGTTCATTTGTCAATTATTTTGCACTGAATGCACATACATGTTAATAAATAAAGTTGCAGGTTGCGTATTAGAGTTACTATAAGTGTTATGTTTACCTGTCGCCCTCAGCCTGTGACGCGCGTTCCCCCACACCCACCCTGTGCACACCAACACATAAATATTTAAGCTTATTCATTCAGCAGATGCCCTCAATATAGACCAATTGGTTTTCTAGTGTCTGTTCTTCCTCTGTATTCCTATGTATTCCTTCTCCTCCTGGCCTGGAATATTATATTATGCTGTGATGCTCGTAGGTTTGGCGTCAATAATGCATAACGTTATAATATAGTCACAATGTAATATAAAGGGGAGACTCCGGGGGGTCCCTTATTTGTCGATGGATTTCAACGCAACTTTCAGGAAATCCTCTTCACAGTCTTAGCAATGTATAAAAAGTGTATCAGCCAATATCTGAGATTCCATAAAAATAAAAAGTGTCATTTATATTATTAACATACCAGGATTGATTAGGGTTAGTGGTAGTTTCAGTTAGCTTAATTCATTCCTATTATTTTTCATAAAGGAACTTCCATGTTTCTATCCTCTTTAGGGACAAGGTATACTTTCCCAACTGTTCTCTTACATGCATGACGTACCGCAAATGTGATTTATGGATCTCTGAGTTAGATGTGTGTATTGTATCACCCCAGCTATTAGACTCTGTTAATGATTTTCTGTGGTGCATCATAGTGACCTCCTTCTGACCACGCCCCGAAAAACCGTGAGAGTCACTAGCACAGGGGTTAACCTTGGTAACCTACTTGTTCGGGAAACGTCACTAGGAGGCCACGCAGCACTGCTTGGAATGGCGGGGAGGTCTAGATTGATCGAAAAGCCTCTCAAGTACTATAATATAAACAAGGATAGCTTTTTGAGAAATATCAAAACAAAAAATGTCATGCATACGCGATGATGATTTAAATTCTTATGTTAGGAACTTCTCAGAAGCTTGTATGCGTGTGCTAAGAGCAGTGTTACCGAGGATGAGGGGAGGAGTGCGTGTAGATGGGATGGATTTATGGAGATGGGAGAGGCTATTGGAGGATTTAGGCCGATTTAAGGTATAGAAAGCCATTAATTGGAAGGGTGACTATGATGTATCAACTTATGGTGATGGTACTTTGCCAAGTGATGCAGATTTTAGGGACCAAAATTGAGGAAGTACTGAACCCTCTACGAGCTACTTATTATGAAGAACCGAATGTGACTACAGATGTTAGCATCCCTGTCTTGGACAAACCTATATCTCCCTCAGATGTACAAAATCAGATACGAAGGATGAAAGTTGACAAGGCGTGTGGGCCAGATGATGTTTCCCAGGTGTGTTCACACTATTGCCAGCCCAGAGGATTTTTTACCTTACCACTTTATTCAACATTATTTTTCTTTTGTTACATAAGTGATAGACTGACACTCCACACTCACATATGCTTTTGTTCCATAAGTGATACACTAACACTCCAAAGTACACTGTTTTATTTCACTTTATTCACGTTCTCTCGCGTGTTTTCCATATCTACGTAGATATTCCATATCTAGGATATTACATTATTATTATCATTATCATTATTTGCCATAACTGTTGTGTACTCGGATATTTTTATTCCTTTCTTCTTCACAAATTTACCTGTCATCATGCCACCACCAGCGCCAACTTCAGTCACTCTGGTACACGAGGTTCCTTCCCTTCCCAAATTCACAGGCAACAATATTCCTGTACACATATTACTCAAAGATGTTGACGATGAGATCGCCGCGTCGTAACATCACTGACGATGCAATCACATTGCTAACTAAAGTCCCGCTGTTCTTCTTTCACTGACCAACCTGTGTGAAACAAGCCTACAAACTTTTACTATCCTCCAAGACCTAGAGCAGCTGGTGCAGCACCCTACCGTTATCCTGACCGCCTAGGAGACACCGCCCCAACATTTTGGATCTTTTCCTAACTACTAACCCTTCTGCTACTCTGTGAAACTATTCTACCCGTGGGTTCCTCCGATAACATCTTATTTCTGTAACCTGTCTATCGCTCCCGGTGCAGCCTCGGGACCCACAAGCGGAGGTGCTTCTGGCACGTCAACTCAGCAAGTGGCAAGTGGGAAAAAAGACTAAGGCAGTACTAAGTTGTTCCCTAAAAGATTTACCAACCTAATTGTGCCCTAACATGATTACCACACACTATAGTGTGCCTAAAAAGACCTACCACATTATAAGTTTCCCTAAAGGACTACCACACACATAGGGTTTCCCTAAGAGACTTACCCACCACCACTATAGTGTTCTAAAGGAGACTTACCACACTCGATCGTTTCCCTAAAAGAGACTTTACCACACACATAGTGTTCCCTAAACACGACTTACCACACTATAGTGTTCCATAAAAAGACTTACCACACCTATAGTGTTCCTAAAAAGACTAACAACGGACAGGTAAATTTCTCTATCTCCCTAAAAAAAAGACAAGGTTTTTTTTTTACAAGACTGTGATTGGATGACAGAGGGACTTCCAATTATTGTAACTGAAAACAGATTCCAGATTCGTGGTCAAGCAAGCCCGAAACCTGTTAGCCAATAATGTTCAGCAATTCTATTTTTCAAGTTTCTAGGGTTCCTGCAAAATTGTAATATTTTTGAAAACTATATTTGCTTGGAAATAGTTCTAGCAGTTTCGGGCTGCTGAACACGAATCTGAATCTGTTTCAGTTACAATGATCAAAGTCCCATCTATTCAGCCAATTCACAAGGACATTGATACTTACAGATAATCCCTAAAAAATCATAAATTAGATAAAACACTACTCCTTTAAATGTGAAATGGTTGGAATAACTGAACTTTTGCAATACATAGAAAATGTGTGTGCGAGAGAGGAGAGAGAGAGAGAGATAGAGAGACAGAGAAGAGAAGGGACAGAGACAGAGACAGAGACAGAGACAGAGACAGAGACAGAGACAGAGACAGAGACAGAGGACAGAGACGAGACAGAGGACAGAGACAGAGACAGAGACAGATGGACAGAGCAGAGACAGAGACAGGAGACAGAGAACAGGAGACAGAGACAGAGACAGAGACAGAGACAGAGACAGAGACAGAGACAGAGACAGAGACAGAGACAGAGGAACGAGACAGAGACAGAGACAGAGACAGAGGTACAGAGACAGAGAGAGAGAGCGAGAGGAGGAGAGAGAGATGAGTATAGCGAGAGGGAGAGAGAAGAGAGAGAGGAGAGAGAGAGAGAGAGAGAGAGAGAGAGAAGAGAGAGAGGAGAAGAGGGATAGAGAGTAGAGACGGAGAGAGATGAGAGACGAGAGAGAGAGAGAGAGAGAGAGGAGCGAGAGAGCGAGAGAGAGAGAGAGAGAGAGAGAAGAGAGAGAGAGAGAGAGAGAGAGAGAGAGACTGAAGGAGAGAGCAGAGAAAGGAGAGATGAGAGAGAGAGAGAGAAAAAAAAAATATATATATATATATATAATTCAATATGTGTGTGTGTGTGTGTGTGGGTGCTGTGTGTGTGTGCGTGTGTGTGATGTGTGTGTGTGTGTGGTGTTAGGGAGGTAATGCTAACTTAGAAGCATGATAGAAGCATTTACAAATGGTGAAAAATTGTGTGGGGATAATCTTAATCTTAAGTAGTAAGAAATTGATGGTTGTATGAGTTCTTATGTGTATATATCTATTTGTAATATTGTTGTTATTTATTATTATCAGTGATATTATAAGTGTGTGTACTTATAATTATAGTATAAAATACAAGGTTTTGGTGAGTACAAGTAATACAATCTGTGTGTTTTGGAATATTTTGAGTGACTTATTATTGTAGTGGAGGGATAGAGGTAACCATCGGATAATTCAGGACTTTCGGCTCTAATTCGGAAAGCCTGGATCTCCCAATACAAGTCGATTTTTCATTTTCTCCATCCGTAAATGTTCATTGTCCCATTCTGTAATCCCGCTACGGGTCTTTCGATGGGGGTGGCTGACGTGGCATGACAACAAACCAGCACCAGACCTGTGGGCTGCCGGGTGGGTAATATCTCCATGGACTTACGTCTCCACATCAATACACGGGGCAGTGGCCGCGGGCGTCGGAGATACGGGGAGCTTGCATCCCCAGGCCGGTTAAAGCCCCGGCTTTGCCGGGGGAGCACACTCCCTCGTCCTCCCGAGGTTCCCTGGCTGTTACAGGTCCCAGGGCATCTTGATGGCTCCGGCCATGTCAGCTACTAGACCATAAATAATACCTCAACCAGTTGCTGCGTAGGACCTGAGGATGCCAAAGTGTTCCCTAATGCCCGCTGGGTATGTCTGCCAATGCCACGGGGTCCCTGATGGGACCAGGGGCAGGCTTGTGATACAAAGTATTCGTGGCACCGCAGAGTTGCACTCGGCATCGCGGGCAAGAAGGCAGCCTCGGGGCGCGGCGTCCACGGACGAAACTGTGTCGGCTAACTATAAGCCGCCTGTGTGGTAACCCGGATGTCACACCAGCCCTGTGTCCCGGGTAACGCGTTGTCATCTACCACAGGCTCAAGGGCTAATGCCACGAGATGAGCACCAATTTGATAATGCTTCAACGGCCCTTTATAATGGGTTTTGAAAGACCATGTCTAGGAGAGTCGTCCTCCTATCCAATTGGTGGTAGCATCGGCCGGTCACCACCAAGATGGCACCGATCAGGAAGGCAGAATTATATCAGTGATCAAAACAAACTTGGCTCTCGGACCAGGACTGCCTCAGACAAGCCCAGGGTCATTCTTTTTTGTATTACATCTGGACCTATAGCGCGTGGAGGCCGTGAGCTCCGGGCGTGGGATGACAGGCCTGGAGGTTCACTTGAGGGCTGTGGATGTTGGCCCTCGCCCGTGGCTGCGGCCAGGCAGGATTTTTATAGTGAAGCCTGTGATTAGAGCTCATGCGCCAACCCTGTGTCTCCGATGCACTCGCAATCCAAGGCCAGAGGTAATGGACAGCATGTGGGTGTTCTTAGCCACGATAGACGGTGCAGAAAGGATTTAAGTGGAAAGGGGTCTCACTCGGGATGAACTCGGGTCACGAGAACGCCACTCGGAGGGACCAACCACTCTTCCAACCGCCTCCACATTGGAGCGCAGGTGTGAAATCATTCACTCATTTGTGGCAAAGACTTCACCCCTTGCCTTATATGTATTTGTTAATATTGCAAGAGTTTGTTAGGCCACAGCCATTTCACTTTAAAGGAGCAGTTTGCGAATTGTGATTATTAATTTTAGGAATATCTGGGAATTATCCATGCATGTGAATGGCTGAAATAGGGACTTATTAGGAAACCTACTAGGAACATTCTTAGTGAACCTACTTACCACCTCTAATTTTTCCCTAAAAAAAAATTACCACGTCTGTGACTGTTACCTAAATAAGAAGTATCAATATCTACTGTTCCCTGCAAATAACTTAACCACCTCTTACTGTTCCTAAAAAGACTTACCACCTCTATCTGTCCCTAAAAAAACTTGACCACCCTAACTGGTTCCCTAAAAAAACTTACCAACGGACAGATAAATTTATCTAGCTCCCTAAAAAAGACAACGTGATTTAAAAAAACAAAATTGAGGATGAAATTGGCTGACAGGGGGACTTTTAATTATGTAAACTGAAAATTGATTAAAGATTCATGTCAGAATGCCGATAACTATAAGGAAACAAATTGCAAGCAAATGTATCTTCAAAATATATGCCAATTTGCAATATTGTTTGAAGAATAGATTGACTTGAAAATTTGTTCCTTATCGTTCTCGGGCAGCGAACATGAATCTGGAACCAATTTTCAGTTACAATGTTAAACAAGTCCCTATGTCAGCCAATTCACAATGACACGATATTCAGATACGCCTTAAAAATCACAAATTAGTGACAAAACTTTCTCCTTTAAAGTAATGGTTTGGCAATAACAGAAACTCATGCAATAATAGAAAAGGTGAGAGAGCGAGAGCGAGAGCGAGAGCGAGAGCAGAGAGCCGAGAGCGAGAGCGAGAGCGAGAGCTGAGAGCGAGAGCAGAGAGCGAGAGCGAGAGCGAGAGCGAGAGCGAGAGCGAGAGCGAAGGAGCGAGAGCGAGAGAGGTAGAGAGAGAGAGAGAGAGGAGATGTGGAGAGAGACGAGAGAGAGAGAGGGAGCGACGGAGCGAGCGAGAGGAGCGAGAAGAGAGAGAAGAGAGAGACGAGAGAGAGAGAGAGAGAAGAGAGAGAGAGAGATGACGAGACGAGAAGAGAGACGAGAGCGAGCGACGGAGAGAGAGAGGAGAGAGAGAGAGAGAGGAATATAATGATAATGTTTGTTGTCTTTGGCGACGAAGGGCGCTTAAGCACGCTCTCCACGGATGCGTGCGAGCGACGAGCTGGATATGCCTTTGGCATGATGTCACCCGCTTTAGCGTGGATAGCACAAAGGTTGGTGTCTTCAAAGAGACCCACAGAGGAGGCCTCAGAGGCTTCCTGCAGAGCCATGACGGCAGAAGACTGGAAGCGGAGGTCGGTCTATTGTTCTATTGCTTTGCTTTTTGTTCTGTATGCCTCCGGGCGAGAATAGATTATTATTATCAGTATAGGCGTCCCAGTCTCTGGCCTTTGCTTTTGGCTCCAGTTCTTGCGGCAGGACGTGGCCCAGCGAGCTCAAGGTGCTTTAAATAAAGGGGAAAAGAAAAAGAGGGGTCACTCTTCAAAAAGCAAGCAAAGAACATTCACATCAGTGTGCAGTGTTCCAATTGCCATTGACAAAAGATGAGACAGATTGGTCCGAAAAATAGAAGTTGTTTCACAGAACCCCATGATTTTGCAGCACTACTTGCATGCAAATTTCAGCTTAATCCGACAATATATTTAGGGTGATCACTTTTGGCTCACGAATGGTTCCAATCCCCTTTACGCGAATGGGTCTATGTAAGTGCAGCTCGCAAAGCGAGCTGCCAATTATTATTATCAAGTATAGGGTCCAGCCTCTGGCCCTTTTGCTTTTGGCCCTCAGTTCGCGGCTGGTGGAACTTTTTGTTGCCACCGACCTCAAAGTGCTTTTAAACTACCTAGTCTACAGACCTAAATTTAGTTCAAAATTATCATGCAGGTAAAATAACAACAACAAGTAGTGCCCCTACGATGCCTTCGTCCGCATTTTAGCTGCATAGGGACACACTCGAGAATTAGGAGAGGGCTGAAATTTTATAGTACATTGTGGAATGCTGGCTGAGGGAGCTAATAGGGCAGGTGAAGAAGGCACTGGAGTCTGTCAAAGCCAAGAGGGACCGAGGGCCGATGTGACTTTGCTCGCATGAGTTAAGGCTGAGTTTATCACGGTAGGAAGAATGAGTTGTTCCCCTGGGGACTCTTCCCACCAAATTACAGCTAAATCGGTCACCAGACGGCAACGCTACAAAAGAGTCAAACATTTCTCACGCTTTCTCACGGTTTTTCACAAGTGATGGCTGAGTTGTCCCCTGGGGACTCTCCCACCAAAATTCAGCTCAATCGGCCAAACAGACGAAGACGTACGGAGAGAGAGCGAGAGCGAGAGCGAGATGCGAGAGCGGAGAGCGAGAGGAGAGCGGAGAGCTGAGAGCGAGATGAGCGAGAGCTGAGGCGAGAGAGAGAGAGGAGAGAGAGAGGAGAGCGCGCGCGGCTGCGCAAATGCCTGAGCCTATGTGGCGCTTGGAGCGTTGTACCCGCCCCCCCCCCCCTGCACGCCGCCTGCTGCACAGGCTGCGCAATCGGAGAAGCGCTGTGAAGGTAACGTTCATGAAGCACGTAAAACGATCAAATGACGTCATAGCGCGGACGCAACGCAGATGGATTGTTTTTTGGCAGCCAGACCCACCCCAATATCTGCCGCCCGAAAACCCGACCCGGCCGTAAAATCATGGCCTGATAACCATGTGATCCCTCCCCAGCAGCTAACGCTAGGAAAGCGCAATGGACGTCCTTACAAGCAACCTTGCTTTCAGAAACGTTCCGTGAAACTCTTGATCCTTGGGAGAACAAGTTAAAACCAATAACACACGGAAGAGTAAATTTTCAAAATGGCTTATCCTTGATATTTTTATTTATTGCAACCTATAGCGGGGATCAGTCTGTACTTATTAAGAAAAATAAATTGTTATTGTAAACACCGAAGTTTATTAGCACTAATTAAATCATAGCGAATTAATCATTACTAGGGCGTTCTACGCAAAAAGTTGTTCCACAACCCCGTTGATCTTTGACAGCACACTTGCGTCAACTTTCGCTCAGTCCGACAATATTTAGTAGTTATCACTTTTGTACGAATGGTTCACTCCACTTACGCGAATGGGTCTTATGGTAAGTGGACGCTGCTTCGCTCGACTGCCAAGAATTCAATCTGTGCTGTGTGTGTAGGAGGATATTCTAACTTAGAGTATGGTACACGCATTCATAAAGGTGAAAAATATGTAGTGGGGTATAATCTAATCGTTAGTTAGTAAGAAAAATTGATGGTTTATGGAGTCTTATATGTATATGTTCTATTTGTAATCTGTATTGTTACTATTTTTATTCATTATCATGTGATATTAGGAGTGTGTTATGTACTTATAATTATAGTCTAAACTACAATGGTTTTGGTGAGTACAAGTTCAACAATCTGTGCTGTTTTGCATATTGAGGGACTTATTATTGTGTGGAGACCCTAGAGGTAACCATCGGATAAATTCAGACTTTCGGCTAATTCGGAAAGCAGCATCTCAACACAGGCAGGCGGATGTCAGTATGTTAGCATAAAGGTACTATTTACGTGAAAAGTTTGCCTTTGACATGATTCCGACTCCGACTGTTCTGTAATCACTACATGCTAAACACAGTACAAGGCAGTAGTGCTTGTCAACGCTTTGCATTAAATATTGAGAATATTTTGGAATTTTCCATCAACCTTCAGTGTATGACATGAAGTAAACACCTATTTGTTAATGAATTCCCAGTACTGTTGACACAAAACTTGATATTGTAAGTCTAAGATAACTGTAGGACTGTTTTAATTGGTCTCGGATTAAATGCTTGACCACTGCAACACCCAGATTGTCCTTTGTTATAAAAAATCGTCTGTGTTGACATGAAATTGGGAAAAGTCACTGAATAATACAAAATAGTTAAGTTAGTGAACAATGATACTAACAGGTATATATATAAAAACAGCTATATTTCACTAAACATCATCTAATGGTAACCCCAAAATTACACTGAATTACCGTTATGGGTCTCAAAAGGGTTAATTACCAAAATGGATGACAATTTTTTACACTGAGGTCCCCAAAGTCATAACAGTTCACTCTATAAAAGGTCCCAAAATACACACTGGGAAAACCTGGGAAAGGTAACTGTAGGTAACCGGAGCCACACTAGCCCTGTGTTCTGGGGTACCACAGGCTCAAGGGCTAATGGCCACGGAAATGAGCACCGAGGCCTACGCGCAACCTTAGCGTTATACCCCCCTCTTTACCTTACCAAATCCACAGTTAAAAGTGTCTGCTCAAGTGTATCAGGAATATTTCAGCAAAACACAAACGACGAATAAACATGAACCACAACAAACGAAACGGAAGGGACACCAATTTACTCACCCAGTGAGGATCCGAATGTCGTCGATTTCATGTTTTTCGCATCGTAAATGTTTCATTTGTCTCACATTATGGTATTCCGTTACGGGTCTGTACGATGGGTGGCTGACGTGCACATGACAAACAAACCCAGCACCCGACCTGTGCGGCGCCGGGGGGGCATATCTCCAGGACTTACGTCTCAGCATTAATTACACGGGGCAGTGCCGGGGCGTCGGAAGAAGATACGGGGAGCTTGCATCCCCAGGCCCCGATAAAAGCCCAGACTTTTGCGGGGGAGCACCTCCCGTCTCCCCCGAGGTCCCTGGATTGTTACAGGTCCCCCGGGGCATCCGATGGCCCGCCCGTCATGCACTTTAGGACCATAATGAATTACACCTCACAGCGGCTGCGGAGACCTGGGGATGCCCAAGGTCCCTTAATGTCCCTGCTGGGTATGTCTGCCAATGTCCCGGGGTCCTTGATGGGCCCCAGGGCAGGTGTGGATACCAAAGTCTTCGTGGCACCGCAGAGTTTGCAACGGCCCCCGCGGGGCAAGCAGGCAGCCTCGGGGCGGGCGGTCCGCGTACGAACTGGTCTCTACTATAAACCGGCCTTTTGTGGTAACCGGAGGTCACACCAGCCCCCTGGTCCGGGATAACCGCGTTGGCACCACACAGGGCTCAAGGGTTAATGCACGGAGAGGCGCACCAATTGTATATGCTTCAACGGCATTTTTTAAGGGTTTTGAAAGCCATGTCTAGGAGAGCCGTCCTCCACCATGGGTGGTATGAAGCGGCCGTCACCACCTAGATGCAGCCGTTTATGGAAGGCAGAATAGTATACAGTGATCAACAACAACTTGGCTCTACGGATCAGAACTGCCTCATACCAGACCGGGAGTCATCTTTTTTGTCTACATCTTGACCTATAGCGCGGTGTAGGCCGTGAGACTCCCGGGGTTGGATTGAGGTGGGGGATGACAGACCGGCCTAGGAGGTTCACTTGAGCAGGCTGTGATGGTTCGCCCTCGCCGTGGTGGCGACAGGCAGGATTGATTATAGTGGACGCTGTGATTAGAGGCTATGCCGCACCCCTGTGTCCCCGAATGCACTGCAATCCAAGCAGGTTAATGGACAACGCATGTGGGTGTTCTTAGACCACGATAGGACGGTGCAGAAAGATTTTAAGTGGAAATCATGGGTCTCATCGGGATCGAACTAGGGTCACCGAGAACGCCACTCGGAGACGCTAACACTCTGCCACCGCCTTACCATTTGGGGAGCAGTTGTGGAAATATTCACCTCTGTGCAAGACTTCAACCTTGACTTAGATGTGATTGTAATATTTGCAGAGTATGTTATTCGCCAAGCCATTCTTAAAGGAGTAAGTTTTGTCTAATTTGTGATTATTAATTAGGAATATATGGAAGTACATTCATTGTTGAAATTGGCTGAAAGAGGGACTTCTTAGGAACCTACTAGGAACATCTAGGAACCTACTTACCACCCTAATTTTTCCCTAAAAAAAATACCACATATTAATTTTCCCCTAAAAAAAAAATGACCACCTCAATTTTCCCCTCAGAAGGATTACCACCTTACTGTTCCTAAAAGACTTACCACCTATTACTGTTTCCCTAAAAAAGACTTACCACCCTCACTGTTCCCTAAAAAGGACTACCACCTTACTGTCTTAAAAAAGACTTACCACCTCTACTGTTCCCTAAAAAGACTTACCACCTCTACTGTTCCCTAAAAAGACTTACCACCTCTACTGTTCCCTAAAAAGACTTACCACCTCTACTGTTCCCTAAAAAGACTTACCACCTCTACTGTTCCCTAAAAAGACTTACACATCTACGGTCCCTAAAAAGACTTACCAACCTCTACTGTTCCCTAAAAAGACTACCACCTATACTGTTCCTAAAAAAACCTTACCAACGGACAGATATAAATGTATCTATCTCCCAAAAAAGACAACGTGATTTAAAAACAAATTGAGGATGACATTGGCTGACAGGGGACTTTGATTATTGTAACTGAAAATTGATTCCAGATTAATGTTCAGCATGCCACGCAATATAAAGAAACAAATTTTGCAAGCAAATGTATTCTTCAAAATATATTTGCAACATTTTGCAACTATTTTCTGGAAGAATAGATTTGCTTGGAAAATTTGCTCCTATAGTTACGGGCATGCTGAACATGGAATCTGGAAATCAGTTTTTCAGTACAATGATTAAAAGCCCTAGGTCAGCCAATTCCAATGACACGATACTCCAGATAAGCTCTATTAAATCACAAAATAGACAAAACTTCTCCTTAAAGTTAATTGGGTTGCAATAACAGAAGTCAGCAATATATAGAAAAGTTCGAGAGAGAGAGAGAGAAGAGAGAGAGAGAGAGAGAGAGAGAGAGAGAGAGAGAGGAGAGAGAGAGAGAGAGAGAGAGACTGAGAGAGAGAGGATGAGAGATGAGAACCGAAGATGGAGAGAGAGAGAGAGGAGAGGGGACGAAGAGAGAGGAGAGAGGGAGAGGGAGATGAGAGAGAGAGAGTGAGAGATGAGGAGAAGAGAGAGTAGAGGAAGAGAGAGAGAGAGAGCAGAGAGGAGTTGAGATGTAGAGCGAGAGACTGAGAAGCGAGAGCGCGAGCGAGAGCTCGCAGAGCGAGAGGCGAGAGCGAGAGCGAGAGCGAGAGCGAGAGCGAAGCGAGAGCGAGAGCCGAGAGCGAGAGCGAGAGCTAGAGAAAGAGAGAGAGTAGGAGAGAGATGAGAGAGGAGAATCTTTTTTTTGTATTTGTATGTAATTTTTGGGAGGAGAGAGAGAGGAGAGAGAGAGAGAGAGAGAGAGAGAGAAGAGAGAGAGAAAGAGAGAGAGAAGAGAGAGAGAGAGGAATATAAATGATATGTTGTGGTCTTTGGCGCACTAGGGCGTTAAGCAGCGCCTCTCCACGGATGCGTCGAGCGAGCTGGATATCCTGGCATGATGGTCACCGCTTAGCGTGGATAGCACAAGGTTGTGTGTCTTCAAAGAGGACACACGAGGTATGCCTCAGAGGCTTCCTGAGAGCCATGGGACGGACAGAAGACTGGAAGCGGTAGGTCGGTCTATGTCTTATTGCTTGTTTTTTGTCTGTATGCCTACGGACGGAGAATAAGATTATTAGTATCATAGTATAGAGTCAGTCTTTTCTGGCCCTTTGCTTTGTGCTCAGTTCTGCGGTCGGAACGTGGCGCGAGCCAGGTGCTTTTAAAATAAAAGGGGAAAAGAAAAAGAGGGGTCACTTTCAAAAGGCAGCAAAGAACATCACATCAGTGTGGGCAAGGTATTCAATTGCATTTGGATCAAATCATGAGACAGATGCGTCCGAAAATTAGAAGTTTGTTCACAGAAACCCCAGTGATTTTGACAGGAATACTGATTGTCAAAATTTTCAGCTTAATCCGACAATATTTAGGAGTAGTATTCAACTTTTTGCTCACGAATGTGTTCCACTACCTTACGCGAATGGGTCTATGGTAAAGTGGCAGCTCGCTTTGCGAGCTGCCAATTATTATTAAAAGTATAGGCAGTCCAGCCTCTGGCCCCTTGCTTATGGCTCGATCTTGCGGCTGAACGTGCAACGAGCTCAAAGTGCTTTTCAAATACATCTACAGACCTAAATTTAGTTCAAAATTATATGCAGGTAAAGTAAAATAATCGAACAACAAGTAGGTGCCCCTACTAGCCTTCGTCCGCTTTAGCTGCATAGGACACACTTCGAGAATTATGTAGAGGGATGAATTTTATAGTACATCCCCCCCCCCCCCTTGTGGAATTGCCTTGAGCTGAGGGAGTAATAGGGCAGTGAGAGGCACTGGAGTCTTTCAAAGCCAAGAGGGCCGAGGCGAGGCTTTTGTGTCGCCAGAGTTTAAGACTGAGTTAGCACGGGTTAGAAGAATTAGTTGTCCCCTGGGGGACTCTCCCACCCAAATACAGCTCAATCGTGCAACAAACGGCAACGCTACAAGCGTCAACATTTCTCACGGTTTTCTCACGGTTTTCACAGTGGATGGCTGAGTTGTACCCCGGGGACTCTCCCACCAAATTTCAGCTCAATCGGTCCACAGACGGTGACGCTAGGAAGGGCGTCAAACATTTCTCACGGTTTATTCACGGTTTCTCACCGGTTGATTCACGGTTTATCATAGTTGATAGCATGAGTTGTAATCTTGTCAGCACCCTCATAACAATTTCAGCTCATCGGCCAACAGACGGCGACCGTACGGAGAGTGAGAAGAGAGAGAGAGAGAGAAGAGAGAGAGAGAGAGAGAGAGAGAGATAAGAGAGAGACGAGAGAGGTAAGAGAGAGAGGAGAAGAGTGACGAGAGAGAGGAGAGAGAGAGAGTAAATGGAGAGAGAGAGAGAGAATGAGAGAACGAGATCGAGAGGAGAGAGAGAGTAGAGAGAGACGGAGAGAGACGAGATGAGAGAGCGAGAGCGAGGAGCGAGGCGCGAGAGCGAGAGCGAGAGCGAGAGCGAGAGCGAGAGGAGAGAGAGACGAGGGAGAGAGAGAGACGCTGCGCAACTGCCTGATCGTCTGAGCGCTTGGAGCGTGTGTAAAAGCGGCACGCCGCCTGATGGCACAGGATGCGCAATCGGAGAAGAAGACAGCGCTGTGTGTGTGTGCAGGGTAACGTCATAGCACGTAAAACGATCAAATGACGTCATAGCGCGGACGCAGCAGTGATGTTTGTGGCAGCCAGACCCAACCCAATATCTTGAGCCCGAACCCGACCCGGCCCGAAAAAATCATGGCCCTGATCAATGATGATCCCTCCCTAGCAGCATAATCGCTAGGAAAGCGCAATGTGTACCTTAAGCACCTTGCTTTCCAGAACGTCCGTGAGAACTCTTGACTTGGAGGAACAAGTTTTAAAACGAATAACCACACGGAGGAGTAAATTACAAAATGGCTATCCTTGAGATTTTATTATGCAACCTATAGCGGGGATCACTTTGTACTTCATAAGACAAAATAACTTGTTCTTGTAAAACCGAAGTTTATTTTAGCACTAATTAAATAATACGCGAATACTCATAAGGCTGTCTACGCAAAAAGGGTATGTTTCAACAGAACCCCGTTGATTGACAGCACTACATTGCATGTCAACTTTCAGCTCAGTCCGACAATATAGTAGTTATTTCACTTTTGGCCTCACGAATGTTCCACTCCCCCTTACGCGAGGGTCTTATGGTAAGTGGCAGCTTGCTTCGGCTCTCTGCCAAAATTCAATCGTGGTGTGTGTAGGGGGCATATATGCTACCTAGAAGTATTATAGAAGCAATTACAAGGTGAAAAATGTTTGCTCGGGTGGGTTTGTATAATCTAATCTTTTAAGTAGGTAGTAAGAAATTGATGGTTTATGAGTTCTTATGTGTATATGTTCTATTGTAATATGTATTGTTACTATTATTATCATGTGATATTATAAGTGTGTGTACTTATAATTATAGTCTAAATACAATGGTTTTGGTGAGTACAAGTAATACAATCTGTGCTGTTTTGGCATATTTGAGTGACTTATTATTGTGTGGAGACCCTAGAGGTAACCATCGGATAATTCAGACTTTCGGCTAATTCGGAAAGCCTGGATCTCCAACACAGGCAGGCGGATGTCAGTTATGTTAGCATAAAGGTACTATTTTACTGTGAAAAGTCTGCCATGACATGATTCCTGACTCCGGCTGTTTCTGTATCACTACATTCTAAACACAGTACAAGGCAGTAGTGCTCTGTCAACGCTTTGCATTAAAGATTGAAGAATATTTTGGAGATTTTCCATCAACATTCAGTGTATGACATTGAAGTAAACACCTTATTTGTAATGAATTCTCAGATACTGTTGACACAAAACTTTAATATTTGGTAAGTATAAGATAACTGTAGACTGTTTTAATTGTCTCGGATAAATGCTTGACCCCTTCACACCCAGATCTTTCCTTTGTTATAGAAAATCGTCTGTTGTTAGCCATAAAATTGCGAAAAGTCACTGAATATACCAAATTAGTTAAGTTAGTGAACAATGATACTAAACAGGTTATATCTATAAAAACATTGCTTATATTCACTAAAAATCATCTAATGGTACCCAAATTACACTGGAAATTACGTTATGGGTCTCAAAGGGTTAATAAAAAATGTATGTACATTTTTTACACTGAGGTCCCCAAATCATAACAGTTCACTCTATAAAAGGTCCCAAAATCCACACTTGGGAAAACCTGGGGAAGGTAACTGTGGTAACCCGGATGTCACACTAGCCCTGTGTTCTGGGGTACCACAGGCTCAAGGGCTAATGCCACGGAAATGAGCACCGAGGCCACGCGCACCTTAGCGTATACCCCCATCTTTACCTTTACCAAATCCACACAGTTCAAGTGTCTGCTCAAGTGTTATCAGGAATACTTTCAGCAAAACACAACCACGAATACACATGAACCACAACAAACGAAACGGAAGACAATTTACTCCACCCAGTGAGAATCCGAATGTCGTCGATTTTTCATTTTCTCCATCCCGTAAATGTTTTCATTGTCTCCATTCTGGTAATCCCGCTACGGGTCTGTCCGATGGGTGGCTGACGTGGCATGACAACTAACCCAGCACCCTGACCTGTGGGCTGCCGGGTGGGGCATATCTCCATGGACTTACGTCTCACATTAATTACACGGGGCAGTGCCCGGGGCGTCGGAGATACGGGGAGCTTGCATCCCCAGGCCGGTAAAAGCCCCGGCTTTTGCCGGGGGAGCACCCTCCCTGTCCTCCCCCGAGGTCCCTGGCTTGTTACAGGTCCCCCGGGGGCATCCTTGATGGCCCGCCCTGTCATGCACTAGACCATAATTAATACCTCACCAGCTGCTGCGTAGACCTGGGATGCCCAAGTGTCCCTAATGCCCTGCTGGGTATGTCTGCCAATGCCCCGGGGTCCCTGATGGGCCCCAGGGGCAGGTGTGATACAAAGTCTTCGTGGCACCGCAGAGTTGCACCGGCCCCGCGGGGCAAGCAGGCAGCCTCGGGGCGCGGCGTCCACGACGAACTGTGTCGTCTTACTATAAGCCGCCTGTGTGGTAACCCGGATGTCACACCAGCCCTGTGTCCCGGGTAACGCGTTGTCACCCACCACAGGCTCAGGGGCTAATGCCACGGAGATGAGCACCAATTTGATAATGCTTCAACGGCATTTTTATAATGGGTTATTTGAAACCATGTCTAGGAGAGCCGTCCATCCATCCTGGTATGCAGGCGGCCGTCCACCATCCAAGATGCGGCCGTCAGGAAGGCAGAATAGTATATCAGTGATCAACACTTGGCTCTCGCGGATCCAGGACCTGCCTCAGACAGAGACAGGGGTCATGTTTTTGTCTTACATCTTCTGACCTATACGCGTGTGGCCGTGAGCTCCCGGGTGGCATGGCAGGCCCTGGAGGTTCACTTGAGGGCTGTGATTGGTTGGATCCTTCGCCGTGGTGTCGCAGGCAGGATTGGTTATGTGACGCCGGTGATTAGAGGCTCATTCCGAAACCCTGTGTCCGTCCGATGCACTCGCAAACCAAGGCAGAGGTTAATGGACAGCATGTGGGTGTTCTAAGACCACGATAGGCATGCAGAAAGATTTAAGTTGATTTATGGGTAACTACACATTTCACGGGGGATCGAACTCGGGGTCACCGAGAACGTCACTCGGAGACCTAACCACTCTGCCACCGCCTCCCCATTTGGAGCAGGTGTTGAAATATTCACGTCTTGTGGCAAAGTGATCTTCACCCCTTGCCTTCTATGTTACTGTTATTGTTGTCAGCGCCAGGTGATTGGGAGTCATGTTTTAGTGGCACCTTGTCTCATTAATACACTTTGTCCAGTGCAATGGGTTGCACCTTCTGTGACTCTGTATTGGTATGTACAGTACAAAAGGTTGCCACGGAATGCTGGATTCCTAAACAAATTTGAGAAAGGAAGATTTTGTGGCGGTGTGTGTAATGCGTCCCGGCAGGTGGTGGTTCGTTTAGCCATGGAGGCAATCCACCTGGGCCCCTCAGCCGTATGCCTGTCACCAAGAGCATCCGGGGCGTTAAAACATCATTCCGCAATTTAAATGTGAACGCCTACAATAGATTGGAAGCGTATCTCGACCCTCTGACCTCATACGACAGGGGTCGGCCACCCTATAATTTGAGAGTAGCCAGTTTCTTCAGCCTGGCAGGCAAGCAGTGCTGATGGAGCCACAGTGTACAATTATGATTCAAATTACGAGCAAGTACAAGTAATAAGAGATTTCAAAAATTCATCCCAATATTTCCTAGAGACCCGGACCTAGGTTACATACACGTATAGTAACTGCGGCTATCAAGGCCAGTATTCTATCGCTGATTTTCTTTTAGGATAATTTGGACATTTTTCAGTAGGTGTCCGGAGGCGCACATGTCTCTTGCAAGCCGCAGGTTGCCCACCGATGTCATAAGACAATGTTGGAATATCTTACGTTTTACCCCTTGAGACACGAACGTTATTTTCATTGTAATTTGGGTACCATTAGACGAGTCTTAGTAAATATAAGCAATATTTTATAGCTATGATCTGTTTAGTATAATCGTCGATTAACTAATTTGGTTTATATAAAGTTTCTTTTCGTAATTTTATGGCTAACAACAGACAACTTTATTATAGCAAAGGTACGGTCCTTATGTACACAAGGTACGTATAGAAACAATACGAGCGGTACATAGATAGTCATAGGTAGTCATAGATTAATAAAGATACCGGAAGTAATGGCTCAACATGTTTAACCAAACCATTGCTCATTCCGTGGAACTCACCTTTGTGGCATCTGGCAGGCAACCCACGTCCCCTGCAACGACAGTGAACGCTAACTACAACTACTACACTGTCCATGCATAGCAATAATAATAAGTGGGATATAATTGAAGGAAAAAACAATTTAAATCATGCTATTCAACCTGATGCCTCGATTTAGCTGATAGGCAGACAATCCGCAACAAGTGCATCAGGCCCGGATTTTTTTAGACTTGAAGGAAAAGGCTTTGTTTTCTGGGATTAATAAATATACACGAATCTTGGTGCGATTTTACTTTAGTTTCATGAAGAAAAAATACATTTGCTGTGGGAATTCTAAGGTATATTTATTTTTTTTCTCGTATATTTTAAAGTTTAAGACCGCATGTGTTCTGTACAGAAGAATAGGTCACTACATATAAAATGAGTGAAACGGCTTTTTTACTCCCTATCACATGTGTAGAATGATATATCTATATATGCTATAGGTAGTACAATTATACCATGTCAAGAGCCGTAGACTCTAGAGATTATAAAACAAATTGAGGTGGACAGCTTTTACGGAATGACGACTTGACGACATCAAAAGGTGAGAGCATTGATGTAAATGAAGAAAAGAGTATTATTATTGCTTGTGAACTGAATACGTGTGTGTATATATATATTATATCTAATATAATATATATTATATATTATATAATATATATATATTATATATATATATATATATCATATATATCATATATATATTATATATTTATTTGCTTTGAATGAACCATCATGTGTGTGTGTGTGTGTGTGTGGTGTGTGCGTGGTGTGTGTTGTGTGTGTGTGTGTGTGTTGTGTGTATACTGCTTTGATGAACTCGTGTGTGTGTGTGTGTTGTGTGTGTGTGTGTGTGTGTGTGTGTGTGTTGTGTGTGTGTGTGTGTGTGGGTGTGTGTTATTGCTTTGAATAAACTCGTTGTGTGTGTTTTTGGGTGTGTGTGTAATATATATAATTGCTTTGAAGAACTCATGTTTGTGTGGGTGGGTGTGTGTGTGTGTGTGTGTGTGTTCTTTTATGTGTGTATATATATTGCTTTGAAAGAACGTGTGTGTGTGTGTGTGTGCGTGCGTGTGCGTGTGCGTGTGCGTGTGCGTGTACGTGTGTGTATGTGTGTGTGTGTGTGTGTGTGTGTGTGTGGTGTGTGTGTGTGTGTGTGTGTGTGTGTGTGTGTAAGGAAAGGAAGAAATACCCACATAAACATAATTTTAACTCGCATTTACCTTACGGCGAACTTGGTTGTGGTGATGGTGGTGGTGGTGATGGTGGTGTTGATATGCATACAAGCACACGCGCACACACTCCGCCCTATAAAGAAATCTTTGCTCGACTAAAAACTACGTACACACACACGAACATACCCGTGCTACGCTATTAAGTAGGAGAACAGTATATATTAATTGAAGTTTATATTAATTGGAATTTTAAGCTCCCTATAAGCAATGTTAATTAATGTATTTATTTATTTATTACGTTAAGACCCCAGTAGCCATGTATGTGCGTGCGTGTTTCCGTACAGTTCGGTCTGCGGACGATATGTGGCGGAGATAGTGTAGTGTGCGTGGTGACCGAATTAACGGATTCTTTTTTTCTTTCATTTTTTTTCTTCGTTTTTTCTCTCGTTCACTAGTTCGTTTTTTTTCACCAAGTTTAAGTTTTTTTTTCACTAAGTTTAAGTTTTTTTTCACTAAGTTTAAGTTTTTTTTCACTATTTTAAGTTTTTTTCACTAAGTTTAAGTTTTTTTTCACTATTTTTAAGTTTTTTTCACAATTTTTTTGTTTTTTTTCACTAAGTTTAAGTTTTTTTCACCAAGTGGTTTTTGTCACTAAGTTTTTTGTTTCTCACTAAGTAAGTTTTTTTTTCACTAAGTTGTTTTTTTCACTAAGATGTTTTTCTCGCTAAATTGTTTTTTTTCTCACTAAGTTTTTTTTCACTTTTTTTTTTTTTTTTCACTAAGTTTTATTTTTTTCTCACTATGTAAGTTTTTTTTCACTAATTTAATTTTTTTTCTCACTAAGTTAAATTTTTTCTCACTAAGTAAGTTTTTTCCTAAGTTTAATTTTTTTCACAAAGTTTAAGGTTTTTTTTAACTAAGTTAAAGGGTTTTTTTCAAGGTTAGTTTTTTTACTCAGTTTAAGTTCATTAATTTTCTATTCACTTTCTCTAACTTTCTTTAAATTTTCTCAGTATTTTCACATTTCTGTTTCATTTTCTAAAAAAAAAAATAACCCCTTGAGACCCAAAACGTAATTTCCATTTTTATTTGGGTACCATTAGACGATTTTTTAGTATCTTTAAGCAATGTTTGATAGCTATGACCTGTTTAGTATTCTTGGTCAATAACTAATTATATATATTAAGTTAGTTTTTGTAATTTTATGGCTTGACAACAGACAATTTTTTATAGCCAAGGAAAGATCTGGGCGTGAAGGGTGTTAATGTCTCACTATTTTACAGGTCTTTTCCTGGTAAGGTACTAATGGGATCTCCTATTTACATTTATCTAAGTTTCTCACTTTCTCTAACTGTTTTTAATTTTTCTCCCTATTTTCAGGTCTTTTTCTGGGCAGGTGGGACTCCTGGGCTGGCTGGGGAAAGACGGATGTTTGTGTTATCTAGATGAAGGAGGCATGGAGGCGGCCCAATAGGCTATATAAGAACCCTTATAATCCCTCTCCACCCCCTCCCTTCAACACCCCCCGACAACAGCCAC
The DNA here is from genome assembly GCA_016584305.1 of Chionoecetes opilio. NCBI lineage: Eukaryota > Metazoa > Arthropoda > Malacostraca > Decapoda > Majidae > Chionoecetes > Chionoecetes opilio. The sequence goes on from JACEEZ010004943.1 coordinate 21,841, forward strand.
ACCCTCACCCCTAGTAAAGTCATGAACAATCTACAGAAAAGTTGAATTAATGAAGAAGATACAAAAAAAAAATTAGGACAGAAATGCATGAAAAAAAGCGTCGTAGAAAACTTAACTTAACTTTCGGGTAGAGTGGTGGTGTGGCGTGGCGGTGGTGGTGGTTGGTGTGGTGTGTGGTGTGGCGGTGGCGGTGGGGTGGGTGGTGGTGGTGGTGGTGGGGTGGTGGTGGTGGTTGTGGTTGGGGTGTGTGGTGGCGGGGTGGTGTGGTGGGGGTGGTGGTGGGTGGTGTGTGGTGGTGTGGGGGTGGCGGTGGTGGGTGGTGGTGGGGTGGGGCGGTGGTGCGTGGGGTGGTGGTGTCGGTGGTGGTGGTGGCGTGGTGGTGGTGGTCTGGTGGTGGCGGTGGCGGTTTGGTGGTGGTGGTGGTTGGTGGTGGTGTGGTGGGGTGGTGGTGGTGGCGGTTGGGTGGGGTGGTGGTGGTGTGGTGGTGGTGGTGGTGGTGGTGGTGGTGGTTGGTGGCGGTGGCGGTTGTGGTGGTGGTGGTGTTGGTGGTGGGGGTGGCGGTGGTGGTGGTGGTGGTGGTGGTTGGTGGTGGTGGTACTGGTGTGGTGGTGGTGGTGGTGGTGGTAGGGTGGTGGTGGTGGTGTGGTGGTGGTGGTGGTGGTGGTGGTGGTGGTGGTGGCGGTGGTGTGTGGTGGTGGTGGTGGTGGTGGTGGTGGCGGTGGTGGTGTGGTGGGTACTGGGGTGGTGGTGGTGGTGGTGGTGGTGGTGGTGGTATGGTGGCTGGTGGTGGTGGTGGTGGTGGTGGTATGGTGGTGGTGATGGTGGTGGTGGTATGGGTGGTGGTGGTGGTGGTGGTGGTGGTACTGGTGGTGGTGGTGGTGGTGGTGGGGGGTGGTGGTTACTGGTGGTGGTGGTGGTTGGTGGTGGTGGTGGTGGTGGTGGTGGTGGTGGTGGTATGGTGGTGGTGGTGGTGGTGTGGTGGTACTGGTGGTGGGTGGTGGTGGGTGGTGGTGGTGGTGGTACTGGTGGTGGTGGTGGTTGGGTGGTGGTGGTACTGGTGGTGGTGGTGGTGGTTGGTGGTAGGTGTGGTATGGTGGTGGTGGTGGTGGTGGTGGTGGTGGTGGTGGTGTCTGGTGTGTGTGGTGGGTGGTGGTGGTGGTGGTGGTGGTGGTATGGTGGTGGTGGTGGTGGTGGTGGTGGTGGTGCGTGGTGGTGGGTGGTGGTGGTTGGGTGGTGGTGGTGGTGGTGGTGGTGGTGGTGGGGGTTTACTGGTGGTGGTGGGGGTTGGTGGTGGTGGTGGTGGGGGGTTTGGTGGTGGGTGGTGGTGGTGGGGGTGGTACTGGTGGTGGTGGGGGTGTTGGGGGTTTGGTGGTGGGGTGGTGGTGGGGGTGGGTGGTATGGTGGGGTGGTGGTGGTGGTGGTGGTACTGGGGTGGTGGTGGTTGGTGGTGGTGGTGGTACTGGGTGGGTGGTGGTGGGTGGTGGGTGGTGTGGTGGTGGTGGTGGTGGTGGTGGTGGTACGGGTTTGGTGGTGGGGGTGGGGGGTGGTGGTGGTGATGTGGTGGTGGTACTGGTGGTGTTTGTTGGTGGTACGGTGGGGGTGGTGGTTGGGGTGGTGGTACGGGTGGTGGTGGTGGTGGTGGTGGGTGGGGGTGGTACTGGTGGTGGGTGGTGGTGGTGGTTGGTTGGGGTGGTGGTGGTGGTGGGTGGTGGTAGGGTTTGGTGGTGGTGGGGGTGGTGGCTGGTGGTGGTGTGGTGGTTGGTGGTGTGGTGGTACTGGTGGTGGTGGTGGTGGTGGTGGGGGTGGGGTACTGGTGGTGGTGATGGATGTTTTAGCTAGAGGAAAGCATGGAGGGGATTAGGATATATATGAACATACTAGCCGCAAAGCCGCCCTACCGGGCGGACTTTTTGGCTAGCTCCTGCGGAGGGGCTATGGTGGGCCTTCGGCCCCCCAAAAACACAGTCTCCCGGTTTATCTGGAGAACCCCAGATAGCCCCTTCTAACTTTCCTAAAATCATGGATGTAGAAATGTATGTATTAACGCCAAACCCAAATTCACATACCCCCACCCATTCACTCACCCATACCCATCACCACACACCCATTCACTCACCCATTACCCATCACCCCCCATCTATTCCCTCACCCATCACCCATCACCCCCCACCCATTCACTCACCCATCACCCCACACCCATTACCCATCCCCCCACCCATTCACTCACCCATTACCATCACCTACATCAAGGTTTCCTCAATTCTCGCAACCCACTTTTTTTTTCACAATTCTCGTTAATAGGCTACAAAAAAAAAGAAAAAAAAAAGTGATCGGACCACCCCATAAGTGGGCTTAAAACCTTCCCCTGGTCAAACCTGGTTCCAAAAATGTGCCATATTATAGGATTCCGCCACGGGGGCGGAAAACCTATACCACACACACAACACACACACACACACACACACACACCACACACCAAAACCCACACACCACACACACACACACACACACCACACAGATCATACACACGAAACACTTTCGCTTTTATTAATATAGATAGAATAAGAACATAATAACATAAGGAATATATAACATCTAGGTAAGGTCTGACTAGAATAATAAAGCTTTAAGAATAACCTCACCACTTCTAACTTTAATACTCCTGTTATGAATCCTATAAACACCCTATTAAACATACGAAACCTAAGGAAGCTACAAGAGGCCGTGAGATCCTACACGTGGTAGTTCCTATTACTTAACACTTACCTACAACATCCACCTTTCCCTCCCCAGCCATAACTCTGTCCGCCTCCCTTTAAAGCTCTCCCATGACAACCGTTGCACTAACTACTGTCTACTGAGTCCATGCAATCATTCATCCACCCTATTTATGCACCAGTTTCTCCCTATTTCTTTTTTAATCTACGCTTTTCCAAGCTTGAAATCCGTACTTCTTGTTGCTACCCTGGTTAAGAGCCGTGAGAACTTTGTCCTACATCCGCCTTTATTAAATCCCTTGATCCACTTAACACTTCTATCAGAGCGCCCCTTACTCTGCGTCTCTATAGTGCGCCTCTATATTTATTTTATTATTAGTAGTAGTAGTAGTATTTGATAGAGGTCTATAGCTATTATCAAATGATTTGCTTTAGTAATTAAGTTCATTCCCTCGTCTATATATCATGTTGTTGTTTTTCTTAGTATCCTTCGTGCGAGAATAACATTTATTATTATTATTTATTATTGATTATTTTATTATTATTATTATTATTATTAGTATTAATTATATTGCATGGCTAATACACAATGGGAAAAAGAACACCAGACACTTAGGTCAACTTAACTTTCTGGCGCCGGTAGAGTTGTGGTGTTGTGGTGGGGGTGGTGGTGGACGGGTCAGGCCATTCTCTGGGCAGTGGTTCCTCCGGGCCTGGCTGGTTAGACAGGGGGTGTGTTAGCTAGAGGAGCGACATGGAGGGGCAGAGGGCTTATAAGAACCTGTATAACCCTCTACCCCCTCCCTTCGATCACACCCCCCACAACAGCCACACCCTCAACCCCTGTAGTCAGGAACATCTACCCGAAAAGTTGATTTATAAAGAAGAATACAAAAATTTATTAGGACAGAAATGCATGAAAGCGTCGTAGAAAACTAACTTAACTTCTGACGCCCTGGTAGGTGTGGTGGTGGTGGCGGTTGTGTGTGGTGTGGTGGTGTGGTGGTGGTGTGGTGGTGTGGTGGTGGTGGGTGTGGTGGTGATGGTGGTGGTGGTGGTGGTGGTGTTGTTGGTGTGGTTGTGTTGGGGTGGTGGTGGTGGTGGTGGTGTGGTGGTGGTGTGGCGGTGTTGGTGGTGTGGTGGTGTGTTGGTGGTGTTGGTGATGGTGGTGGTGGTGGTGATGGTGATGGTGGTGGTGTTGGTGGTGGTGGTGGTGGTGTGGTGGTGGGTGGTGGTGTGGTGATGGTGGGTGTGATGGTGATGGGTGATGGTGGTGGTAGTGGTGGTGTGGTGGTGGTGGTGGTGGTGGTGGTGGTGGTGGCGGTGGTGGTGGTGGTGGGTGGTGGTGTGGTGGTGGTGGGGTGGGTGGTGGTGTGGTGGTGGCGGTGGGTGGTGGTGTGGTGGTGTGTGGTGGTGTGGTGATGGTGGTGTGATGGTGATGGGTGAGGTGATGGTGGTGGTGGTGGTGATGGTGGTGGTGGTGTGGTGGTGTGGGGTGGTGGTGGTGGTGGTGGTGGTGGTGGTGGTTGTGGTGGTGTTTTGGTGTGTGGTGGTGTTGGTGGTGGTGTGGTGGGGTGGGGGTGGTGGTGGTGGTGGTGGTGGTTGTTGGTGGTGGTGTGGTGGTGGTGTTGGTGGTGTGGGTGGGTGGTGGTAATTGTAGGTGGTGTGTGGGGGTGGGGGTGGTGTGTGGTGTGGTGGTGGTGGTGTGGTGGTGGTGGTGCGTGGCGGTGGTGGTGGTGTGATGTGTGGTTGTGGTGGTGGTGGTGTGGTGTGGTGGTGGTGTGGTGTGGTGGTGTGGTGTTGGTGGTGATGGTGGTGGTGGGGGTGGTGGTGGTGGTGTGGTGGTGTTGGTGGTGGTGGTGGTGTGGTGGTGTGGTGGTGGTGGTGGTGGTGGTGTGGTGGTGTGGTGGTGGTGGTGTGTGGTGGTGTGGGTGGTGGTGGTGGTGCTGTGGTGGTGGTGGGTGTGGTGGTGTGGTGGTGGTTGTGGTGTGGTGGGTGGTGGTGGTTTGGTGGTGTGGTTGGTGTGGTGGTGGTGTGGTGTGGTTGGTGTGGTGGTGGTGGTGGTGGTGGTGGTGGTGGTGGTGGTGGTGGTGGTGTGGTGGTGGTGGTGGGTGGGTGGTGGTGGTGGTGGTGGTGTGGGTGTGGGGTGGTGGTGGTGTGGGTGGTGGTGGTGGTGGTGTGGTGGTGGTGGTGGTGGTGTGGGTGGTGTGGTGGTGGGGGTGTGTTGGTGGTGGTGGTGGTGTGGGGGTGGGGTGGTGGTGTGTGGGTGTGGTGGTGGCGTGTGGTGGTGGTGGTGGTGGTGGTGGTGGTGTGGTGGTGGGTGGTGGTGGTGGTGTGGTGGTGGTGTTGGTGGTGGTGGTGGTGGTGGTGGTGGTGTGGTGGTGGTGGTGGTGGTGGTTGGTGGTGTGGGTGGTGTGGTGGTGGTGTGGTGGTGTGGTGGTGGTGGTGTGTGGTGGTGTGGTGTGGTGGTGTGGTGGGGTGGTGTGGTGTGGTGGTGGTGGTGGGTGGTGGTGTGGTGGTGGTGTGGTGGTGTGTGGGGTGGTGGTGGTGTGGTGGTGGTGGTGGTGTGGTGGTGTGGTGTGTGGGTGGTGGTGGTGTGGTGGTGTGGTGGTGTGGTGGGGGTGGTGGTGGTGGTGGTGGTGTTGGTGGTGGTGTGGTGGTTTGTGTTGTGGTGGTGTGTGGTGGTGGTGGTGGTGGTGGTGGTGTGGTTTTGTGTGGTGGTGGTGGTGTGGTGGTGTGGTGGTGTTGGTGGTGGTGGTGTGATATGGTGGTGGTGGTGGGGGTGTTGGTGGTGTGGTGGTGTGGTGGTGGTGGTGGTGGTGGTGGTGGTGTGGTGGTGGTGGTGGTGGTGGTGGTGGTGGTGGTTGTGTGGTGGTGTGGTGGTGTGGGTGGTGTGGTGGTGGTGTGGTGTTGTGGTGGTGGTGGTGGCGGTGGTGTGGTGGTTGGTGGTGGTGGGGTGGTGGTGGTGTGGTGTGGTGGTGGTGGTGGTGTGTGTGTGGTGGTGGTGGTGTGGTGGTGTGGTGGTGGTGGTTGGATGGTGTGGTGGTGGTGTGGTGGGTGTGGTGGTGGTGTGGTGGTGGTGGTGGTGGTGTGTGGTTGTGGTGGTGGTGGTGTGGTGGGTGGGTGGGTGTGGTGGTGGTGGTGGTGGTGGTGTGTGGTGTGGTGGTGGTGGTGGTTGGGGTGTGGTGGTGGTGGTTGGTGGACAAGCAAAGTTCTATGTGGAAACGCTGAATATAGATTTTTTTTCTTTTAAATCACTAAAAAAAAAAAAATTACATCTTAAAAAAAATTGTTGAAAAAAATAGTAATAAATAAAATAGTGCTTTGCCACAGCAACGCCTAGTGGTCTATGAGCAAACCTAACTTAACCTTTACCAACTAACAAAAACTTAACCGTTTACCTAACTAACAAAGAAATAACAAAATAAATGTTAGGTAGTAGAGAGGTTTCAATTCAATTTGGTTTTTACAAAGAATTTTTGTCGCAAAGCACAAAAAAAAAATAATAAGCTTAGAAAAATAATCATAGAATAATTTAGTTATAATTATTATTCTTAAATTAAAGCCAAATCTGCATTACAAGTGTCCGCGGCAAGGGCATAACATGGCGATGCAGTCACAAGAGGAAAAGTGAGGCGCACGTAAACAATTTGCTCTCGCCTCCCTATAAACACATGTCATTATCTCCACTAGTAATCATTTGCTTTACAAGGTTCACCCAGTACCTTTAATTCAGAATAACACTAAAAAAGGGTCACCGGCATCCGAAAATGAGTGCCTCTAATGGACTTCAAAATGATTGCATATGTTTGAGTGTTCTTAGTCGTATCAAGTCCTGCCTTCTATTCCCATTCTGCATTAACATCTCCTTTCTCTCTCTCTCTCTCTCACGATCTCTCGAAGCTCTCTCTCGTCCCTCTCAAATCTCTTCTCCTCGTCTTTCTCTCTCTCTCTCTCGCTCTCCTCTGTCTCTCTCTCCTCTCTCTTCTCTCTCTCTCTCCTAATTAATCATGTCACATTTATTTATATAATTTTACGACGTGGCGACCCACTGAGCAAAAGCTTGCCGACCCAGTAATGGGTTTCGCGCCCCGTACTCTGAAGAACCCTGCAATAGAATAATTAGGATCATATTAACGCAAATAAGCGTTAGCGATAATATATAGTATAGTGTGTGTGTGGTGTGGTTGTGTGTGTGTGTGTGTGTGTGTGTGTTAAGGTTTGATGGGGATAGGGAAGGTTGATTGGAGAGAGGAAGGCAGGTGGTGAGTGTGCGGGAAAGGTGGATGGAGTGTGTGTGTGGGCACGGAATAGTGGTGGGTGTGTGAACGGGATTGGATGGGAAGGAAGGAGTCAGAGGGGAATAATGGGGGAAATTAGAAGGGAGGGGGGAGAGAAGGAAAGGACGGCATTGTAAGGAAGCTAAGGGAACGAAAAGGAGATAAGAAAGGGAATGAAAGAAAGAAGGAAATAAAAACGCGAGAGAAGGAAAAGGAAGGAAATGAAACAAGGAAGGAGAAGTAAAAACACAAGTAGCAAGAAGGAAAGGTTAGGCAATAAGTATGTCTTGTCACGCCTCCTCTCCTTCACTCTTTGACTAAATTTATTACAATTATATTACTCTATCATAACCACCACACACACATGCAGGTTAATTTGCCTACGTGAGTGAAGTCAATGACAGCGATAACGTGCACCCCCCCGGCATCAGAAGTGCCTCCCCCCCTCACCCCCCTCACCCCACACAACTGGAGAGAGGCAGGGAGGAGGGGTGAACTGGGGTGACAAGGGGGTTTGGGGGAGAGCGGGGGAGTGGCGCGGGGGGTGCCTACTCTCACAAGCTCCAGCAACACACCACAACACCCACCAAATGTCTCCCGCACACAAGATATCCCGTGAAGTATTTTCCTTATCACTACACACCAGGCCAAAGGAGAGAATTGGCCTCTCCTCCCTTTGCCTGGCTACACCACTGTTTTCACACACAGGTCAAATGAAACGGGGACTGCGCGGTCATTTTCTGAGGACCACTGACTAGTTTTCTTGCCTAAACAAATTTTTTTTTTTTAAGTTTTCCTTTTTTGAAAAAGATGGAGGGTAATATGCACTCTCCTCGCCCTCCTTCCCAAGTTAAAATGACTAACACTACTAGAATTCTTATGTTATTTGCTATCCGAGATCTAAAATAGATGACTTTCCTGTTTATGCTATATATCTGCACTATTTCAGTTCCCTAGAATGTAAACATGCTAAAACTGCACTGTTTCCACTATACTTACGACATAAGCGTAGTAATAATCCCTGCCTCACCCCTGTTCCTCCTCACTTGAGTTAGATTAGACGCTAAGCATACCTCCCTCCCCCCCTCCCCTGTGATTGGCCAGCGGTGAATCCGAAGATGGACTCAATGGCTTCAAGTCCCCAAGTATGAAACAGTAAATCACTCACACACTCGTCATTTCTTGAGTTCTACATGACTTCTTTGCTAGTCTCGACGTATTTTAGTGTAGAGGAGCACCTATTGCTACACTATACCCTAGTTATAGCCGCCTTATTGTAGAAATAGGGGTGGAAATAGCTAAAGTCTCGTGTTGGTGCGTCGAGCGGCCTATCATATTCCAAGCACTGAAGTTTGTGCGCGCGCCGGGAAGAGACGAGAGAGCAAGGAAGGGGATGAGAGGATGGGAGGGGAGGAAGGCAGGACAAGGTGTTTCCTGCCCCCTAAAACAGGCTACCAAGGTTACCATTAGCTGAAGAGAACGTAGGAGCTGCAATTGCTAAGGTATTTTTGTCCGCTGTAACAACTGAGGCCATTGCGAGAGCCAGGCAGGGGAGAAAACATCGAGTAATGAGAGGGGGGGAGGGAGGGAGGCGGTTGGTGGTGATGGGGGGTAGTGGTGGCGATGGTAGTTGTGTTGCCATACAGGGACGACTTGCCGGTATTGCCATTTGCACGTTCAATCATTACTTACATTAATATATAGCAGTAATTTAGTGTTCCTTTTCTTACTTATCCACCTATTTTTTCTCCCCTCCTCCTCTTCCTCCTCCTCTTCGGCTCCAAAGCTTCGGAAATCGGCTAAAAAGAAACTTAACTTATTCCCACTAACAAAACGAAGGATAAGAGGTGACCTCATCGAAGTATTTAAAATCTTCAACGGATTTACGAACGTAGCCCCAGAAAATCTTTTCACGCTAGAACCGGTCAAGCTCAACTAGAAACAACGGATTTAAAATAAGCAGGAAACGGTTTGTAACAAACGAAGCAAAGTACTTCTTCCCCAAACCGTGTTGTAAACGTATGGAATGGGCTGCCGTCAGACGTAGTAAACCAAAACAATAGAATCATTTAAAAGTCGCCTCGATAAATATTTCATATCAAATCCCGGTTTGTCACTGTTTATCTCGGAATAATAAATTTATCTCGCGGGCCTCTGAAATTACTCTCATTGCGTAAAATGATTGCGAGTCGCGTCTACACAACCCCTCCCACACGTCTCAGACAGCCCGAGTAAACGGTAAACTACTACAACTTTTGACCTGTGACGGGCTGTTGGTTCAGTAAGGGCCCTGTCGTTAGTGACCACCATCGGGATTTATTTTACCGGGGGTCCTGCTGCAGGGGGCATTGAAGTGCACGGCGTCCTACTTGGAAAGTCCCACTACCGCAGTGGATTGAAAGGGAAAGCTGGGGCCTGATTGACTGCTGTGCCCCCCAAAGGGAAAGCGCCAAAGGCAAGGCTGCCGCACCACCCCTGAACTTCCACACTGCGCCTACACCAACACTACATTAGACCTCATAACACACACAGATAGCCCCGAGTTAACGGTTACCACTACTACTCTCGACCTGTGACGGGCTGTGGTTCAGTTAGGGTCCTGACAGTTAGTGACCACCATCGGGATTTAAGGTACCCGGGGTCACTGCTGCAGGAGGCATTGAAATGTACGGCGTCCCACATGGAAAGTACACAATCCGCAGTGGATTGAACGGAGCTGGGGCCTGATTTACTGCTGCCTCCCAAGAAAGCGCCAGGCAAGGCTGCCGCCCCCCGGGGGCCTACATGGCAAACAAAAAAAAAAGATTTAAAGATAAAAAAAGGAGTAGGTTACAAGAGGATAATTTATTTAAAAAAGGCGGATATGGAGGAAGGCAGTTTTGTTAGGGAGGGGGAGGAGGAATTTTCCCCCAATCAAAGGAGAAAAACAAACAGGAAAGACCATGGTCCTTTCCCGTTTTGCCTTTTAAATTTTTCCTCCTACTTCCAAAAATTAAATAAATCCTCCTCCCCCCCTCCCTCCACCAACCCAAAAAATTTTTTGCTACGTGGTTTTTAAAATTCTTCCCCCTCCTTTATCATTAATTTCTTTATTTCATTTTTTTTTTTATCGCTCCAGGGATTCAAGGGTTTCGGCAGCCTTGCCTGGCGCTTTTTTGGGAGGCAAACAGTCAATCAGGCCCCAGCTCCGTTCAATCCACTGCGGGTTGTGTACTTTCCATTTTAGGACGCCGTACACTTCAATGCCTCCTGCAGCAGTGACCCCTGGTACCTTAAATCCCGATGGGGTCACTAACTGTCAGGACCCTAACTGAACCACAGCCCGTCACAGGTCGAGAGTAGTAGTGGTAACCGTTAACTCGGGGTATCTGTGTGTGTTATGAGGTCTAATGTAGTGTTGGTGTAGGCGCAGTGTGGAAGTTCAGGGGTGGTGCGGCAGCCTTGCCTGGCGCTTTCTTGGGAGGCAGCAGTCAATCAGGCCCCACTCCGTTTCAATCCACTGCGGTAGTGCACTTTCCAAGTAGGACCCGTGCACTTCAATGCCCCCTGCAGCAGTGACCCCTGGTATATAAATCCCGATGGTGGGGCACTAACTGACAGGGGCCCTACTGAACCACAGCCCGTCACAGGTCAAAAGTTGTAGTAGTGGGCCGTTTACTCGGGGCTGTCTGAGACGTGTGGGAGGGGTTTGTGTAGACGCGACTTCGCAATCATTTTACGCAATGAGAGTAAGTTTCAGAGGCCCGCGAGATAAATTTATTATTCCGAGATAAACAGTGACAACCGGGGATTTTATATGAAATATTTTTCGAGGCGACTTTAAAAGATTCTATTGTATTTGAGTTTACTACGTCTGACGGCAGCCCCATTCCATACGTTTACAACACGGTTTGTGAAGAAAGTACTTTGCTTCGTTCGTTACAAAACCCTTTCCTGCTTATTTAAATCCGTTGTTTCTAGTTGAGCTTTAAACCCGGTCCCAGCGTTGAAAAGATTTTCTGGGACTACGTTCGTAAATCCGTTGAAGATTTTAAATACTTCGATGAGGTCACCTCTTATCCTTCGTTTTGTTAGTGGGAATAAGTTAAGTTCTTTGAGCCGATTCCGAAGCTTTGGAGCCGAAGAGGAGGAGGAGGAGGAGGGGAAAAGAAACATAGGTGGATAAGTAAGAAGAGGAACACTAAATTACTGCTATATTTAATTGAAGTAATGATTGAACGTGGCAAATGGCAATACCCGGCAAGTCGTCATTTTATGGCAACACAACTACCATCGCCCCACTACCACCATCACCACCGCCGCCTCCCTCCTCCCACCCTCTCATTACTCGATGTTTTCTCCCCTGCCTGGCTCTCGCAATGGCCTCAGTTGTTACACCTCTAGCGCGGGTCATCTATTCTGAGACCACTAGACTAGCTTTTCCTTGCCTAAATTTAGTCCGTGTTTGTGTGAGATGGAGGGTAATATGCACTCGTCCTTCGCGTGCGTCCTTCCAAGTGTAACATGAGCTAAGCGCGATACACAGAATTCTTATGTTGTATATATACTATGACGAGATCTAGTAATAGAGTGACTTTTTCTGTTTATGCTATATTCCTGTCAACTATTTCAGTTCCCTAGAATGTAAACATTGCTAAAATGACACTGATCCACTATACTTACAGACACGCGTAGTACTTTTCCTGCCTCACCCCTGTTTCCTCCTCACTGTGAGTTGAGATTGATACGCTAAGCATACCCTCCTGACGCTCCCCCCCTCCCTGTGATTGGCCAGCCGGGAATCCGAAGATGGCTCAATGGCTCAGCCCCAAGTAGAAACAGTAAAATCACTCACACCACCGTCATTTCTTGAGTTCTACATGACTTCTTTTGCTAGTCTCTCGACGTATTTTTAAGTGTATAAAGTTCTTACCTATCTCTAACACTCGTAACCCTAGTTATAGCCGTGCCCTTATTGTAGAAATAGGGGTGGAAATAGCTAAAGTCTCGTGTTGGTGCGTCGAGCGGCGGCCTTAATCCGAGTCCAAGCACTGAAGTTTGTGCGCGCAGCCGGGAAGAGACGAGAGAGCAAGGAAGGGGATTGAGAGGATGTAGGGGGATGAAGGCGAGACAAGTGTGTTTTCCTGACCCTATACAGGCGCTACCTAAGTTACCCATTAGCTGAAGAGAACGTAGGAGCTGCAATTGCTAAGTATTTTTGATCCCTGTAACAAAACTGAGGTCATTGCGAGAGCAGGCAGGGGAGAAAACATCGAGTAATGAGAGGGTGGTGTCCCAAACGGGAGGAGGTCGGCGTTGTGGGATTGGTGTGTTATGGTGGCGATGGTAGTTGTAGTGCCATACATGACGACTTGCCGGGTATTGCCGATTGCCACGTTATCAGTCATTATACTTCACAATTCAATATATCCAGTAATTTAGTCGTTCCTCTTCTTCTATCCACCTATGTTCTCTCCTCCTCCTCTCCTCCTCCTCTTCGGGCTCCAAAGCTTCGGAATCGCCTCTCACAGTGAACTTAACATTATTCCCACTGAACAAAACGCAGGATACGAGTGAACCTCATGAAGTATTTAACAGCTTCACAACGGATTTACGAACGTAGTCCCAGAAAATCTTTTCCGCTAGACCGGTTCAAGCTCAACTAGAAACCACGGAATTTAAATAAGCAGGAAACGGTTGTAACGACGAACAAGTACTTCTTCAACAAACCGTGTTGTAAACGTATGGAATGGGCTGCCGGTCAGACGTAGTAAACTCAATAACATAGAATCATTTAAAAGTCGCCTCGATAAATATTTCATATCAAATCCCCGTTGTCACTGGTTTATCTCGGAATAATAAATTTATCTCCGCGGGCATCTGAACTTACTCTCATGTTTTGCGTAAAATGATTGCGAGTCGCGTCTATCTCCACAACCCCTCCCACACGTCATCAGACCAGCCCCGAGTACGGTCACTACTGGGTACAACTTTTGACCTGTGACGGCCTTGTGGTTCAGTAAGCGCTTCCTGTCCGTTGGTGACCACTCATCGGGATTTATATACCAGGGGCACTGATGCAGGGGGTCCTTGAATGATCACTCGGAGGGCGACGGCGTCCTAACTTGGAAAGTGCACTACCGCAGTGATTGAAACGGGAGCTGGGCCTGACTTGACTGCTGCCTCCATAAAGCGCCCAGGCACAACGGCTGCCGCACCACCCCTGAACTTCCACAACTGTCGCCTACATCCAACACTACATTAGACCTCATACACACACAGATAGCACCGGAACGGTTACCACTACTTATCTTCGACCCTGGTGACGGGCTGTGGTTCAGTTATGGTCCCTGACTATTTAGTGAACCACCATCGGTTTAAGGTACAAGGGGCACTGGTGCTGCAGGAGGCATTGCAAGGTGTACACGGCGTGCCTACATGGAAACGTACACAATCCGCAGTGGATTGAACGGAGCTGGGGCCTGATTGACTGCTGCCTCCAATCAAGCGCCAGGCAAGGCCCTGCCGCCTGGAGGCCTGGAGGCGAGTGGAGGAGAGGGAGGAGAAGGGAGGAATAAGAAGAGTTGGAAGATAAATAGGAGAGGAGGAGGAGGATATACACGTAGAAATTGGGTGGAGAGGAAGAAGGAGGTAGAGGAAGAGAAGAAAGTTGAATAATAGGGAGAGGAGGAGGAATACAATACAACAGGAAACACAAACAGCGAACAGACCGATAGGTCCTTACAAACTGTTGTGCTTTAACTATACTACACTAACAGATAATAAGAGGAGAAAGGATAGGAAGTAGAAGGCTCCTCCTCACACACACCATTCTCCTACCTCCAGCCGAAGCTGCCGGAAAAGAGTGAATACCATGCAATATAGAAAAACTGCATGAATTTTGTGAGAAAGTTGAAAGCTTTAATCTATGGCTAACTACACTACTGAGTTTTGTTGAGGGTAGGTGTTAGTTGCCTTGATAGATAGGGTGTCATGTTATGTGTGTTTGGTAATGGTGGTGAACACAGTGTGGAGGTTCAAGGTGGTCAGCAGCCTTGCTGGCCGCTTTCCTGTTGTTTGTGTAGTAGAGCGCACCAAGATTGCACTCTCTCTCTCCTGGGACTACTGAGAGGGCTACCGACTGGACGTAGAGCTGTGGGGGGAGGATGGAGATCCGTTCCATCCATGCGGATTTGTGCTACTTGATATCCTGTAGGACGCCAGTATCCACTTCATGCCGTCCTGCAGCATTGACCCCTGTACCTTAAATCCCGATGGTGGTCACTAACTGTCCAGGACCCTAACTGAACACAGCCCGTCACAGTCTGTAGACAGTGTGAGTAGTGTTAAACAGTTCACTCGGGCTATCTTGTGTGTTATGAGGTCTAATGCTAGTGTTGGTGTAGAGCGCAGTGTGGAAGTTTCAGGGTGGTGCGGCAGCCTTGCCTGTGCTTCTTGGGAGGCAGCAGTCACAATCAGCCCCAGCTCCGTTTCAATCCACTGGCGGTAGTGCACGTTTCCAAGTAGGACGGCCGTGCACTTCAATGCCAACCCTGCAGCATGACCCCTGTTTAAATCTACCGATGGTCGGTCACTAGACTGACAGGTACCTTACTGAACCACAGCCCGTCACAGGTCAAAAGTGTGTAGTAGTGACCGTTTAGCTCCGGGGCTGTTGAGACGTGTGGAGGGGTTGTTGTAGACGCGACTTCGCAAGCATTTTAACGCAATGAGAGTAATTTCAGAGGCCCTCGAGATAAATTCTATTATTCCGAGATAAACAGTGACCACCGGGGATTGAATATGAAATATTTCTGCGAGGCGACTTTAAAATGATCCTATTGTAATTTGAGTTGTATACGTCTGACGCAGCCCTTCCCTACGTTTTACAACACGGTTTGTGAAGAAGTACTTTGCTTCGTTCGTTACAAACGCGTTTTCCATAGCTTATATTTAAATCCGTTGTTTTCTAGTTGAGCTTGACCGGTCTAGCGTGAAAAGATTTTCTGGGAACTACTTTGCGTAATCCGTTGAAGATTTCAATACTTCTATGAGGGTCACCTCTTATCCTTGCGTTATTGGTTAGTGGAATAAGTAATTCTTGAGCCGATTCCCGAGCTTTTGGAGCCGAAGAGGATGGAGGAGGAGAGAGGAGGAAGAAACTAGGTGGCATACGTAGAAGAGGAACACTAAATTACTGCTATATAATTAATTGAAGTAATGTTGAACGTGGCAAATGGCAATACCCGGCAGTCGTCATGTATGGCAACACCACTACGTCATCTCCACCCTCCACCATCACCACCGCCGCTCCTCTCCCTCCTCACTCCTCTCATTAATCGATGTTTTCTCCCACATAGCCTGGCTCTATGCAATGGCGCTCAGTTTGTTACAGCGGACAAAAATACCTTCTGCAATTGCGCTCTACGTTTCTCTTCAGCTAAGGTAAACCTTGGTAGCCTGTATGGGGTACAAGGAAACACACTTGTCCTCGCCTTCTCCCCTCCCATCCTCTCATCCCCTTCCTTGCTCTCTCGTCTCTTGCCGCGCGCGCGCACAAATCTTCAGTGCTTGGAAATATGATATGGCCGCTCGACGCACCAACGTCGAGACTTTAGCTATTTCAACCCCTATTTCTATACAATAGGCGGCCTCTAACTAGGGTATAGTGTAGGGGGCAATAGGTGCTCCTCTACACTAACTACGTCGAGACTGAGCAAGAAAGTCATGTAGAACTCAAGAAATGACGAGTCAGTGTGTAGTGATTTACTGTTTCATACGTGGGGACTTGAAGCCATTGAGTCCATCTTCGATTCCCCCTCCTGGCCAATCACAGGGAGGGGGGAGGGAGGTATGCTTTAGCGTCTATCTAACTCACAGTGAGGAGGAACAGGGGTGAGGCAGGAAGTACTACGCGTGTCTGTAATTATAGTGGATCAGTGCAGTTTTTAGCAATGTTTACATTCTAGGGAACTGAAAATAGTGCAGATATATAGCGATAACAGAAAGTCATCTATTTCTAGATCTCGTATGCAATAACATAAGAATTCTAGTAGTGTTGTCATTTTTAACTTGGGAGAGGGCGAGGCGAGTGCATATTTAACCTCCAGTCTCAAAAAGGACTCAATTTAGGCAAAGGACAAGCTACGTCAGTGTCTCAGAAAATGACCGCGCAGTCCTCGTCATTTTGAACCTGTGTGTGAAAACAGTGTGTACCGGCCAGGGAGGAGGCCAATCTCTCCTTTGTGGCCCTTGGTGTGTAGTATAGGAAATACTTCGCGGGATATCTTGATGTGGCGGAGGAGACGATTGGTGGTGTTGTGGTGTTTTGCTGAGAGCTTGTGAGAGTAGGCACCCACCGCCGCCACTCCCCGCGCTCTCCCACCAAACCCCCGTTGTCCCACCAGTTCACCCCTCTCCCTGCTCTCTCCAGTGTGGGGGTGAGGGGGTGAGGGGGCACTTGTCTGTGCGGGGGGGTGCAGCGTTATCGCTGTCATTGACTTCCCTCACAGTAGGCAAATACCTGCATGGTGTGTGTTTGGTTATAGATAGAGTAATATATGTATATAATTTAGTCATAAGAGTGAAGGAGAGGCGGCGTGACAAGACATACTTATGCCTAACCTTTCCTTCTTGCTACTGTTTTTACTTCCTCCTTCCTTTGTTTCATTTCCTTCCTTTTCCTTCTCTCGTTTTATTTCCTTCTTTCTTCATTCCCTTTCCTTATCTTCCTTTTCGTTCCCTTAGCTTCCCTTACAATGCCTTCCTTTCCTCTTCTCTCCCCCTCTCCTTCTAATTCTCTTTCTTCTCGCCCCAGATTTTCCCCTCTGACCTCCTTCCTTCCTCCATATCCCGTTCACCACCACCCAACACTATCCTTGCCACACACAGCACTCCATCCACTTTCCGCACACTCCACCACCTGCCTTTCCTCTCGTCCATCCACCTTCCCTATCCCCAATCAAACCCTTAACACACACACACACACACACAACACACACACACACACACACTTTTTTTACTAAAAATTTATATTATCGCTAACGCTTATTTGCGTATAATTGCTCCTAATTATCTAGTGCAGGAGTTCGTTTCAAAGTACGGGGACGCGAACCCATTACTGGTCGCAAGCTTTTGCTCAGTGGGTCGCCACGTCGTAAATTATATAAAATAATATGTGACATGCATTAAATTAGGAGCGGAGAGAGAGAGAGAGGAGAGAGACAGAGAGAGAGAGAGAGGAGAGAGGAGAGATAGAGAGAGGAGAGAGAGAGAGAGAAGAGAGAGATCGAGAGAAGAGAGAGAGAGAACAAGAGAGAGAGAGAAGGAGAGGTAATGCCGATGGGAGGAATGCGAGGACTTGATACGCATAAGTACACGCAAACTATGCAGTCATTGTTGAATCCGATATAGTGCCTCATTTTTCGGATGACGGTGACCCTTTTTAGTGTTATTCTTAATTAAAGGTCACGGGGTGAACCTTGTAAAGCAAATGATTACTCTTGGAGATAATGACATGTTGTTTATAGGGAGGCGAGAGACAAGTGTTTACGTGCGCCTCACTTCTTCCTCTTGTGACCTGCATCGCCACTGTTCTTCCCTTGCCGCGGACACTTTGTAATGCAGATTGGCTTTAATATAATATAATTAATAAGCTAATATTCTTAATGATTATTTTTTCTAAGCTTATGTTATTTTTTTTTAGTGCTTTGCGACAAAAATTCTTGTAAAAACAAATTGAATTGAACCTCTCTACCTTACCTAACATTTATTTTGTTATTTTCTTTGTTAGTTAGGTAAAGGTTAAGTTCTTTGTTAGTTAGGTAAAGGTTAAGTTAGGTTTGCTCATAGACCACTAGGCGTTGCTGTGGCAAAGCACTATTTTATTTATTTCATTTTTTTTGTCAAACAAATTTTTTTCAAGGATCTGTATCTGTTTTTTTTTTTAGTGATTAAAAGAAAAAATCTATATTCAGCGTTTTGCTCCCAATAGAACTTTGCTGGTCCACCATCGCACCACGCTACCTACCTACCAGCCTTATCTATCGACACTCACCACCACCACACACCATTCTGACGACCCGACCACTACACGCAACCACCACCCACCACACGACCACCGACCAGAACCACCATCAACCATCCATCAGCGCTACACTCACGGTGCACCTCACACCTTCGCACACCACACACCACCACCTACCACACACCTCACCACCCACCCCCCCCAACCCACCACCACCACCACGCACCACCACCACCTCCGACCGACCATTTCCTCGCAACCCGGACACCCCACCACACCATCCCAGCATACCACCTACCACTGACCACACCACTACCAACCACCACCACACCCACCACACTACCACAGTGCACACCATCCACACCACGGACACCCCAACCACACGACGACCTTTTGTGTGTGTAGACGATTTAAGGAGGTAGTAAGCTACACCACCACCACCAACCACCACCATCACCACCACCACCAGCCCGTGCTCCACCAGACCTACTCAACTTACTGATTGCGGCATGCTATTCAAACTATTCCACCTACCACCACCACCATCTCTACTGCATTTGACGCACCCCATGCTCACGCCACACTACTCACCACCACCACCACACCACCCCACATTTTAGCACTCACTCGCTATCTCCACTCACTCAATCCACCACACCACCACCACACAACACCACCGACCACACCACCACACCACCACCACGCACCACCACCACCACTCACGCACCGACCACCACTACCACCGACCAACACCAACCACCACACTCACCACCACCAGACCACACCATCACATCACACCAGCCACCACCTACACTCCACCACTCTCACCACCACACACCACCACCACCACGAAAGACACACACCACCACCACGACCACCACACGGCCTCCACCACTCACCCACCACCACACACCACCACACCACCAACACCACCACACACCACCAACACCGACCACACCACACCACCACACACCACCCCTACCTAGCACAACACCGCACCGACCGGCTCACCACCACCGACCACCACCACCACCACAACCACCACCACCAACCACCACCACCACCACCATACCACCACGCACCCACCGACCACACCGCCATCCATGAACACCAACCACCACTCACTCACCACCACTCACCACCACCACCACCACCACCACCACACCACGCACCACCACACCATCCACACATCCACCACCACACAACACACCTACCGTCACATAACCACCAACACACCACAACACGTAACAGCAATATTTCTCAAAAACAGGCACGTAAAAGTGATGGGGATTCTGACTCACACAACAGCACCGACGCAACACCACGACACCACCAACTACTCTACCACCACACCACCACCACCACACCAACCACCTACCACCCGCATCCATCCGTCTCATCCACCACCACCACCACCTCACCACCACCACACCATAGGAAACCCACCGACCCCCACACCACCACTACACACCACCAGTCCAACTACCGACGCACCTACCAGCCACCACCACACCAACACCACTACACACACCACAGCTGCTCACGTCTCGACCACCACCACCACCGACTCACCACACCCACCACCACTCACGAGAGCCAGATTCAGCCGTGGAGCGTCCAAAGGTATTGCTTATTGTCATGTTCCGATGATCATTATTAACCACACACCTACACCTACCACCTACCACCACCACCACCTACCACCCACCAGCCAACCAACCACGACGCACCGATACACGCACTCACCTAAAACCGACCACCATCGGCACCGACTCTCATCACCCTCACCACCACACGACACCAACGTACCGCCTACCACCTACCTCTCCTCCTACAGCGCACCTCCAGTCCACCGACACCTACACACACGACCAACCTGGCGACCACCACCACGCACTCAATCACCCCTCCTTATCCTGACACCACTACACCACGCGCGAACCTCGCACACCACCATACCACTCACCTATCGGCTACCTTACGCACCATCACAACTACCTACCACAATGGCACCACCAGTACCACCCCACCAAGCCACCACCAACACACCACCAGCGCGACCACCCCCACGCCATAACAATAATATCACTAAGTTGAAACAACTACACAACATCTACCACTAAATCAACTATACAAAACACAGCTCCTTCCTTTATCATATCTTAATATGGTGAATACATCCAACTCCTTAAAACCCAAGCATTCCAAAGTAAAATGGAAAGTATAACAATTATGTGTGAGTTGACTCATTCCGCGGCGATAAAGGTCGTATGGATTTGAAGAAGAAAAAAAGAAATATATTATATAGATATTTTATATTGTTCGCGCACAATAGGAGTCCGTTTACATCGCGAAGTTCCCGTTACATGTTTTCAACAGTCGAGGTCCGTTTATATCGAGGTTTTTGACTGTACATACCCGTCATTAATACCTCCGACCTCCTTCCTAGGCCCTAGTAAGGAGACACATTTACAACACAACAACCACAGTTTCCCCCTCCCACGCCACCACAGCCACAACACCACCAACAATCCCAAACCACAAACCACCCGCCCCTAACAAAGTCCCCCACGGGAAATCCCCCCACTGCCCGCCGCGACTCCTTTTTTTTCTCGGCAGCGTCGCAACGTCTGTTTCCTCAACGTTGAGGAACACGTCCGTTCCTACACTCCCTTTGTGCCAGGAACAGGTCACCCATCGGATCTCAACGTCCTCCCCCGGCCCCCCATTCCCCGCTGATAGTCCCACCCGGGTACCCTAGAAACACCGGACAACGTCTCCCGGGCCCACTCCCCGTTCAATAACCCCCACCCACCCCCTCCGCAATCTAAGCTTCCCGCACCCACTAGGCAACCCGCAAACGGCCCACCTCCCGAGACGCTCCCTCCCAGCTGATACACACATCCTGCCTCAGCCTCTCACAACAACGCAACCACTTACCACACAACCACATCCATCACACTACATGCATAACGGCGAGTGTACAGTAATTATAATTACCTTTTAATACTTGGGTTGGGTGGCCTTTTCCTCTTCTTCACGGCTTGCAAGACGTCCTGGTGTAGTGACAGAGCCTAGGTTTCTTAGGGTGTTCAGGTGAGATGTTTGCCCCAGGAACTCATGGATTGCCTTCCTCAGAGCTTTTGGTATGGAGCTGACCCCTTTCCCATGCAGATCCTCCTTTACCTATGTGCCAGAGGTTTCTCAATTGGGGTTGAGGTCCGGGCTGTATTACCTGTCCAATTCGCTTTTATGAAAGTGGTACCTTGCCGGTCATACAAGCACACGAGTGACGGTTTGGGCAGGTGTAAGCAAGCACCTCCTGTTGAAAACACACTGGCCCGTGTGAGCTCGGAAAGAATCAATGGCAAAATTTTCCAAAAGCGCTCCAGTAAGCAGCTTGATTCACTTTTACGATTTTTAGGAAGCACACACAGCTTTGCCTAAACTTCTTCCAGAAGAAGCAAACAACCACCACAACACCATAAGTTGAATCTGGGTGTTTTTACGGTGGCTGCCTCACACATACCGTGAGTCGTGACCGCCTGCCCTTGGTGGTTTTGGCAACTCTTATCAGTGGGTGAATTGTGGTATTTTATATTTTTATTATGGCACCTACCAAAGGAACTAAGGCCCAATAAACCATTGCTCATATCATTTGGGTTTTTTAAGTATCCAGGCCACCAAACGAAAAAAAAGAAATGAAAGTGA
The DNA here is from genome assembly GCA_016584305.1 of Chionoecetes opilio. Lineage (NCBI taxonomy): Eukaryota > Metazoa > Arthropoda > Malacostraca > Decapoda > Majidae > Chionoecetes > Chionoecetes opilio. The sequence goes on from JACEEZ010004943.1 coordinate 43,554, forward strand.
GTTGTTGTTGTGTGGCCTAAGTCAACAGTGAGGAAGTACTTGGCACTTTTTATATTAGGAGGGAAAAACACGGTGAAACACCATCACCGAAACTTTTTCCTGTCCTGGTCGTCCCCCAGGAAGAGTTTTTCTCAAAGGTCTCTTGAACTGTTCTAAAAACATTCGTTGGAGAGTACCCCTCAAGCGGTTACAGGAGATGTAGGGTATTGAAGGAAAACAACCCTCGAAGTGGTTGGTGCATGGTGTCTGTGCGTACGTATCTCACCGAGTGCACGAGTTGGGTTATACTAGCCACAAGCCACTGAAGAAGCCACTTCTTACATGCGCGCAGAGAGCTCGCAGGGTCACCTTCACCAAGAAATATCTTGCTTGGACTGATGATGACTGGTTGTCAGTGTTGTGGTTGATGGGGGCAACATTTACCGTGACATGTAACCGAGGAGCTCGAGTGTACCGTCGCCCAGGCAGTGACCCCTCGACTCAATGTATGTGGAGAGTAAAAAACCAAGATTCACTTATAGTGTGGGGTTGTTTCTCTGGCAGAGGTTTAGGCAAGCTTGTTTTGCTTCCTAAAAACCTTAAAGTGAATCAAGCTGTTTTCCTGGAGCTGCTTTGTGAACATTTGCCAGATTCTTTCGAGCTCACACATGCCAGTGTGTTTCAACAGGACGGTGCTCCCGCTCACACTGCCAATCTGTCACTCAGTGGCTTGATGACTGCAAAGGTACACTTTTATAAAGGATTGGCAGGTAACAGCCCCGGGCCTCAACTCAATTGGGGACCTCTGGCACTTGGTCAAGAAGGATCTGAGGGGAAAGACGTCAGCTCCATACCCAAGCTCGAGAAGGCCATCCGTGAGTCTCCTGGGCAAAACATCTCACCTGAACACCTAAGAAACCTAGCTCTTTCACTACCGGTCATCTCCAAGCCTGTGAAGAAGAGAAAAGGCACCCAACCAAGTATTAAAAGGAATTTAATACATTATTTTCTATAAATTTCCCTATGTATTGTTTGTTGGTTTTGGGGACGGGAGCAGGGCGCCGCCATTATACTTTGACGAGTACTGTATACACAAAGTTTTGCAGTCGGTGGTTGGATTTTATAAATTTGAGATGCCTAGGGTTACTAAGGTCCCTAGGAAACTAGGGGGTTTCCAATTTCCCCTCCTACCTCTACAAGCACATAAGCAAAAATAAAAAATACATGCATACATTTATAGAGGCGTTTAGAGTCATAAGGGCGAGCCCGCCAAATCATAGTTTTTAGATAATTGCGTTTTAAGTTGGGGGTGTAATTACTATCAAAAACATTATAAAAAACCTATGTTTTTACACCAAAGATGATTAATCTAGCATATTAGCTAACACCTTACAAAAATAAAGAAAATAGGATTTTAATAATTTTTTGTGTAAATTCAGTACTATCATAGGGTGACATTGTACATGTAGCAATAATGTAATTTTTTACGTGGAGATAATAACACAATGCAAGATGATAAGGCAAGGTAATAAAACACGGAAGTACTACCACTGTTAATATTTTCAGGTCTATGGATGACATTACTTATTTTTTCTGTATTTTGTTTTGTTGGAATTTATATTATTTTTCTGATTTTGGACTTATTTAATGAATATAACACTGAGTGATTATTATAGGATTATCTTTAATAACAAAGAGAACACTGCATGCAAGGCTTGTATGTGGTTTATGTTTGAAGGGGTTGAGAGGGCATGGGGGGTGGGTTTGGGGTTAAAAGATCAAGGATATCGTCGTCGCGGGATCCTCTCTCTGCAGCCGAGGTCTTTACTGACGCCCCATCTCAACTTCCTGGTCCTTAGATAAGGTCTCAGAAGAGAACTTTGTGTTAACAGTATTCATCTTTAAATAACTACTGCTGAGGTCCTGACATCCTTAAGTTTCTCCTGAGGTGACAGGTTTCACTGGTGAAGGGTATTATTATCTGAATCTGGAACTGCGGGGAAAAGCGACTGGGTACACCACGTGACGTTGGCTTGCTGCGTGTCGGCTTGGGATGGGCGCTATGATTGGCTAGGGTGAATGGCGTGTAAGGTATCCCGCGGTCTTCCATTGGACGAGCAGCGGTGTCGCCCGTCTCTCTGCAGAAGGCTCTATCGCTGAGTCAATTTGCTCAGGAAGAATCTGGCTATAAATAGAGTGTCTTTAGCGCTCTCGATGGTGGGGTTAGATGATCAGTATATTGCTTTGAGATTTTTAGATTTATTACATTTATTTAGGCACATTAAGCAGTTATACATGTAATAAAAACATAATACATATTATACTAACATTGGCTGAGGCCTTGGGTTGAGAGTAAACTCTTAAAAGGCTTCCTATATATAGCACTAGCTGTGAAGATAGTTTCTAATAATTTAACACATACGACTAAATAGCGTATACATACACAAACTACATAGCATTGATCAATACTCACACATACGACATATGAGTAAATACAACACATCATACCAGTTTGAAGTGTAGCCTAAGCGGGCGGAGGATGGAAAGGCTCCTCCAAACACTTGGATGGAGCGCGCTGGGTGAATGCAGGGACCCACCAACCCCGGCATGATGAAGCTGAAAGACTTAAGTACCTTTAGGTAGGTTGTGGAGTTTAAATGTCGCTGTGCTCCAAAAACGATTAGCGCTACAAGAGTGATAAGTAGTAGTAAGTGAATTTATAAAACATAAACAAGTGATAAACAAATGGCGCTGTTATCAGCTGGGGCTAGCTGGGACCCTATGAGGTCAAGGACGGCCATTCCATGGCTTCAACAGGGCAATGAAAAGGAGCTCTCTATGGGACTGAAGAGCGAAACGCAGATGAAGAAGTTTGGTTAATGTGGAAGAAATATGTACATGAATTAAATGGTTAAACTTGAGGTAAGGTGATGGAAAAGAAAGTGTAGTGTATTGGAAAAAGATAATTCTATTTTGAAAAATAGTAGTGGAGCGACGAGTCTAAAGGGGCGGAAAGCAGGACGATGAAAGGTTTGAGCAAAATGGCATGCTGATATGTACTCTGTACACAAGATAATGGAGTAAATGACGACAAAGTGTAAATGAACGATGAAAGAAAAGAGGCATGGAAGCATATAACAGGAAAAGAAGCAAGTACAACTACGCAGTATAATAGAAGAATCAAGAAAATGAAAATAAGAAAATATGACGCAGAAAATGTTGTCAAGTATATCAGACAAAAGGAGAGTCTAGGAGGAGATAGCGGATAAAATAACAAGATATGTGTCATCAGGTTTTTGGTGAAGAGGAAAATGCTGGGCACCTTAAAGGAAGATCTTGAGAGACAGAGGAATAAAAGAGCAGTGTTCAAAAGATATATGTATAAGTTTGAGAAGAACAATATGGAGGTAAGAAGAAATAGTTAAGAAATACATAATAGGTAAATATATGGAAAGTAGGGAGGGGCCGCGCGACCCTATGAAGTTAAGTTCAGGTCTACAAAGATACAAGTCACTAGATATATTGTCCTAATGGGGCATGGAAACTGGCGAAGACGAGAATCCACGGTAAAATATGGATAAGAAAAGATATGAATGACGAGAGAAAGCAGCCTTGTTCCTGAATTACTGTTTATATCAGAAAGCCTTAAAGGCGAAAAAAACGAATCTGAGGATCAGGAAGAGGTAAAACATAAATTCTATGGAGAGTTTAGACCGCTTAAAACTGAGGAGGGAAGTGGTATCTAAATAGAGAAAGAGTTAGAGAGAATGACAGATTCCAAAGGATAGAATGAATATAGGGATGGGCTAGGTATCGTATACAGATCATTATATGGGTGCTATTGAGTCTAAACATTAACAGTAATTAAACGATTACCTGAGAAGCCAAGAAATCAGGTACATATAGAGATCTAGTATAAACGAAGCTGAGTATTCTAGGATGTGGCCAGTTGGGGAGGGTCAGATATGATGTATGGAGGAGAAACAGAAGACCAGAGGGTTAAAGGTGAGGTGGTGTGAATAGGTGTTAACAATGGTAAGGATGTGGTAGTAGGGAATTGTGGAGAAAGGAGAAGGAATGGCCGAGGTGTTGAAGTAAGAGTTGGTGATGAAAAAAAGAGGAAAGAATAATAGACACTTAGTACTTGTATACGTTCACTACTTCTAAGACAAATTCCGGCTGGGGGATAGAGCTGAGTGACGGTGTAGAGCTATGGATATAGTAGACACAAGAGCAAATGTTTAAAGAATATACATGGAAAATAGCTGAGAACATATATTTTGATAGGAGATTTAACTTCAAGAAGTTTGCTGGGAAGAATGGTATTCCTGTAAGAGACGGAGAAACTCATATGGTGGGTATAATTGGTTGGATGTTGGTAATGAACTATACATGCATGACTGTGACAGTGGATTTAAAGAAGAACGCACAATATTCAGAGGTAGCGATAGACCTACTATTGCAAGTACTATGACTCTACTATTGACTGAAAGTTTACTGGACTCTGTAATTAGTAAAGTGAATTATCAAGTGCACACGTTGGAAAGTATCGACTACATGTACTTATTGAATTATGAAATTATGATAGCTAGAAAAAGGAGGGTAGTAAGTATAAGTGGAACCACTTAAAAAGGAAGATCTACAATTATGAAAAGCTAGACTTGACAGGATTAGAACATTTTTCGGAGAGACAGGACTGGTAGTATATTTCGGCATGGCAGCAACGAGTACCCAGTGTACAAATGGATGAGTTCTTCGCGAATTTTATCACCGAAGGAATAAATAGTTATCTTCCAAGGTATAGTTATCATAGAAACAGAAAAGTAACTGAATGGTTTAGGATACTTAAAGGTTGAATTAGCTAAGGAGCTAGAAAAAGAGAAAACATGGAATAGTTGGAGGATAAACAGGTGGCTAGCAATGCCTTGGGAGAAGTTACTAAAACTAACTAGAAATGATAATGATAAGATACCGAAGAGAGAGAAGAAAGTAACTACTTGAGGAGGATAAATGAGAAAAATGTAAGAGATGAACCTGAAACTTTTCTTTATAGATATATTAAAGGAAGGGCCAAATGAAAAACAAGGATGTAAAAAAAACCAAAAGAATAGATAAGCTGAAGGTAGTACAGGCATAGTGTTTGAAGTATGTCACTTACACAGGTTGGCCGAGGTGATGAATAAGTGCTTATCAGACTGTATTTACAAGAGAAAGTTATATTTAAAACGAAAAGATCATAGCAAAAGAAGATATAGATGGAAGGACATAAAAGTGAGACGTAATGAGAAAGTCAAGATGTGAGGAAAGCCCGCGGGTCCAGATGGTAAGTGTCGAACTGGATAATGAAAGTAGTGCAGTACTCAACCTTAGGCAGGAAAATTATCAATGAGTGTAATTGAGTAGTTGCACTCAAAAAACAAACTAGGTAGAGCGATCGGAGTCCCGCTTGATTGGATAAAGAGCAAATATTGTGGGGCAATTCAGGCAGAAGAGGTGACATTAAAGAAGAACCACTAAATTACAGGCGCAGTATCATTTTAGACGAAGTGTAGTGGCAAAAAAATGTGTGAAAAATTGTGAATGGAGCAGATGGTTGAAAAGTTTGGAGTTAGAGCCAAACAACCTTGCAGGAGTGGTGCGCGAGTTTGGATTTGTAGGAGGAATGTCATGTACAAACAATTTTATTGTGCTTTTTTAATCGAGGAGTGATCGATGTGTTCACTATCACTAGGAAAGAAATGGTGGGTCGCTTGCATTTACTTACCGTATAAGAAGGGGCTATTTGAACAAGTTACACCTCCATGAAGAGACTGCTCTGGATTAGGACATGTAGGCAGCGATTGAAGGGTGGTTTGGCTGGAAAAAGTAAAAGAAAAAAAAAAAAAAGTGGATGGAAGACTTTTGAAGCAAGCTGAGAGAGATGAGAAGCAGTAATAAAAATGCAGAATCAGAATGGTGCAAGTGTGATAATGGAGTTTCTAAGGATCTAGTCTAATGCCTCCAGTTATGTTGCTTGGTCTTACTGTAAATGATATTGATTGATGGCAGAAGGAGTAAACAATTTATATGAGTTTGATATCGCCCATATGATACTAAATTACTAAGACAAGTAGCAAAAGTAAAGAGGACTGTGAGGATTTATCAAAAGTGATCTAGATATAGATTTACATATGGGTTCAAATATGGGGGTAAATGGAGTTTATGCGGCAAAAGTGTAAAGTGATGGACATGGGGGCTAGTAGCTAAAAGAACAGAGAGGAATAGTATGCGATGGAAACGATGATTCCATCACAAACAAAGGTCGAAAAAAGATCTGTTGAGTAATGGATAAAGGACATTTTGTCAGCCAGAAGAAGCTTATATTAAAGAACAAAATCGAGCAGGGATACCTCCAAGTTGCGGGAGGAATATTAAGTAATGGATCATTGCAAATATCTGGATGCTAAGAGATGACGGCGAGCAAGTAATTGATATACTGATCTCTGATTCGACGCGCAGGTTGGAATATGCGGCAGTGATTTGTCACCACTATAAAAAAGAAAGGATATAAGGAAGATTGAGAAGTACTACAAAGAGGCAGTCCAGGCAAAAAATGGGCTCCAATGCACTGAGAGATTTCCGCATATGGAGGAAAGACTTATGGGCAAGTTACTAAAACTCCCACATTGAGTAAAAGAAGTAGAAATGGGAGTTATTTTAATATCAGTGTATAGAGAGCATCAATGTGGGGGGGGCGGGGGGGGGGGGGGGGGGGGTGCTTGTGAAAAAATTGATATCAAAGAGAGAACGATCTGTTTTGTGTGGGTAGCGATAGAGTGCAAGTAGGCTCTGATACGAATATTAAAAGGACACCTGAAAGGGGATATGTAAAAAATAGCAGCTTCCCGTTAGAAGGCATAGAAGGGAGAGCCTAGGAACAACCTTGTATGCAAAAGTGATTAGATGCACGAGAATAGTATATCAGTGACATCAATAGGAAACTGGATCATAGTAAGGATTGGAGACGGGTTACAGTACAGCGAGCATAGCTCTTTTCCTGTATGTTACAGACTAGGCTAAATACTAACTAGGTATATAACGACACACCCATACTTCGATACCCTATTAGGCAAATACCCACTACATGCTCACATAGCAGCGTTAAATACACATTACATATACATACGAGATAATTCTATGTCCCAGCCATCCAATACCTATTTTTGCATAGCGAGGGCAAATACGCATACATAAAAAAAAAGGATTAGCATCACAGGCATACGAGGCAAAGATTACGCATACACACACATACGAGGCAAATACGCATACATACAGCATACGAGGACACCACCCACCATTGTCGCTATACACACACAATACAGAGCAAGTACGTCCCCGCCGCCCCACCCCCGCATGCATAACATAGCATCATACGAGTAGCAAAGTGCACATAAATAACTCATCATATTCATACAGATTCCTATATACACACACATGAATTATACTTATACACACATTATATACAGTCAAATTATGTCTGATTACTGTTGCTGTATTGGCATAGAAGATGACCTTTTTGGGGGGAGACTGTTTAATAATTAAAAAGTCATGTTAGGTTTGTTGTTTAGTCCAGACGGTGAAAATTCATTCCTTATTATTTTCTGCAGGCTTCGTGATTTACATGTTTGTGGATTGTTTGAAAGTATCGTGTTGTAACCTCTAAAACATCAACGCCCTGCTTAGTCCTGTGTCTTTCATTAATGCGAATGCCAAAAAAAAGTATTCTGCTATCAAATTATGGCATAAGCATTAGTAGACAAAAAGTAGGCAGCAAACCTCTTTGACTCATATCCCAGTAAGCTACAGTAGGGAAGGGTTTTGCGTATTAGTGGCCTTGTTATGAAAAGTGCCATATGGCCAAAATGGGCGGGCTTGCGCTTTATGCATCTAATTACTGCCTCATATGATGCGCATCAATCGGTCCATCAGGAGCGTGGGTATGGATATTAAGCTTTGCTGCGCGTCAAAGAAACGGCAATATAAAGTATAAATAACTGTTATTTTTAGTTTCGGTTTAGGATTTTGTGGAGGTTTATAGATATTAGGTTGTATATATTCGGGGGTCACCTCGTTTCATTGATAACAATGACTCGTCTATTCAGTAAAAAACACTAAAACTTGACCAGTAATAATATTAGTCAGTGTCTGAAGTAGTAGGAAGCTATGGAAGGTAGTACAGTATTGTACGAGAAACTAAGTGTGGGCCCCCTGCATTCGCCTACTCTCTTAACCAGCCGCCTGAATGGTCGCATCTCTTCAGCCTCTGCCTGTCGCTGGCAGGAGTATTATATGCCTTATCTAACGTCTTAGATACCGGGCCTCCGCGCGCAAGCCCATACATCCTCCTCGGCTTGAGCTCGTCTGGGCATATTATTAAGCCTAACCTCCTTAACGGGTGATGGGGGCTTCGCAGTCAGGGGATGTATGTGTCTGTATGTGCTGATTAGTACGGACTACATCTCATTTCTTGCAATATGTTTAGTTGTGGAATGTTATGCGGAAGTGGACTAATACTGGCATGCATTATACAGAAATCGAATCACTATTCGAACCTGCTATCATTCAAACTTCAAGATAATTGACTCTGTTTCAGGCCTAGTTCGAATTTTCAACACATTGTTTTTTTTTTTTTGCTTTCCATCATTCGAGCTGACGTTTAATTGTCGGCAGACAATGTTCGAATTGTCGAGTTTTCTGCAGTCATCTTCCATCTTCGATCAGGCCAGTGCCCTCCAAATGCCTCCTAATCACATTAAGCATCGCTTCAGGCTACTGGAAATAGTACCTTACTTACATATCCCCAGAGTGCCACCACTGTTGGGCGTTCCAGTTAGGCGGTGCACCTTCCATTCCCCTGCGCATACCTCCCTACTGAAGGCGATACTGGAGCTGTCTTCTACACAAAGACTATTGTAGCCCCGCGCCCGATGGCGGCGAGATAGGCTCCATGCTGGCCGAAAATTTATCTCCTGTGGTGATTCTTATTGTTGCATTGAATAACTTGTGCTCATGAAGCGGCGTCTGTTATTTGATGCAGCAGAATTTGATGAGGCTAGTATAGGAAATGAAGTACAGTACCCTCATGAGTTTTTGCGTTTGCTTTCTTCCCTAAGTGCATAGCGCGAAAAAAGTGGGTATTGAGACGTGGCCGCTGTAAAATTGGCTTATTTAGTCCGTTTGAGGAAGGGTGTGTGATAGGTTTAGCCTTGACCATACTTTTAGCAGCTTATAATGACATCCTCTCCTTCTAGTAGAGGAGAGAGAGGGAGGAGGCTTGAGCTATGTACTTGATTGGCGAGTCACGCCAGGCGAGATTGCTGTCGTGAAGGGCCTTTTAGTGCTAGGCGTTCTCGCCTTTTACATACATTCTAGTGAGTTTGACGCTTGAGGCTTATTGAGTGGTCACCCAGCTGCATGTGTCGGTGTAAGGCCTTTGGTCCGGCGTTGCTCGGGTCGATAGGGCCACACGGCGTAATCGTGTTGGGAAGAGAACAAAGGGGGGGGGGGGGGGTGGGGGGGAGGCTAGGGCAGCTCCGGTGTTTCTACAGCCTACCGCCTTTGCCTCGGCGTCAGAGCACGCAACCCAGCACTGGTCCCCATCAGCTGAGGGGTTTCCTGCTGCCTCTGCATTCTCTCGTCCTACGATGTCTCTCCAAGAATTCTCCTAAGATTCTTTTAACTCAATCACGGGACGTCTGTCCATCACAACCTCAGCAGGACACTCCTACTCTCACAGCCTCCTGTCTTTGCGATCTGCTCCATTCTTCCACTCTTAACGGCTCTCCTTACGGCTTACCTTCAGCCTTCTAGCTTTGTTCAACAGACATTCGCACTGCAAGCACATAACAACGCCCAGCAGGCACTGCCTCTCCAGCTACATCCTGTCTCTCATCTCTCTCCGATTCTCCACTCCACGCTCATCGCTACCTGCACTACGATCCTATCTCTTTGTTCTAGCTAGCAGCAGCTCATACGCGCTTCACTGATTCCAAGGCATGCAAGTGCTCGGCATCGGTTTCGCATCCACTCTTCACACACATCACAGCACAGACTTGCTGCTCATCATTCTTCATCTGTACATACGACTATTTAATCCTCTCCTTCCATGCGACTTTGTCCTGGCTCTGAAGGAGTAGGTCCTCGCTCCTAGCCACTCATCATAGAACTCTTTCATTCTGTAGTGGGTGCTGGTCCTTTCTCCTGTGTCCCATTTCCTAGTGTTGATTTCTCACTCATTCCCATCTCGGACCATTCTCTTTCCTTGTGGCTCTTCCACTCTGCGACTATTTATTTACCTTTTTGGCATACAGGCCATAACCCTCATGTCTCAATCACTCGTCTGTCAGCATAACATTCCCAAGTTACACGCTGCATTGCTTTCCGACTTTTACTGAGTCTTTCATCGACTTCCTTGCTGGATATTCATATTCCAGTCTCCTAAAAACGGGCTTACTTGCCCAGCTTGCTGGTCATCCATTCGTTGGCAGTCTAGCTCTGTAGCGCTCGAGTCCTGCGGCTTTGGGTTGCTATCGCTCTCCTCTGAACGTGCTCCATCCATGTCTCCTCTAATCGCTTCTTACTGCCGACATATCCTATTGGCATCGGGCTATAATGCTATATCTGTGGCCTGCTTTGTTCTGTGTTACTTCATTTATCTGTCAAACTCCTTCCTATATGACCACACCATTGTTTCCAGGGCCATACTATCGTCTAGGGAATGCTGCCACTCCCACCCTTCCATAGTCCTCTCAAGCTATACCTTCATACTTGTTGGCCGTCGACATCTTCATACTGCCTTATGCCTTCGCTAACGTCGCAAACCACTGGTTGTCTCTAGCTATCAGCTTCTCATGATTAGTTTTCATCAGCGTGAGGTTCACTTATATGATCCCCAATACGCTCAGATCTTGTACTCTTTCTCGTTCTCTTTATTTTGGCTTACTTGCCCCTACGGGCCCCATCCAAATCCTGTGCATGCATCGAGTCATCCTCCATTCATCTCACGCACACCTGTCTCTTCTCCTTACTGAGCGCTTAACTTTGAAGTCCCGTTCCATAGCTGCAGGTCACAAAGCAATTCAGCATCTCTGTAGGCTCATTGTGGTTTTCAACTAGGATGCACCGCATCATTCCTGCCTACATCAGTACTACTCAACCTTTATCTCGCATTTCACTACCCAGACCTGTACGCTCACTATACATTGGCATTGTCCGCTCAACATATAATCCAAATAAGTAAGAGAAAGGACACGCCCTGTCTTAACTCTTCTCTAACTATTCACCCATCGCAGCTCGGGTCATCGGCCTATGACTGACTTGGCTATGTGTGTTCTTTCGATGCATACTGGCTTATTATATTTAAACTACGCATTCTCATCTTCATAAGAGTGCGTGCAATCGTTCTCCAATACCTTACATAGCGATTCTCCTGTATCCTACTCTGTCATAAGGCTTTCTCAATATCTGTAAGAGGCTAGGATATTTCTTTCTTGGCCCTCGGCTTTATTGTTCTGGTCTGCTAATCCACTTCAATTCATCTACAAACATATTGTCGCTCAACCATCTCTGTCTTTTCTGAATTCGCTATTCTGTTGCTTCACCCATCCCTTAGTGGTCTTTGCGGGCACTAACTTAGTCACCTAGTGCTTTAAATTCAGTACACAGCAGTAAAATCTTACATACGCTTCACAGTCAAACCGCTATATTGGCCTGTAATTCTTATCCTCTTTCCTAGCTCTTAGTGTCCTCCCTCTATGTATGAGGGGTTGGGCCCTCTATACTGTTCATTCGCAGTGCCACAAGGTCACTCCTTTCCTCTCTCGCTATATTTATGTCGCAAAGCAACCCTCATGCATTGCCTCAATTATCTCTACTCACGCTCCCTTTCTATTAGAATTCATGTCTGGATATCGTCCTATTCGCAATGGGGCCTTTCCATTTTTCTGTTTTCCTTAAAAAAAAACTCCCATTCATTCATCCATTCTAATTTCTTGCATCCATTCATTCTCCTCTTTACGTATTATTCCTCGGTCCTTTAAGGTGGCGTTCATAAGTACTATCGAGGCTCATTCACGACCTCCTGAATATCTTTCCTAGAGTTCTTCTACAGCTCTGACTGCATTTCGCTTTTTCTATTAATAGTGACGCTGGCCATTCACACAACTATGTTGCTTCTACATTTCCTGTATGCTTACTCTCTTCTCCTCATCTAAAGAACTTATACGATTCCCGTACCGTCGCTATCCTCACCTCTTTCCCTAAGTTCTTCTGATCACTTTTCTCTCTTCATTCACTCTTGGGCCTCTCCTCACCAAGCATTCACATCCTTTTGCTTACATCTTTATGTTATATATACTCTGTCGCATGCCCATTCATACTCTATTCTTTCAGCTTCCACTGTTAGGACGCTAATTCATTTCTCAGTGAACTCCTACACTTCCTATTTGACTTATACGACTTGTTTGTCTTTCCCTGGACTTGTCGATCTCATGGTTCCAGCGCTAATCTCTTTCTTGTCCTGGCGGCATTTGCTGTCTCTTTCTTTGTTCTGTCCTTTATGCTCGCTTACTGCCACTTTGTTAAGGCTTCCTTACGAATCTCATCATTCATCTCATTCCGCATCCTCTCTTATCATCCCTCAAACGCATTCTCTCCCAGCTTCGCAGTCGCTCATTACTCATCCGTTACTTCTCTTGACATAATCCCTAGTCCTGCATCTCTAATCTTCTGACGTCTATTCCTCTCCTCTTTCACGTTACACGTCATTTTTCACCTTCAAACTGCACTCATGACTCCCAATTACCAATGACGGTTATGGTCACGGTTCGCTACTTCAATTGTCGCATTTACCGTCATTCGCACCCGCATACTTCTCGCGCCTTTTCCCCACTGGCATTCCGTTCACTAGCATAAAGTTCAATATCGAATTCATTCTCCGCTTCCACTCCAGGTCGACGCCGCACTCTTCGCTTGCAGCCAGGGTCCTTCAAGGGAATTTATAATTCATTGCTCTTCTGCAAAGTCAAGGAGATGGCGCATTTCCCATTTACTTAATATGACTAACACACGAAATGGTGTACTCATTCATGTCTCCTGCACGGCATACAATGCACATTTTGCATCACATCGTCCATGCTTTAGGCCGATACTTGATCTTGATCTTGATGATACGCAGTAAGGTATATAAATCTTTGCTACAGGGGCAGTTCCGTCCGAGTGAGCCTTAATTGACACCACATGCTTCCCGTTAATTCTACCTACATTGTGAGTGCAACGGAGGCCAGCAGGGGGCGACATGAAAGCGCTCTAATGCAAGCGTCACTATTAAAATCCTGTGCTGCGCCACCACGGGCGAGGGCAACTCTATCACAGCCCTGGCGAGGGACAAAGCTCCAGGTCCTTAACCATCCCCGGCGCCTATAGGTCACTGTCTACGGCGGCTGTAGGCACAAGACACGGCGACACAGCATAAAAAAAAAAAAATTAAAAAAATGAATGAAGGGCAGGTCGGCGAACCTGCGAGGGTTAGATAATGCGGGGAGTCGGGTATGGAGGGGGGGGGAGGGGGGGTAAGAATTTTAGGAGCTGCTGCTGCCGAAATCGTGCGCATATGTGGAATACGTCTGAGGAGGTACTGTATTAAGGAGCGAGAAGAGGAGTCTTTCTTTGCCGGGCTTGTTTGACATGACCCTTATTATGGCGCGAGCTGGCGAACTGTTGGTATGGCAATCCCCTCCGGTCGTGGGCTGTTAGTACCCCTGGCTTGTGGGCTATGGCATATACTGGTATGTCTGATGTCGCCATGCGCATCCGTGTGCACGCCAAAGAACACAAGGCATTACCGCCCGATTAGGCATTGGGCATACTTAAAGCTATGCTGTAATGCGAGGAAAAATGGGTTAATCTGTGACTCACGATTACTGATTAGAGCTTACATTTGAGTGTGAGAGTAAAGTAATATATACAATTAATGCTAGTAATTAAGAATATGCTGCGCATTTTCGTTCTTCATCCTCAGATCCTTAATCAGTAGATATGGGTTCGGGGCATGACAATTATTATTGTGCACGCGCGGGTCTGCTTAGTGGACTGTCACGGCAAGAAGGCAAGGATTAAGGGAGAAGTTTAGACATACTTTCGCTCGTTCTGGTCCAACCTCAATACTATAAGGGGGTGTGCTAGCTATGGTAGCGCGCCGGCTCCCTTATAGCTTGATGTTAACTTTGAAAGGCTCCACAAACCTGTCGATTACGCTGGGCCACGCCACGCATCCTCCCAATGAGCTGTGGGTGGAAAAAATAAAAAAATAGAGAATATGTGAGTATAACTAGAGCAGCTGTAATATAAACGATCTCGTTAACTAGGGTTTCTGTATATTTTATCACGTACTGTGATACCAGTAGTCCTATCCCCACTTAACGCTAAGGTTTCACCTAAAAAAATCACCTGCACAGATAGTAATCCGCGACAGCGACGTGGTCTATTCTTCCTGCAGGGTTTAATCTAAAATCGCAAGTATTCCTTTAGCCTGCTCGCGTCACTAGGTATAAGTACCTATCTACACATCACTACGTCGCGATGATATCCTGGCCTTGTAGCTGTATACCCGCTGGTGGGTCCACGTGGTCAGCCACTCAGCGTCAGCTCAGCACCCACCACCACGGCATGCGGACAGCTAGCACACGTGGGTCGGGCCTCATGGGCTAAACGGCACAGCCCCTCACAGCTCACTCATAGCTCAGCTTCCAAAACTCTGGAATACACGTAAACGTGCAATGATATGTTAAGGTCCAATACATGAAATAAAACACTGGGGAACAACATTTTGTTGAGGTTAGTGTCTGACTACTTGTTATTATAATTTTGTGGTGGCTTGAATCGAAAAAAGCAAAACTGATCTCAGTTTTTCACTCTATCCGCACGGTCAAGTTTTTGACTGTAGTGATGTTCGTTTTCTTAAAAATATGTAAAATATACTGTACATAACATAACTAGTGCTTTATTTTATAAAAACGTTGACAATGTAACATATCACTGAAAATGAAAGAAATAGGCATGATAGATATGTTTATTTATACATATCATGTTTTTAGAATAGGATTATAAGGCTATAATTGTGTGCAGGTTAAGGTTAAAAATTTACGTTTGTAGCTTTGTCTGGAGATGTTCAACTTGAGGATCTATCCGGGCCGTTTGATGGCTCGCAACAATAGTGCAGCCATCATGGATGCGAGCCTCCCATCTAACGCCTGTATACGTTCTTCCCATAAACGCTTCACAATCATTGGTGAAATCATTCACGCTTGCTCGTTTGCGCTAGCAGGCGACTCAAGATTTTCTGCCGGTAAAGGTTGGCAAGTTTGATGAGCTATGCAAAAATGTAAGGCATTTAATAGCCATGTTGGCGACCTAAGCGCTTTGTGAGCCTCCCAATAGTTTACTGAGACAATTTTCTGTGTAATTACTCTTGCACGTGTATGTTCTCAAGAATAGTTCTTGGACGACTCTTTGAATGATAGGCCAAGTCATTCTTTTAGGTCTGACATAGTACGCGTTGAAATGTTCGATGCTTGTATGAGCTGGGTCGAATTTGTGGACGCATCAAACACAACGCGCCTTGATTTTTTCATATGACAGTCGCAGAAAAATGTCCTAAGATGATGATACTTCAAACTGTCGTCGGCATCAGTTTGGACAATATGCTTTTTACAATTGTTTAATGAGTACCTAGTTTTAGTGCGGGGGGGGGCAGAGTGGAATATTTATTTTCTTCGCTGTCTAGCACAAGTGGCTCATGTACAATGATTAGGATCTCCAGGTTTAAGATTACAATCTTCGGAGGTCCAATTCGTCTGAGACCCAATGCTTCTGCTTTTCGGCTCTGCTATCGCCACATAGCAAGAGACAGCAGGGATTACTTTGTGTATCCACTGTATGTTGACGGGACAAGGAAGGAAGGCTACATTTTAAGAAGGTCAACACAGATGATCCTATTGTGTTTGTCATATTGCAGATTAACTGCAATGACTCTCTTTACATCTTCTCATATTCTTTCTACAGAAGACATGACCGAATGCCGGGGTCTAATAGGGACTTTATGCGCGCAAAGCAAATTACCCATTGTGTAGGAAATGACAGCACTTCTAAGCTCCGGCGCTTTGAGGGCTATAATAAGCAGATCGCCATTCTATTTGGATTGTTAGATTGAAAGGCCTGAAGTTCGCTTGCAGTAAACGCTTAGGTAATGTTATGGCATTAAATCACAAAGCTAACCGGTCTGGCGACTTCGAACGTACTCGCAGTAAATGTAGCTTTCTCTGGTTGCGAAAGTATGGATACCTTCAGCTCTGCTTTTCAAGTAGGTTTTTCTGGCGGTCAGGGGAGTAGGTCTTGAGTGCTAGTATGTTCTGAGTCTTGCGGCTTTTTTGGTGGGCCAAATCACGGTGCTTAATCATTCAACTCGTGTGATGAGAATCCCCTCGAACTAGAATTCCTGGCGTGAATCTTCATAATTCAAAATTGCTGCTGATCTTGCTGTCACTGGGCGTTCGTCAACATCACTTGCATTTATCTTGCTAGAGGAGGTAGTTGTTCGAACTGCAGCTAGGGATTTCAGCTGATTGGCATTGGTCTTATAGCTGACGTAGTATTAGGATGTTCCATTTTACTTTTTATCTTGTTTAAAAGTCCTGATGTTTGTGGAATTTATGCTTATCTGGAGGGTAAGCTGTGTGAGAAAAAACTTGAGCGTGCTGATAAAAACTGACTACAGATTTGGAATCAGCATGGCGCAATTTTAGTGCTAAATAAGCTTCAAAATCTAACTTCAACAATTTTTTTTCTTCAAATTGTTCCCCAGTGTAATCCATTGCGCCTATGACAGCACTATAAATACGCCGCGCCCACACTATACCTTCGAAAGTTGTGAAGACACGAACTGCTGCCGCACGTGTTGTCGCCGGCAAGTGTTGGCCGAGAGAAGAGAATAGTATGTCTACCTTTCTCCGCTTCCTTGCTCTTGCCGTTGACGTGCTAGTCTAGCGACCGCTGTTATTGGGGCACAAATTTGTCGTAAAACCTATATCTACTGATTAAGGACTGGAGGATGAAGTAAAATTGTGAGCATTTAATACTAGCTATATATGTATTACTTACTCTCACCACTGCAATGTAACTCTCATCACTCGTCGGAGTCCAGATTAACCCATTTTCTCGCATTGCACAGCCTTTACCTGAGACTGGTGTAAAAAAAAAGTGGCTATGCAGTGACTGCTCTGATTGCTCAGTCTACAGTAGTATTAGGCTTTTCAGTCTTCGTATTAGTTCATGTTTTAGTGAGTACAATACTATACTACAATCTATTGCTGTTTTAGCATGTTTGAGTGAGTTTCTTTATTGTGTGGAGGTGCTACAAGGTATACCATCGGTATATTCGGCAACCTTTCGGCTATTCGACCGGCGAGGTCTCCCTCAAATTAGCTTTGAATTGAGAGGGTTTCTATATCTGAGCAAAAGAAAAGAAAAGGGCTTAAGTGATAAGGGCATTAGCAACTGCGCAGATTTCGTGCTATTATAGCCGACAGAAGATCATGGAAGAAATGTCTTCTAGTAAGTAGAGACTGTGTGGGTAAATGCGATAGATCTTTATAGTGATGGATGGGCCAAAGAGAGCTTGAGTATAGGGCCTGTGTCGCTGGGTTGTTTTCATGGGCAGGGGTGTGAGAACGTAACAAATATGAATAGTACCACGAATTGAAATGCTGAAAAAAGTCATGCTGGTTCTGTAACATTGGCTTTAACTGGCAATATCTAATATTCTATAGGAGTAGGCTCGTGTGTCTGTGTGTGTGTGTGTGTCTGTCTGTCTGTTGGGGTAAAAGCGCGAACTGTAAATTCAATTTTGATGAGAGTAAGGCTCATGAAACTCGGGCAATAATCAGTTAGGTGTGGTTAACGGCATTAGTGCCGGCATGTCGATTGATTAATTTTTGAAGGGGGGTTTTGGGCTAAACACTTTTAGGGAAGTATTAGATTATAGGAAAACTCTGCGTAACGTCTATGCCGTCATTCCACAAACTTGCAGTAGACTGCATGATACCGTTTGTGTGGGCGTGTGTGTGTTGGGATGCGACAACGGAACCTCAAGGGTTGAATCACACAGGACGTGGTCTAACCCCAGAGGCACTTTGACGTACCTCTAGGTGACCCATGACAGCGTAACAACTTAAGTATATGACGTTTGGCTAATGCACAGTATGTTTGTCGTTAATATAATTATACTATCTAGCTACAAACTTCAATACTGCGGTCCTGAAGGGCTCCACAAGCGACTTGTTATTAATCTATAGTAGTAAATTTGAAACTTAGTGGAGGAAACAGGCGTTAAGATGGATCAGATGATGGTAAAAGAGAAGAATACTCTGCTGCCTCAGAAATAGACTATATAAAGTAAGTAAAAGAAGTATGGAAAACATGGAATATCGTATATGTTAGCGAAGATATCAATAGAATAGTTGATTGAATACTATAACAGAAGATTAAGAGCAAAAAAAGAAAAGAAGAAATAAATAGCATGTGTAAAAAAATCATTTTTCATTGTACCGAGAATCGCAGTTATGAATAGTGATGTGACATAAGAAAAACGACATGCAGATAGCCTGTGTGCATTGCATATACTCACTTAATGAAATAGGTTAGTAACTGAGGTGGATAATTGAGGAAGTTAGTGCTGTCTTCTCCCGGTGCACACCCTAGAGTAGAAAGGGGGCAGGAGACACTTTCTACTTCTGCCGGCTATGTCCAGATCTTTCGGGAGTCGGGCACGGTCGCATATCCTTCAGGCTTCTTTACACAAGATATTTCAAGCAAGTAAGAAATGATCAGAATAAAAATTGAAAATCGTGTTTTAGCACTTATTGTGCGACTTTATTATTGCATAAACGCGCTTGTAGATACGCCAGGTTGGGCATATTTAGTTAGGTCTACATTCATGAATAATGTGAGCAGTTTCATTTCTCTTTTGGCTGGCAAGCTTGGCTTGGTAATTACCCATGAGCCCCGAGGTTAAGAACCGCCTACTCTAGGAGGGTGTAGACCGAGGAATCAAATAACGAGGTTGATTTTCTGGTGCCGAGCATAGCGTCGAGTTAAATTCTGACTGTGAGAGCTAAGGGGGCGCCTCGGCTGTACAGTGAGTGCTAGAAGGTCCGATATCCAGGGTCATAGGTCGGCTCAACGAGCAGCTTGTGGGGCGGGGACTTCTCTTGGACGTCGGTAATGAACTGTGGGATTTCTAGGTGAGCGGTCCGCACACTGATCTCATTATTCTTGCAGGAGTCACTGAACGTTCAGTGTGAGACTCCTCTTCAGCGGACTGCTTCGCGGCCGTTCTTAGTCTTTATGCATGGGTTCATGGTGGCAGTGGCTTTGGTGGGCGATAATTATAGAAAAAAGACCGCGATGCTCTTGTCGGGAATACGATATTATTGGGTTCGCAGGAAGAACGAGCAACGTTAAGAACAGTGCTTCGCTCTTGTGAAAGAGTTGATAACTTGTAACTGTTACAATGCTGTGTTGTGCTCAGACATTTCAAGGGCAGATGACTACTAATAGTCTACATGAAATACCGACTACTCCATAATTGACGGTTCGGCCATACGTGAAGGGTTGAAGCAAGGAAGACAGTTCGCGACTCGCCTCATTTAACTAGACGGTATGGGTTCTTTCCTTTCACATTATCATACTGTGCAAATATTGTTTATGGGCAGTACCACTGTCAACGAGTTTCGCGGCTTTTGGCTCTTCTTCGCCAGGCATATTCGCGTAAACTCAAGCGTATCGTCTAAACTCGGGTATTGAAAAGAACTGTGAAGAATGCTTATTTAGTCCAGGTGGCTGTTAGGTGTACCTACGCGATTTTAGCAGGCTATAGTTATTAGACTGCACTTTTCCCCAAATAAAATTATGCCTGTAAATGCCCAACGACCCATGTCCACCGCCAGAGTGAATGGGTACGCGGTTGTGTTAGTCCAAGGGTTTGTGACCCTACATCCGGCGGGTGGTGGCTTCGCGCAACACTGGACGAGTAGAATAGAGAAGAGGAGAGAGGCTTTAACTTGAGCTTGAGTGGGAGTCAGCCCAGCGGATGTTGTCGGTGAAGCCTTTGTCGTCTTCTCCCACACACGTATGTATTCTTTCTCTACGAACATGATACTTCATCTTCTTCTTGATATTACGTGTTGGCTTATTCTCATAGCAGGCTTTGAACGCGGTGTTTGGCATTAATTAAGGAACACGCTCGGATAATTAGTGCACCTGACGCTCACACCCCGCCGATCCTTAGCTGTATTTACACAAGAATACTCCTTTGTAATGTATTAACAAGGACGTGCATGGTATGTGGTTGTCTGGATGTAGCTGAGGAGACCAGGAGGGAGAAGAGAGGAAGGAGATTGGAGTAGACCAGTAGAGGAAGCGGAGGAAACATTAAGTGTAGTGATTAGTATTAGTAAGATAGCGGATAGGCTATTGATTGTTAGTAAGAAGGTGCAAGGCATTGCAGTGATCTGGCTCTGTACCAGCGTTTATGTCTAGATGTAGTGTGAGCTTTTTATGTATGACTAAGCTAGGTGAAGGGGTTTTATCTTTTTTATAAAACTTCCTCTTTGTCTCTGCAGAGTTCGATCTTCTTCTTGTGACTCTTTGTACGTCTTAGTAATTGCCGCTTCATAGGTTCTTCTTCAAACTTTGTCTCCTTGTAAGCTTAGATTGTCGCAACTCTTGCCGGCTTGTCTTATTTCACTTCTGGGATACCTTAAAACATTTTCGATTTTGTTTTGATCTGAGTGAGTGATGGGCGTCAGCTGTGGTTGGTGTGACAGTGTTATATCAGCGGCGAATAACACTGTCACAATGCTTCCTCTGCTTCTCTCGGCTGTCTCCTCCAGTACCAGTCCAGAAATCTCATCCTGTAGGCCTACATGCGACGTCATGGTTTACATCGCACTTTATGAAGGAGTATTTTGTGGTAAATAGTGATAGGAACGCGGTGTGTAAAGTTTAGACGGAGGGGTGCTACTTATTTTGAGGTGTTAGTCTATCAACTTATTTAATTGAGTCTCTTGTGAGGGCATGTAAAATCCACTTAAAAATTTTTGCTGCAAAATGGCACCGTCGAGTGACCTAAGAACGACCACACGCTGCCTCTATTAACTCTAACCGTTCGATTGCGAGGGCGATCAGTAGGACACGGGGTGTCATGAGGGTCCTCTACATCACAAGCGTCACTTATAGAAATTATGTCTGTGTCACCACGGGCGAGGGCGTAACCATTCAGCATCCCTCCATGTGAACCTCAGGGCCTACCATATCCGGCAGCCTCTGAGGCTGCTACTGACTCTTAGACGGGGCGCTGTATGGCACACCAGCACGCATAAAAACGAAAAACAAAAAAACAAAAAACTGTGTAGCAAGGCAGGTCAGCTGAAAGTCGGGAGGGTTAAGATTTAGAGCGTCTGCTCGAGGATCGGCGATAACTCACATAGCGTGAAACTGCGGGAGGGTACTGAATACATATTTTCCCTTATTCATATATTTGTGATTGAACTTGGTCTCTTTCCTGCTATTGCGCCTCTTGTTTCTGCCTATTCTCCTTCATCTTCCCCCCTCTCGCTTCACAACAACAAGGCCTCACGACACACACAAGGCCACACACTAAGAGCACTACACACACACACAACGACGACCACCACAGCATAGTAGCACACAAGCACAGCTCGTCTCTCTTCTTCATCTGCTCAAATCTCTACTCTGCTTTCCTCGCTCATAATCGCTCTCCTTTGCTGTGCTTTCTAGGGGTTACAGATTTTCTGTCTTCTACTGCTCTCTCCTCTCTCGCTCTATCTCTCCCTCTCTCGTCTCTCGGGTTCTCTTCTAATCTCACCTCTCTCTCTCTCCCTCTCTTCTCTAGCTTCTTCTTCTTCCTCTCTCATCTCTCAGTCTCTCACAGTCTTTTTCCTTCTCTCCTCGTTCTCTTGCTTTCTTCTTAGTTTGCTTCTCTCTCACATCGCTCTCTGGTCTGCTCTGCTACTATCTCTCTATATATATTAGTATATAATATATTAGGGTGGTCGCGTAGTATGTATGTAATTCTAATTATTGAGAAACTATGTTCCCTAACGACGGGGCGGATATATGTTCTATGTTATGAAACATACTATGTGAGTAAATTTTCAGCCGATCGGTTGCAGCGAAAGATGTTGGGCACACGTCCATCGCTGCAATTTGCACCCTGGCCCTGCTCTCTAGGTCCCCCTCAGGTTGAGGTATTAGCCGCCATCGAGGTACAAGGCGGGGGTATCGTGCTTGTCGCGGGGCTCCTCACTGATTTTGGGCCTGGTGTGGGCCAGGGTGCGCTTCCGCGTGTCCGGGAAGGCCTTCCGAGTGGTCCAGCCCAGCCACTTGAAGTGAGGAACTGAACTGCTCTCTCATCCTTTTGTGAGGGGATCCTCGTTGAACTCATTGGATAGAGCGCTAGACTACTCCTCTTTCTCAGCGTGGTCAATGTCACCACTAGCAAGGTTCTCGGTTACGATGCTGAGAGGACCGCTGGAACCCCTCGTAGCGTATAGCTGGGCCTGGTTCATGCGCGACGATTCTCTGTGTCATAGATTCGAGGAAGGCCTCATCCAGGTGTAGCTTCCGGATAGCAGTGGAGAGTACGTCCACTGACGAAGTCTTCCGAGGTGGAGTATCTCGGAAGCGCGACTTTCTTGGAAGGCGTGACTCTTTTCGGTTAAGGTCGTGTCCTCATCCGCGTCTAAATTTCTCTCGTCGTAGGGGGCGTAAGCCATGGCGTTTTTGGTCTCAGCAGGACACGTCGGAGTCGACAGAAGGACAGCCCAAGAGTTCTTCTGATGCACGTAGCCAGGCTAGGATGGCTTGACAGTTCATCCATCGACAGCGGCGACGTCGATCGCGCAAATTTAAACAAAACGATCGCTCGAGGGTCGATCTGTCGTAGGTGCTCGAGGGGCCTTGATGAGTTCGAGGTCGAGTCCGAGGCTTGAACCGGAAAGAAGGGGCCTTTAAAAAACAATCCAGGCTTTGCGTAGACTCCGGACGCGAAGAGGCTCTTAACGCGTCTTGGAGTGCTCCCGGCAGCCTCTCTATCCTTCTTCGTCAGGCGAAACTGTCCTCGCTGGACATCCGTTAAATGCTTTAAGGAGTAGAGGACTTTTGACATGCCAGGCTGGCCTGGTGCATTGCTCGTCAGGAAGCAAGTTGAGATCGAATTCCACCGGAGGGGTCACGCACGGAGCCGATGAAATGATGACAAGTTGTACGCATTCCTGCGTAGTCATCGCGAAGGTCTCAGGTTTCTTGAAGGATCTGTGAAGGATCGCATGCGAAGAGCCTTCATCCTTGACGTCCTCTAGTAACAGTCTTTTGCCCACTCTGATCCTCCTACGCAGATTCCCGTGGGGGCTTCGGAGTACATAGTGCAGGACGGTCGATAGCTTCTTCGCCCTTTATAGAGGTTTGTAACCGTTTGAAGAGCCTATGCTCGTCTGGGCGATGAGGACACGCGCCAAGTAACTATTCTGAAGCGAACACCGCATGTACCACCTGCTAGCTCCAGGATATTGTATGGTGGGGGGGTGGTGACGGACAGGCGAAATGCTAGTCTAGGCTAGGTCTTCCCCATTTTTCTCGGTTGCGATGATGAGCACGGCCCCCGTTTTCTTCTGGCGGCTGGATGTTGGATGCGTGGTGTCCGAAGGACAATCCGCGGACTTACCTGAGTACCGGGACATCCGTCCCTATGTCTCGCATGGGGCCAGAGACCTTGACCGCTATGCCTTGCATGCTCTCATCCGCTGTGGCGCACTGCGCCCTACTTGCGATCTTGTCAGAGCTTATGTTGGGTCGGCCTCCATATCGCGCCGGGAATGGTGATGCGGGAGTACGGTCTGCAGCATGTCGTTCGTGTCAGGTTCCATAAACCAAAACGAGCTTGCCATCCGCATGGGTGGTACGACGCAGGCGTAGTTCCTGACCGAAACTTGCCTGCTCTGATCTTTATGAGGCATGGCCAGCACGTATGTTTCGAAGCGTTGGCGTCGATGATGAGCGGGGGTTGATGTTGAGGCTCTTCGACGTTCTGGGTCCGCTACGGTCAACGTGCGGCGTCTCAGTCAAGGCACGTATGTCTGTCGGAACCGATCGAAATCAGCTTGGTTCGTGCTTCAGCGTGGCCGGCCAGTAGGCTGGATGAGACTGGTATGTTCTTCGTGGGCGGGCTCGCTTCGTGCAGGATCTCGCTCCTTCCGATAGCCTGCTACCGTATTCTTCATCTTGAGACAACACTGAAGTGTTGGGAGCTTGGCACGGGCGAGAGGACAATCGAGCTGCGTCTCACAGATGAGGGAAGGCGGCAGCCTGCTTCTTGTTTGCGAGGGTCGAGAAAGCAGCGGCCATATTTGCTCTAGCCGAAGAGGATTGCCTTCGTCTCCTGAGGGGCAGGCTAAGGAGGCGGTAAATCGACAGCCGCCTCATTCTTGCTGCCTCGAGCGTCGACTGCTCCCTTGTGGCGAGGAGGGAATCTCTTTGTCCTCCTGGTTGGTTCATGGGCTTATGTTCAGGCGGCATTGCCCCAGGTGGTGCCACTGGTCGAAGAGGTTGTCGAGAAGTTACTTGCAAAATACTTTTGCTTTTTCACGGATGTTGAGCCGCCGCGTCGCCGTAGCGACTCTTTCTTGAGGAGCTCGTACTCCCGATGGAGTCTTCTCAATCTTGGTAGACTAATGTTGTCTTTTTTCGGATGCATTGGGTTATCCGCGCCATAGATCAACAAAACTGAGCCTACCATGGGGTCACTGGCCGTGCGTGACATGCGGCGGAGAGTCATCTTTTGTAGTCTGTAGTACGGTGGAGAGGCGAGCAGCCGAGTAACCTCTCTGTTGTACGTCGAACAAGGGGAGTTTGGAGCTCAATTAGCCTCCTTTTGGGAACGCAAAGAAAATCTTGGCTGTCCTAGTCGGCCATACTAACTGTAAAAAAATAAGGAAATAGTGTTCAGAAAGAACTTATTTGGTGGATCAAGTAGACTCGAATTTCCGAAAGGAAAAATTATTGTGAAAATAGTAGGAGGTTAGAATGTGAGTTATAGTTCGCAATGACATCCATGACGCAGCGCTCGAGTACTGAGTCTACAGAGGGAAAAACTTCGTGGGGGGGTCATGTGTGCACATCTCTCCTTACGAGCCGATTTCATAAAAAAATTGTCAGGGTGATTTCCATTGCTTGTAATGTAAAGCATGAATTCCCGGGTTAGGAATGGCAAAGCTTAATTCACTTTTGTTTTTAAAATGACAACCTATATTATATATATTTATTATATATATTAGTATCTCAAGGTCAGTAGCTAACATTGTATTGTTATTACCTCACTCCAAAATTATAATAGACTTTTATTTAGTAAGATAAATAGTTAGTGACTGTGTTTCATATGGAATATGGAACATATAGTGAATTAGTGTGTTCCCTATGGCCTTGTATAGGAATACAAATACATGCAGAGGAGTGGCGCTAGGAGACTCACAGGTAGTGGGGGCCTATTATCAGGCTGGTATATAGGAAGGGCTAACTAGAGTGAGGTTCCAAGGGCATCACTCCTGTCTCTCTCTCCCTCCGGCTTCATCTTCATTCTTCCTCTCTTTCTCTCTCTACGTCTCTTTCCTCTGGCGTCACCACACACACATCACAACACATTTCAGGCAGCAGCATTACAAAGAAAATTCAGGTTTTCAGTGAAGTTGTACCATAAGAGGTAGTGAGAGCGGCACTTCTGGGCACTGGCTGTGAAAGGTTAGCAGACAGAGGCTATGGTATTAGTGGGGATGGGAATGGGACTTGCTCCAAAGTCCGCGACTGAGTAGTCAGCAGCGGGATTGAGTTAGACGTTTGCCTCTGGAGTGGCGAGGGGTGAAGGACTGCTCCGTTAGTGTATAGGGTTAGCACGCGTCGTTGGCCCACAACCGAGAAGTCCCGGGTTGCGATCGCCCTGGAGGGGGGAGGGGGGAGGGCGGGGGGGGGGGGGGGGGGTGGGGTCCGGGCGGAGCGAAGACGAGTTAGGCGGTTCGGTCTCTTCTTGATTAAACGTACACCAATGCCCGGTTGTCCACAGTCCAGGCAGTGAATGGGTACCGGGTGTAAGTCGGCGGTTTGTGGCCCTACGCGTTCCCAAGGGGGTGATGCTTCGGCCACACTGAGAGGGGGGTGGCCGTTGATTACAGGCTTTATGCCCCTAACACCGTCGGATGAGGATCAGATCGGTAAGGACTGAGAAGATAGACTAGTCAAAGTGACCTGGGTTGGGTGGATTTGGTCTGTATCGTCACTGTGGTGGTAATGTCATAAAGTCTGCCCATGATCGACTAGTTTCGGATCTGGCTGACCCTACTATATGACGCGCTGGTCCGGAACGATCTATGATAGCTACATGGTGGGCGCTGGCGGTCTGAACCATTGGAGCGCGAAGATTCGGCTGAGTGCGGCCTGCACTCCCAGCGTCAATGCACAGCTCAGTCATATTTAAATGCCGGCCGCACCGGTGTCTGAGTAAAGTAATTCAAGATACATGAAGCTAGAGGGATATGGAAAACATTATGATCATGACACATCTACTAGTAAGGTAAAGTGGTGTCCCAGATCCTATATAGGGTAAAAAATGAAAACATGTATTTTTTGGCCCTTGCTCGTGTTTTATCTTCTGTTTCAATCACATGCATAAGAAGAGTTCCTGTGAAATTTAGTTATGAAATTCGGGAGATATTTAGGGTCGGTCTAGACAACTGAACATTTCTAAAATATATGGCTTCAAAAACAAAGAAAAAACATCAAGAACATCCGCACATTTTTTTAAGAAAGAAACTTATCAAGGAAAGCCAAACAGGACAGTCTTCTATTGTTTTCGGCCGATTGCAGAAAGCGCTTCTTTTGAAGGTTCTCTGCTTCTTTCCGCGGCCCCACAATTTCCCGGAATGTGTAGGCTAACTGGATTGGGGGAGGAGATACTCTCTTCTGCTGCTGGCCGGACTTCGTGAACCACCAGTTAGCGCTGGGACAATAAAAAAAAACATAAATATAGGGCGATGGCTTGGTCCGGTTGCGGCTCGCAGCATTCGTTGAACGCACGGACTCGGGGAGGCCAAGTGCCCGTTTCCGAGCAGTTTCCTTGAATCGATCGTCCTCTCTACTAACGCACAATGCCGGGTCCTTTGCCAGGAAGCCGGCTCGTACGTCGTCCGTCGTCGTATCTGAAGAAGGAACGCGTGTCTTCGAAGTGACGAAGGACGAGAGGAGGAATAAGACATCGTCATTCATTTTTCCCCCATCCAGTCTGCATTGAGTTCGTCTTCTTCGAGGAGGGTCTTGTGCCATATGCTTTTGACGCATCTGGCTTCGTCTCCACATTCAATCCTTGAGTGTTTCGAAGAGGCGCAGTCTCCGGGGTTTTCGCTCGGAATACTACCACTAGGTGGCAGTCTGGGGCAGGCTTGTTCTGCTGGCTTGGCACCGGTTTGGTCAGGGTATGTCTTGAGGATCTCGAGGTAAGTAGGGTCAGTCGTTGCAGACGAGCTTTCACTAGAGATTCGGTGCGCTTCATGCGCATTGCTTGCATGGCACCAGACACAAAGAGGGCTCACTCGTTCGGGCACTCCTGGCCGTTGTCTCGACCAGTCAGTCGACAGGTCTGGGATTTTCAGCATCTGAAGCTTTGAGGGAAGGCAGTAGGATTGGCTTCATTGGCCCATTCAGCAACCGGCTTGGATGGAGAGCCGGGCCAGGTACGGACGAATGGGTTTGGTTGGGGGACCTTCGACGCACGCGAGGACAGGTGAGGAGAGACGGAGTTAAGTTCTTCATAGTCGCTCCTTTAGTTCCTCTCCTCGGGATGGTTGCTTCTGAGTCACAGATGCCTGCCGTTCAGGAAGGGCCGCCAAATGCTTCTGCCTTCTGCTTGGCTGGCATTTGTGGTCATTGTGGTCGAAGAACTCTTTACGTAGGGTCTTCGCTCTGCGATGTTTCTGCACCGTCTCTCGTGCCTGCGAGGAATCGCGACAGAAGGACCATCGGTCATGGGAGTCGTTTGGAAGATTCGCAATGTCGAGGACGTTCAGAGGACTGAGCCTGAGGTGGGCTTCGAAGACATCCTTGAGGATCACCTCTGAGTGTACAATGATGGCGGCGATGGGGCCTTTTAACCAAGCTAAGCTTCGTTCCGAGTTCTTGCTTGGCATAATTCAGAATGCAAGGCTACCTTGGCAGCCAATGCTCAGTGTGCAGAAGGGCCGTGGTGTCAAAAAAAAGAAAAAAAAAGATAACAGAAGGCGATGATGCTTGTCCCTGATGGCCCGCTATTCGTCCGGACTCTCCTTCATAGAACAACACATCACGGCATGTCCCGGATGAGTGAAGCGTTTCTGCAGTCGAGCATCTGGGCTTGCCGGGTACCTTGCCCAGTAAGGTAAGCTGCGGCGTCATCTTCCCCTGTGAGGAGGACGCGATGCGGCCTCGCGTATCGCGCAGAGAGGGAGGGCGGGGAGGAGTTTTCGCGTCCCAATAAGTTAGACCAACCCTCTCAGGTATCTGTCCTGGTTCCATCTCAGTTGCACGATCCTTCTCGTGAACGGCTTGTCTCTCTTTCGTCCCGTCTTAATTCAGTCGCTCGATGAGACCGTGCTCCTTTCGAGACCTAGCCATACTCCAATGTCGCATTCTCATAGTAACTTGAGGGTAGGGTGCTGTCGATACGTTGACGTTGCTTTTGCCGGGCACGCGAAAGGCTTTTTCTACGTCGATCACCTAAGTTGAAATGAGGTTTAAGATCCTCACGGAGATCATGGCGACTGTTTAGAGTTTTTTGAAAAAGCTGGCTTCGGTGATCCACGGTAGCGGTGATTGGGACGTCGTCGACCGGACTGCTGCTGGCTGCATAGCGCCGCTTTTGCTTGGGATTTCCGCGCCTTGTCAGTCAGCCTTAGGCATGTCGTTGGCTGTCTTCACGTTCCCGGAGCCCCCCAACCCCACCCCCCCCACCCCCGCCCCCCCCCCTCCCACCCCGCCCCGCCCCCCTTGCCCCCCGGGCCGCTTTTGAGTCTAGTTAATCTCCCCACCCCCCACCCCCCAAAAAAACCCCCCCACCCCCCAAAAGTGTGGTGTGTGTGGTGTTGTCGCCCTCAAATCGCCGACTCTGTTCGTCCCGCTTTCTTCGCTGTCCGAGTCAATTCCTAGCCTGGATGATTCGCCGCGCTGTCTTCTTCTCTGACCTTTCCGTAGAATCTCCTGTCCTCAATGTCGTCACGTCTGGCCGCGCTTTTGATGAGAGTGAGGAGGTGAGTGTGCGGGTCAAATAACAGATTTGCTTGGACGTCTTCTCTTTGAATCTCCATCTTCATCGGCGATACGATGTCGGCCTGTCTTTGTTCTTGTTCTTCTTGAGGTCATTGTACGGCTCTTTACCAGTCTTTTGACAGCTTCGTAGCGGCGGTGTATTATCTGTAAGTTGTCACGGAATCGTGGCTCGTGCGCGACAGAAGAGGGAGAACGCCCCTCCACCACCTGTCCTTCCTGGCTGTCTCGCGGTCGTTTCCCTTCCCCATCGTCGGCCCGGTGGTGGTGTAGTAGCGAGGAGGGACCATCTCCTTCGATGGTACCAGGCCTGGTCGGTTATTTTCATCGATTGGAGTAGGCTCTCTGTCGATCAGGCCGCATAGATTACTAGCGGCTCTTGTTGCCTGATGTTGATAACGCTGAGGGAGAAAACAAAGTGGAAATTTAAGAAATCCTGAAGTTGCGAGTTCCGTCAGCGGCTAAATGTTCACTATAAACGAGTAGCAAAGACTTCAATTTTGTCTGGACCCGCTAATATTACTCAATTCCTCAAAATTTCATACGGGCAATACTTTTTAGCTATTAAGAGAGACTCGGAATAAACACATACACGAGCGTGCAATGCATTTTTTCAAAACTTTTGGGCATTTTGGGATCGATCCCTAATCTCAGTGACAAAGAGGTGGTGGGGGGGGGGGGGGATGAGGAAACGCAGTAATTGAGCGTAGGAGGGAGGTAGAAAAGGTAGGCTGAAAGATTTAAGAATGGCAAATAGCTGCAGGGATGCATATGGAACTCATTGGTGAATTGTAAATATGGAGAGAAATGTTAAGTACAGGCAATGTATAACATATGTGACAACAGTGCTGGAGGCAAGGCTGGCTTCATCACGGTACTGGAAAAAGAAGCAGTGTGTATGTAGTACGGCCTAATCTGCACAATGGAAGTATAGTAAAAGATAAGGAGGGACATAGGCCAATTATGAGGCCCATAGCATGTTCATGAAGCATACTAGCCAGGTTTTTGCGAGAATGATTAACTGATTAAAGTTGAAATTGTGATAGAGGAAAAACATGATGTTAGGGAAGTGAGGTCAAAAGCTGTTGGCAAGAAAGGGCGAGTAGTGGAATTAAAATATTATTTACACTAAAGCTACATTATTGAAAGATAACATCTATCATCAGGATGACAGAGCTTTACTGTAATATTGAAATTTATTTGTTTGGTTGATAATTATAATTGTATTTATATGATAATTTTGATAAAGGCGTAGCGACACTAGTAGAATAGATAAAGTTAATACGATTACTTAAGACCATTGGAGTTAGTGTTATACATCAGGTGGAGGAAGTAATAACAGCATGTGATGAAGGGAAGCGAAGTGAAATTTACTCTATGGTGATCATGCAACTGCTGGATGGATAAATAATATAGGAGTTAGACAAGGTATGTGTCATGTCTGCTCCAACGCTATATAACTTGTATTTAGAGGAACTCGATGCGGGATTAATCGAGATATTCACTGAATATGTGGAGTATAGCCATATTGGAGGAGTAGAAGTTAGGTATGTCTGGTCCTAAACTCTATATGCTGATGAGTAGTAGTGAGCTGATGGTCAGAAAGTTAAGGAGAAATGGAGTGAGTTATTTTAGCACATTACAGACTACGTACGGCAAGGGATGAAACATGATAGTTTAGTATGAGGGAAATGTAAAGTCATGGAGTTTAACAGTGAAGGAGGAATCATGGGTGGGCTTCAGAATATGTTCCTAGAAGTAGTAGATGAAGTGATGTATCATCTAGGAAATGGGTAATAGTAAACAAGGAGGAGGGATAGGCGGCTGAAAAACGAGGAAAGGGGAGCGTTAGATGAGGGGCTTAAGCAAGGAGTGATGTCTAGGCATGATTACTAAATGGTGGTAACAGAGTCATGTAATAATTATAGGTAGGGCTAGGAGTTTATGGGAAGGGGGTGGTCAGGTGTATCGTGGAGCGCTATTGTCTGTATGTGTCAGGAAGTGACTGCTGTAGTCAGGAAGGAGATAGCTTGAACTATGGATAAAGGCTCAGAACAAACATCAGTAGGTGCAGATGGGGACTAGGAGTAGCTTGTGAGTAATACACTGCTGTAAGAGGCTCTCAAGGGTAGTACATGGGATGAGGGCACCTTCAGGGAAAGGATAATTAAAGGAAAACTGGTGTTCCACAAGAACATTGAAAGACTTAGTGAAGATAGATGGGCAAAGAAAATATCCCAGGAAAATAGATCAAGTTCCACCTGGAAGAAGGAACTAGAGAGATGGAAAAGGAGAGAAACTGGGGAGAGGAATGGAACAAGTTGGAGATAAGAGATATCAAAAAAAAAAATTGAGAAGAATGGGCTAGTTAAATGGCAGGAGGGAATGGCCAGGAAATTAACTTTGCAGTGGTACAGGTGGAACTGAAACCAGACGGGGTGACCTGGCATGTAGGAGACTGGGGGAGTAAGTTACTCTATAAAGCAAGAACAGGTACGTTGGAAGTCAACGGAAGGAACAGGGAACTGGAGAACCAGAATTGTAGCTGCAGGGTAGGAGAGAAAGAAACCGTAGAACATGTCATTGTGGAATGCAACAAGTACACACAAACCTCGATTTCCGGACCTCCATTTCCCGGATATTGGATTTGCCGGACAAAATCCGAGGTCCGGGGATATGTCAAGAGTCTCAGACAATTATTATTAATATTTTTTTTTTTTTTTTTTTTTTTTTTTTTTTTTTTTTTTGTGTTTTGTTTTTTTTTTTTTTTTTTGTTTTTTTTTTTTTAATTTAAAACGGTTTCATGAAAGCCTCCGAGTCCCTGTTCTAATTGACACAGGTGCCGGCATCTCGCGTGACTCCGTATTGGACACGTGTCCGCGCCTCCCGCCGGTGGCAGCATGCTCAGCGGTCATATTGTTTACATTTGGACACACGACACTCACGGTTCACCTTGCACAGGCCTCCTTAGTCCCCTGACCCCACTGCCCCTGGTGCAGGAACTCTTTTGAGACTATTGAACACTTTCTGCTGCCTCCCGCCAGGTGGCAGCATGCTCAGCGGTCATATTGTTTACATTTGGACACACGACACTCACGGTTCACCTGCACGGCCTCCGTTAGTCCCTTGACCCCCACTGCCCCTGGTGCAGGAACGTCTCTTGAGACTATTGAACACTTTCTGCTGCCTCCCGCCAGGTGGCAGCATCCTCAGCGGTCGTATTGTTTACATTTGGACATAACACTCACGGTTCACCTGCACGGCCTCCGTTAGTCCCCTGACCCCCACTGCCCCTGGTGCAGGAACGTCTCTTGAGACTATTGAACACTTTCTGCTGCCTCCCGCCAGGTGGCAGCATGCTCAGCGGTCGTATTGTTTACATTTGGGCACACGACACTCACGGTTCACCTGCACAGCCTCCGTTAGTCCCCTGACCCCCACTGCCCCTGGTGCAGGAACGTCTCTTGAGACTATTGAACACTTTCTGCTGCCTCCCGCCAGGTGGCAGCATGCTCAGCGGACGTAAAAGTCCGAGGCGGGGTAGTTGATATTGGCGGTTGCCGGACAGTAAATACTAGAGTAGGATAAACGTCCGGGGGTGGGTATTGGCATCGGACTTTTTTTTTTTTTTTTTTTTTTTTTTTTTTTTTTTTTTTTTTTTTTTTAGGATAATTCCTGGACTGTTGCGATTCCCGGACCGGTGCTCCCCCCTATTAGTCCGGGAAAATGAGGTTTGTGTGTATAGGAGTCAGAGGGAAAGGCTTATAGCATCAATAGTAATATGTAGTCCTAGGCAGAGAGGAGTGGGACAGTAGACTAGAGCAGAAAGACGGGGCCCTGTGTACGGTGTTAGGGCTGTATGGGGACAGAAAGGAAACAGAAAGTATTGTAAACCTCACAAAAGTGTTCCTAATGCAGTGCTGGGAGTTAAGAACACAAAAAGAGAAAATGAATTAGGATGATAGTCAAAGGATTGAAAACTGATGAAAATGTCTTTCCCAGGTGAAATAAACAAGGGAAGAGTTAACAAGTTTGTTAACGAAGGAGACGAAGTGGAAGAGGACCTATAAAGCGATACTAAGTGACAAAGGTCACAAGAAGAAGAAGTCATTAAGATCTCGTCGCGAGCTATCTCGTTTTTTGTGTGTGATTTGGCAGTATATACGAGTGACAATGAGTTCATCTAGCGATGAAAGTGAGGGGGAGGTAAGGAAGATAACCCGGATGCGAACTAGAAACAAATACGAGTGGAAGAAATCCCAAAGAAAACACAAAAGAGACAGTGTGCTAGCAGCTAGGTTGCACATCTTTACTATTATATCATTACAGACATGCTCCCCTCGGTTTTAAAACTTAATTAGTTCCCAAAAGTTGTTCTAAAACCGAATTGTTTCTAAAACCAAAACACATTTTTCCATAAGAAACAATATAAAATGGATTAATCCGTTCCTGACCCCCAAAATAAAGACCTTTTTTTACAAAAATGAAAATTAACCTAACCCTCCCCTTTTGACTCACTCACTAACCAACCTAACCTAACCTAATCCCACGCTTTAACCTCCTAACTAAAGCCAAATCTGCATTAAATAAGTGTCTGCGGTAAGGGAAGAACAGAGGCGATGCAGGTCACAAGAGGAAGAAGAGTGAGGCGCTCGTAAACACTTGTCTCGCCTCCCTATGAAAACAACATGTCATTTATCTCAAAAGTAATGATAACCTAACCCCCCCCTTTTGACTCACTACCTAACCTAACCTCCCACGCTTTAACCTCCTAACGAAAGCCAAATCTGCATTAAATAAGTATCTGCGGTAAGGGAAGACAGAGGCGATACAGGTCACAAGAGGAAGAAGAGTGAGGCACTCGTCAACCTTTTTCTCTCTCCTCCCTATAAACAACATGTCATTATCTCCAAAAGTAATGATTTGCGACGGGAAGCTCATAGAGAGAATGTTTCCTAGAATCCAATAAGGTAAACAGAAACCAGACTCCCAATTGTGTACCGTAGATAATACTTTAGTTCGCCAGCTGCAATAATGTCGCCAGCCGCCAAATATTACGAATTATAGCATCACTACTGATGTGTATGTGCCACTGAAGATGATACACAGTAGTTTATATCATGACTGTATAATATACTCTGTTTCAGTGTTGTTTTATGCTTTGTATCTGCAAGTATAGCTATATGGTTTCAAATTTCGCTACTCAGTTTTTTTTTTGGGCGACAACGACGGCGGAAGGACACTCAGAAAAAACCTTAGTGTTGGTCGCCACTCTGGTGATATTTTTGTAATTTGTTCATTTATAGCCATAATATGACAGATGAAGACACAAAATGACACAGACTCTCCAGATAGCCCCTTCTAACCTTCCTGAAATCATGGATGTAGAAATGTAAGTATTAACGCCACCACACGTCTGTAAATCGAAGAAAAAAGTTGTCCTGGCGACTTTAGTGTTATCTTCGGTAGGGAGTTTCGGTCCAAGTGTAAAATAATACCGAAATAATGCACAACACAAAAGAAATTGGCAACACAAAAGAAATTGGCTAAATCAAAGAACAGTTCGTAGCGGATGTTTACAAAGTGAGGGCCGCGGCGTGACTGACGCCAGTGATGCGCACAGTTGCCGAGTAGCTTGTTCGGCAACCGAGTTATCGTACGGCAACCGGTGCAATTATGAGTTTGAAATTCTGTTCGTGAAAACCCATTTGTTCGAAAAGGGAGACGTTCGAAACCCGAGGTTTGAGTGTATTTATATCATAAGTTAAATTTTAAATTAATCACAACGTAGCAACTTCCATCCATCGCCACCCAAACCGTTACTCTCGTGACTCGTCCCCACTCCAGTGGGATCTGGCTGCTCCATCCATCTGGTTCCTATACATTGTACGTAAATCTTATTGGCTATGCCGCTATAAAGGAGAAAAAGTGGCAATACCTTGATAGTGACATACTATTAGTGATTACTAATAGTCTTAATTGACAAAACAAATCATGGTTATGATGTATGTTTAAATTTAAAGTTACTAGAAATATAAAATCTTATTAACCAATAATCATTTGCATTGTGTGCATCATAATTGTCTCACCAGTGTTTTTTATGCTTGCAGAGCGTGTTGGTAACTTAGTAGCAAACTGAAGATGGACAAGTTATTAAAACATAAATCGTCTGATGAGCTCTCTACTGCTACTTCATCAAGACCAAGTGAAGAAAGTACACCCTCTGAAACAGACTTTTTGAATAAAATGAAGAAAGAAGCTTGAGCACAAATGAGAGAAAATCAAAACTGAGGAAGTATAATCCCTCATATATTGCATAGGGGTTTTACCTCTGTGCTGAAAAAAGATGGATTGGAGTACCCAAAGTGTGTTCTCTGTCAAGAGATACTCTGAAATGATTGTTTGAAACCATCGAAACTACAAAAACACCTACAAAAAACTACAAATGTGGCTGAGGCCACATAATCCATTGATTTCTTCAGGCAACAAGAATCATCAGTAGCCAGCCAGGCAAATACATTCAGGCAGAAAATCATAGTTCCAGACAGAGCACTGAAAGCTAAAATAATTTTTAGCTTCTTTTCACATTGCCTGTGGTAAGAAACCACACACGATTGGGGAAAATTTCCTGTTACCAGCAGTTAAGGGAGGCGGTAGCAGAGTGGTTAACGTCACCGGGTGGCGTTCTCGAAGACACCGAGTTAGATCCCGAGTGAGGACCCATAAATCCACTTAAAATCTTTCTGCACCGTCGAGTGGCCTAAGAACACCCACATGCCCTGCCCATTAACTCTACCTTCGATTGCGAGTGCATCGGAGGACACAGAGGGGCGGCATGAGCCTCTAATCGTAGGCGTCACTATAAAAATCCTGCCTGTGCCATCACGGGCGAGGGCCAACCGTCACAGCCCTCTATTTGAGCCTCTAGACCTACCATCCCTCACCTGGAGGTCACTGCCTACAGGCACTATAGGCCAAGAAATAAAAAATCAGAGACATAGTTTAGGAGTTATTTGGGGAGAATGCCGCCAAGCAGGTTGGTGTGTTACCCTTATCGAACAATACTGAGAGCAAAAACAATAGATGATATGGCCGAGGACGTCACTGTACAACTTTTGGAGAAAGTGAGAAACAGTAAGTACTTTGCACTGCATCTGGACGAGAGCACAGATGTCGCAAACGAAGCACAGCTGCTTGTGTATATCAGATTTATCAGTGAGGTAAAAATTTATTGAGGAGATAATATTCTGCAAACCCATAAAGGGTAGGACTCCCGGGGAGGATATTTTTTGGGATTTTGGATGGATACATGGAACATAATTCCATTGACTGGTCTCGTTGTGTGGGTGTGTGTACTGACGGCGCCGCTGCTATGACAGGTAAACGTAGTGGAGTCGTTGCCTTCATAAAAACAAGCCCTCAATGTTCGTCAACACACATTGCATGCTCCACCGCGGAAGCACTTATTGCAAAACGCATTGACGATGAACTGCATCAGGTTCTGCAGGTTGTTGTGAAAACAGTGAAATATGTAAAAGTACACCCTCTGAAACACAGACTTTTTGGAGCCCTTTGTTATGAAATGGGTGCTGACTTTCAGGGCTTGCTGCTCCACTTTGAAGTGCGATGGCTATCGCGTGAAAGCAGTTTTGAATCGTGTATTTGCACTGCGGAGAGAGCTGGCTGATTTTCTTTCATCACAGAAATCAGATCTTTATAGCTATTTCGAAGATGAGTCATGGATGCTAAAGTTAGCATATCTATCAAACATATTCCAGCATCTAAATGTACTAAACAAGAGCATGGGAAGGCCCTGAATTATACATTTTGAATGTGCAGGACAAAGTACGTGCTTTCACGCAAAAGATTTCCCTGTGGCAAAGCAAATGCCAGGAAGGAGTCACTGAAATGTTCCCACTTTATTACACAGAATGTGTGACATCAAGTGGAGACTGTGATGCGGGGGGGAGGGGGTCTTCTTACTTCTTTCTTCTTATCTTCTCTCTTCTCTTACTAAAATCTTGCTGTTGAGATATTCTGATGGGGGATTCCTGAAGGGGCAGTCTTGGTCAAGGGAAGTCCCAGTACTCTGTTTGACAGAAACTTGCATGTGGCCACATGATGGAGCCAGGTGATGCTTCTATGGGGGATTTTTGCTTGGAACCAACAGAGGCTTCACATTGCCCTGGGCCACAGTTACCTTTTGAAATCCCGTCAGTATGTCTTTCCAATAGACATAGGATTCAGGCTGGTAATCATAATTCAGAAATAAATCATTTCCTTTTTCCTTGCCCAGCGAGGATTCGAACCGTCGCAATCACCAAATTTGCACCTTACTTGGCGCCTTAACCGACCTGGCCAAAGGGTATACCCGTTTGCTTTTACAGTTCCGGTGATATTTATGCATTACAAGACAGCATCACGCCCATTATTGTGTCCCATCTAGCACATCTGCAAGGCTACTTCAGAGAATATTTCCCTGATCTTGAAAACTCCCACCTGACCTGGATTAGACCCTTTTGCAGCCGGGCTTAGAGGGAGGTTGGTAGCAGAGTGGTTAGCATCTCCGAGTGGCATTCTCGGTAACCCGAGTTCGATCCCGATGTGAGAATCATAAATTAACTTTAAATCTTTCTGCACCATTGAGTGGCCTAAGAACACCCACATGCTGCCCATTAACTCTACCTTCGATTGCGAGTGCATCGGAGGACACATGGGGGCGGCATGAGCCTCTATCTAATCACAGGCGTCACTATAAAAATCCTGCCTGCGCCACACAGGCAAGGCCAACCATCACAGCCCTCAAGTGAACCTCCAGGGCCTACTATTGAGCCCTTGAGGTCAGTGCCTACAGGTGCTATAGGCATAGATGAAAAAAACAAACAACAATCTTGATCTGAAGTCGCAAAAGGAACTCACTGAAATATCAAATGATTGGGGTATGAAAATAAAGTTCTTTGCCCTGCCACTGTCAGAGGTTTGGATCTACTCAATAACTGAATATCCTGCCCTGGCCAGGGATTCAAAGAGAGGTTGCTTAGGTATGTTGCTGCTAACAACATACGTACCTCTATTTCTGCACCCGGGTGTTAACTGGTATTCAAGACTAGGCTTGGCAGTGGCGTTAAGTGGTTGCTGATTCAAAGAAAGGTTACTCTCATTTAATCTTTACCGTAGCTCGTAAATTATCACCTACATATACACTAAAACCCTTATAACTCGGCATTGTATAACTCGGAATTTGATATAACTCTGCAAAAAATTCTGTATCTCGGCATGTTGATGAGTTATAACTGCATCTCTTTGCTTACACTTGGCATATCCTCAGTTTTCTTCTTCTTGTGACCTCTTCTGCTTAGTATCGCTTTGTAGGTCGTCTGTCAAGCTCGAGCTCGAGCTTGACATAAGTCACATAAGTATCAGCCTACGCGCTGGTACCCGACCTTTGCTTTATTTTGCTACCTATTTTACGTGTTTTGGGGGTTACATCATACAGTACTGTATTTCAAGATGTCGGCTCCATCACGCAAGGGTGTCTCCAGCAGGAAGGGAATTAATTGAAGAGCCTGAGCCTGCAGGAAAAGGTGAAAGTGCTGGCCAGGACGGATGCAGGTGCGTCCATGCGTGCTATTTGTGCTGAGTTTGATATCAAATCCAGCACATTC
Source organism: Chionoecetes opilio (assembly GCA_016584305.1). Lineage (NCBI taxonomy): Eukaryota > Metazoa > Arthropoda > Malacostraca > Decapoda > Majidae > Chionoecetes > Chionoecetes opilio. The sequence goes on from JACEEZ010004943.1 coordinate 82,649, forward strand.
TATGATATCAGAAAAAAAAAGAGAAGATTCATGCCCAGGCCCTTACTTTGGAGGATCCAAGCACCTCCAAGACTACCAGGAAGAGGATTAAGCCAGTTAAGAATGTCTCCCTGGATGTTGTATTTACAAAATTTTGACTTTTTGAAATTTGAATTATTTTACACTAGAGGAGAGGAGATGACCTATAGATAGTATGCACTGACGTCATGAAGCTCCACCCCGAGCACATGGCTGGCCGACAGTGGCCGTGCAGTGATGTAAACAAAGGGCATTACTTCCCCTGTAAGTGCGGTACACTCACGCTTACTAATCTTTCTTTTTTTTTACCTACTTATAGTCATACTGAGCTGCCTAGCAAGTTTTCCCGGTGTGCTGCCCCAGGCATGGTTGGGGAAGAGTATGTTCTTGACTCACCTCTGCCACCTCTTTGACTGGCTTTGTTCTTGCCGTTATTTTGCCTCCCAAACCTCAGACAAGCACTCAGGATGGTAAATAAGAGGCTTACTAGAGAGGAGAAAGAGCGTATTTGCGCCTTACATGAGAAAAGGTTGTCTATGAGGAAATCAGTGAAAGGATGGGCCGTATTGAAGCAGCCTTTTTGCCTTGATCAAGCAAGCGAGTGGCCTACCTGCAGGCGTAATACCAGCCACCTCTCAAGTTTTAGGCCGCCTGTGCAAGACTACAAAAGCCACAGACTTGATTGAAGGAAATGAAATTGAAGGAAAATGTATTAGTGTGTTTGTTACTCTCTTAAAATATGGTTGACCACAGGTCAACCTCTTAAGACAGGTTACTACTCCAACAGACAACCTACTCCAGACACATTCCGCAGTTACTGTATGCTATGCTATTATGCTATATATACACACAAACCTCGTTTTCCCGGACTAATAGAGGGGAGCACTGGTCCAGGAACCGCAAAAGTCCGGGAATCGCAACAGTCCGATGCCATTACCCACCCCCAGACGTTTCTCCTACTCTAGTAGTATTTACTGTCCGGCAACCGCCAATATCAACTACCCCGCCGCGGACTTTTACGTCCGCTGAGCATGCTGCCACCTGGCAGGAGGCAGCAGAAAGTGTTCAATAGTCTCAAGAGACGCTCTTGCACCAGGGGCAGTGGGGGTCAGGGGACTAACGGAGGCAGTGCAGGTGAACCGTGAGTGTCGTGTGTCCAAATGTAAACAATACGACCGCTGAGGCATGCTGCCACCTGGCGGGAGGCAGCAGAAAGGTGTTCAATAGTCTCAGAGATGTTCCTGCACCAGGGGCAGTGGGAGTCAGGGGATTGACGGAGGCGGTGCAGGTGAACCGTGAGTGTCGTTGTGCCCAAAAGTAAACATTACGACCCCTGAGCATGCTGCCACCTGGCGGGAGGCGCGGACACTGACCAGGGTGACAGGAGATGCCGGACCGCCGGACCGTGAAAAAAAAAAAAAAAAAAAAAGTCAAGAGACTGACATATCCCCGGACCTCAGATTTTTGTCCGGCAAATCCGATATCCGGGAAATGGAGGCCGGGAAATTGGGAGTTTGTGTGTGTGTGTATATATATAAAATTATTATATATATATATATATATATAAAATATATATTATTATATATATATATATATATATATATATATATATATATATATATAAAACAGGAGGTCCCGAAAGTTTACGAGCAGTTAGGTTCCACCGGCATATTCGTAAAGCGAAATCCCCGTATAACAAAACACATAACTAATGGAAAAAATATAGGTTTGGTTCCAGGACCCCATCGATTAAAAAAAAAAAAAAATAATAAAAATAAATAATAAATAAATAAAAATAAACTGTTTTTCAAGCAAAAATAAACTATAGCAAACTCAACAAACACCACAGCGTCTATAATACCCACACTGTACTACCTATCTGTAAAAAAGCATTCTGAAAGAGAAAATAGCACACAAATAACATAACGGGCACATTAATTAAACATAAAACATGCATAAACAAGCAAAAAAACGTTGTAATGTAGGGGACGCCGCATGATACAAGAGAAGGTAGTGTAGTGGTCCCAAGGTTGGGGCCCACACGTATGAGGTCAATGAGGCCACGTAGCTAAAGGTCAGGCCGCGCCATATGCTTAATGAGGTCACATATGCTTCAGGTTTACGCCTTTTAGGGTGACCGGGCTCGGTCCCAGGTTGGGGCCGCACACCTGCTAATTACCCCTAATGTCAGGCCGTGCCATACTATGCTTAATTACCCTTCAGTCACGGCGCTAGGGGTGACCTGACTGGGGTCAACCAAATCCCCCTTTGGGCCACCTGGAGTGGTAGGGCGGGGATTTTGAACTTGATAATTTTTCTCACCCCAGTTTGAATGTCGTATAATTGGATTTTCGATCTCGTATAAATTTAAAATAGACCCTAATTTACACATCTCGTATCATCGGATTCTCGTATACCGAATGCTCTATAACGGGACCTCCCTGTATATATATATAATATATTATATATATATATATAAAATATTTTATATATATATATATATATATATATATATATATATATATATATACATATATATATATATATATATATTATATAATATATATTATATATAAAATATATATATATATACACACACAAACCACGATTTCCCGGACTAATAGGGGGGAGCACTGGTCCGGGAACCGCAAAAGTCCGGGAATCGCAGGTATAAAAAATAAAAATAAAAAGTCTGATGCCATTTTCCCACCCCGGACGTTTATCCTACTCTAGTATTACTGTCCGGCAACCGACAAATCAACTACCCCCCCCGCGGACTTTTACGTCCCCCTGAGCATGCAGCCACCTGGCGGGAGGCAGCAGAAAGTGTTCAATAGTCTCAAGAGACGTTCCTGCACCAGGGGCAGTGGGGGTCAGGGGGGCTAACGGAGGCTGTGCAGGTGAAACCGTGAGTGTCGTGTGCCCAAATGTAAGCAATACGACCCCGTGAGCATGCTGCCACCTGGCTGGAGGCAGCAGAAAGTGTTCAATAGTCTCAGAAATTTCTTGCACCAGGGCAGTGGGAGTCAGGTGACTGACGGAGGCTGTGCAGGTGAACCGTGGATGTTGTGTGCCCAAATGTAAACAATACGACCGCTGTGCATGCTGCCACCTGGCGGGAGGGCGGACACTGACCAGGAGTGACAGGAGACGCTCGGACCCCCGGAGAAACTTGGTCAATTTCAAAACAGGACCAGGCATTTCAACGTATAAAAAAAAAAAAAAATTGTCCGAGATTGACATATCCCCGGACCTCGGATTTTGTCCGCAAATCCGATATCCGGGAAATCGAGGTTTGTGTGTATATATATACTTCGGACCCCGCCGAACACGACAGTTACGGTCCTGACCCCGTCGTGCACGGCAAAATTCGTGTTCGGGGGAATAACAGGTTCAATAGGAAAATAGGGGTTACGTTCCCAGCCCATCACTTTTTGGGGGGTCAAAAAAAATTTCACTTTTTTTTTGATAAGTAAAAAAATAGGTTACTTTCCCCAGACCCTCTTTTTTGGGGGTAAAAAATGTTTACTACTATTTTTGGGTGAATAAGATGAAGGAAACAACTGTTATTACAATTAATATTTTTTATTAATAATAAAAAATACCTTAAAACTAGAAAATGGTTTTCATTAACTTTTAAAAAAATAGAGGTAACGGGCCCTGCTTGCCTGGTGTAGCAGGAGGCATGGCTGGTGTGCTGGGTGGAGATCACTCACTGTCTGTATCATCTGATCATCAAAGCCACATAATGGGATGGGAGAGACAGATGACATTGATGAGGTAGTATTATTGGTGTAGCAGGAGTAACAGGCTGCCGGCTGGTGTAGTAACAGGAGGTGTAGCAGGTGTAGAATGCTTTTGGCTGGTGGGGCGGCTGGAGAGGGTTTGAAGGAAAGCTGTGATGGGCTTTTGGCAAGCAGAGGCCTCCATGCTCCTTAAAGTTTCCTTGTAGGGTATAAGGCTTCATCCACAACTCTCTTGAACTTGATGCTCCTCTCCTGTATGGGGTCTTGGTCAGTGAAGAGCTCTGTCAAGTTATCTGCTTCCCTCAGCAAGTTTCTCAATTTCATGATGGTAAACACAGGCCTTGTCTCTGTGTCGTCCATCTTCATCAGCATCATCACCTGCTTGGTCATCCTCATTCATCTGGATATCTCTTCCACGGGAAGGCTCTGCTCCCATGGGAGTCAAGAGTTCTGCCACATCCTCCTCAGTCATGTCAGAGAAGCCTTCACCCCCAACAGTGTGTGCCAGGTTTTACAATGTCCTTCATTTGCTGAGTGACTGCGGGAACCATTGAAGTCGTTGACACACTCAGGCCAGAGTGCATCCAACAGGCATTAAGGGTGCTTGGTTCACTTCATCCCATGCCTGCTTGATGGTCAAAAGAGCATGTCGGATGTTGGTACTGCTTCCAGAAGTCCATGAGAGTCATCGTGCTGTCGTCTTCCATCCTCTTGAGTGCTTCTCTGTACACAGCCCTCTGGTAGTTGTACTTGAATGTCTTGATCACACCCATGTCCATCGGTTGCAACAGGGAAGTGTGCTTGGGGGAAGGTAGGAAACGCACACATTCGGATGGTCCGGGTTTAAAATGCTGTGAAGTGTGTCCACCAGCATTATCCACTAGCAGAACTCCCTTAAATGCCAGATTTTTCTTGGACAGTAGAGCTGCACTTCTGGCACAAATTTTCGTGGAACCACTTCCTCAAACACCTTCGCTGTCACCCATGCCTTCTTGTTTGATTTCCATACCACTGACAGAAAACGCTTGTTGAGTCCCTTCAGAGCACGTGGGTTGGCAGCACGAAAACACAAGGAGCGGTTTTAATCTTGCAGTCCCCTGCAGCATTCCCCACAAACAGCAGTGTCAGACGGTTCCCCTTAAATGCCTTGAACCTGGTAACTTCTTGACTTCCTTGGGATGTAAGTCCTATTGCCCATTTTCTTGTAAAATAGGCCAGTTTCGTCCGCGTTTTAACACCTGCTCAGGGAGGGAGTCACTGTCTTCAATCAGGGACTTGAAGGGGCTGAGGTATGCCTGCGCCCCTTCCTTATCACTGACCCACTCTCACCTGTGAAAAAAAAAAAGAAAAAAAAACCTTTTTAATTATGGGGGAAAATGGCAAGTCAATAGATAGATAGATAGAAGGGGAAAAAATATTTAATGCTCTTCATTACGGGAATATAGCACGAGTCAATATTAGTAGATAGAAGTGTGAAATATATTGAATGTTTTTACCTGTGCGAGCAATGTTGTGGGAGGCTAAAACGCTGCTTGAATCTATGGAACCACCCATGGCTGGCAATAAACCGGGGGCAGGGGAGGATCCAGAAGGTCCTTCTTGCTAGGTGGTCGTAGATGCTCCTCGCCTTTTCCCTGATGGCTACGCCGTCCACGTTGCTCTTCCGCTGGTTTCCCCTTGCTCTGATATCCCCCCTGTTATGCGTAAATGACAAGAAAAAAACAATGCGTAAATACAATGGTACTGTACAACGGTATGCCTTAACACACACACACACATTTCATGCATGCTAACACACCTGCACGTAGCACCACACACACACACCAACACGCCTCAACACAGCCCACACCACCGCAGCACCTGTTTAACACACCTGCACGTAGCACGACACACACACCACACACACACACACACACACAATGCCTCAACAAGCCCACACCCGCAGCACCTGTTAACACACCTGCACGTAGCACAACACACACACACACATGCCTCAACACAGCCCACACCACCGCAGCACTGTTAACACACCTGCACGTAGCACAACACACACACACACATGCCTCAACACAGCCCACACCACCGCAGCACCTGTTAACACACCTGCACGTAGCACAACACACAACACACACACACACACACACCCGTAGTAATATACGTAGTAACATAGGGTAAATTTAAAAATACTTTATTCATATGAATAATAATTAACTCGCCTGTAAACACCCCTTTAAAACACCACCCGAGCACCTGGTTTGCACACCACATGTAGCAACACACACAATAAATAAACTTTATTATATGAAAATCATTAACTCACCTGTTCAGTATTTTTTCCATCCCTTCTCTAGCAGCGGGTCACGTCGGGTCACAGAAACCCCCTTGCTAGAGACATCAGCACTCTCTCGCACGCTTTGTCTTATTTTTTCACGGGTCTTCCAGATGGTACGAACCGTGGCCTCATGCAGGCCAAACTTCTTGCCCGTAGCAGACCAGCCTAGGCCACTATCAATCACAGCAAGCACATCCTCTTCTCCGCTAGGGACAACACTTTCCTCTTCTTCTCGCTTGACCTGGAGTAGGTGGAGCCGAACGCTTGGAAGACATGGCCAGCAGGAGCAGCACGACGTGAGGCAACAGCAGCACGAGCAAGAGAGAGAAAGACTACGTGTAGCAGCTCTGGCGGCCCAGGCTGAGCGTGCCCAGGCTGTCCCCGGCAAAATGGCCGCCGACAGCATCGACAACATCCGCCGGGAAATTCAAATTCGTGTTATCGCGAGTAAAACTCGTGTTCGGCAAGTCATGGGATATTTTACCTATTCGTGTAAGTGCGAGTTTCGTGCAGGGCGAACTCGTGTTCGGCGGGTCCGACAGTATATATATATATATATATATATATATATATATATATATATATATATATATATATACACACACAACCCTCGTTTTCCCGGACTAATAGGGGGGAGCACTGGTCCGGGAATCGCAACAGTCCGAGGCCATTACCCACCCCCGGACGTTTATCCTACTGTAGTATTTACTGTCGGCAACCGCCAATATCAACTACCCCCACCGCGGACATTACGTCACTTTGTTGTTGTTTTTAGGGCTGCGAGGATCCCTTGGGGAACACTATGAGCCCTGGTGATGTCCTATGATGCTATCACAGGGCTATAGTTGACCTGTCTTCCTCAGGAAGGCACAGGTGAGGCAGATGACAGCGTGTTGCCGGGAGGGGTGGACGCCAGCCCCCACAAGCAGGGTGGGCAGGTCAAAGGTGGCGACGTTCAGGGTGAGGAGTTGAGATCGTAGCACTACATGGTGGGAGTGGAAGGCGGACACTGCAGCAGAAAGTGTTCAATAGTCTCAGAGACGTTCCTGCACCAGGGGCAGTGGGGGTCAGGGGACTGACAGAGGCGGTCAGTTGGTGCAGGTGAACCGTGAGTGTTGTGGTGCCCAAATGTAAACAATACGACTGCTGTGCATGCTGCCACATGGCGGGAGGCCAGCCCCCGCCAGCGGGTGGGCAACTCAAAGGTGGTGATGTTCAGGGTGAGGAGTTGAGAGCGTAGCAAAACATGGTGGAGTGGAAGCGCGGACACTGCAGCAGAAAGTGTTCAATAATCTCAAGAGACATTCCTGCACCAGGGACAGTGGGGGTCAGGGGACTGACGGAGGCAGTGCAGGTGAACCGTGAGTGTCTTGTGCCCAAATGTAAACAATACGACCGCTGAGCAAGCTGCCACCTAGTGGGAGGCGCGGACACTAACAGGGGTGACAGGAGACGCTCGGGACCGCCGGACAACTTTGTCGATTTACGGACTGGACCAGGCATTTGTTCGGGACTCTGACATATCCCCAGACCTTGGATTTTGTCCGGCAAATCTGATATCCGGAAAATGGAGGTCCGGAAAAACGAGGGTTGTGTGTATATATATATTCAGTAAAAGCCTTATACTCGGCACTATATAACTCGGAATTGATATAACTTGGCATGGCAAAGACAAGTTTTTTTTTTTTTTTTTTATTATTATTTTATTTTTTATTTTTGTATTATACCTATGCCTATAGCGCGTGTAGGCAGTGAGCTCCAGGGGTGGGATGGTAGGCCCTGGAGTCTCACTCGAGGGCTGTGATGGTTGGCCCTCGCCCGTGGTGGCGCAGGCAGGATTCTTATAGTGACGCCTGTGATTAGAGGCTCATGCCGCCCCCCTGTGTCCTCCCATGCACTCGCAGTCGAAAGTAGAGTTAATGGACAGGGCATAGTGTTCCCAGTAATTAAGTGCTCAAGAGATTAAAATTAAGTTGTAAAGGTACAGTACTGTATAAAATACAGTACAGAGTTGTGATTATAAAGTGTTTAAAAGTGATAGTGCCAGTGTAAAATGCGACTGAGTCCCCCTAACATCTTCTACATGTTACAACAGGCTCCCCTCTCCTTGGATTACATGCCTGCTGCTACCCGTTCGTTGGTAAGTGTAGTTTTATGCTTTTACAGTACACGCCTCCCTCATTTAACGCATGAGTTACGTCTTGGGAAAATCGTGCGTTAAGTGAAAATGCGTTAAACGAATTCCATTTTCCCATTGACTCCATTATATAAGTCGAGATACGTTCTTACGAAAAAAAATCAAAAACCTACCCTCTCATAAAATGCAGTCATACTTTAAATTTTTGGGGAGCATAGACATATGAAATATAATTAATATTAAAGTTAATGATATATAGAAGTTGTACTCACTATATAGAAGAATACTTGAGGCTTGAGGTGACAAAGATGGTGGCTGGGGGGTGTCGGCAGAGTTACTGGGGTGAGGTTGGGGGCATCATCGTCGGAAGACGTAGAAGTAGAGTGGCTGGTGATGTTGCAGCAGGTTTAGTGAAGAATGATGTTATAGTTGTCTGTTGTGCTTGGTGGACTTTTTCTTGATGAAGCTCTTGTAGGCATTTGAGAGCACTTCTGACTGTGTTTTCAAATTGAGACTGCTTTCACGGTTGGGATCGTTTTTCACAAGTCATGAATGCCAGTTTCAAATTTGGAGATAACATCAGCTAAGATCTTCCTAGTAAGTGAAGCTGCGGCTCTGGGTCATCTTCCTCTGCAGTTTCCTCCTCTAGTGCTCTGACTTGTTCGATGGCCATTAAGTCTTCGTTGCTGAGTTCCTCATCATGAGATGCCAACAGCTCAACAATATCTTCTTCCCCCAAACTTCGTCCATACCAGCTGTATGTGCAAGGTTAAAAATTTTTCTCCGCACGACAGGATTTGGTTCAGGAAAACCTTAAAGTTGTGGAACATTCTGGCCACAATTTCTTCCAAACAGCATTCATATTGGAGGGTTTGTGACCTCATCCAGGATTCAGCAAGGTTGTCAATAGCATTCTTGATGTTGAATTCCTTCCAAAATTGACGAATGGAGAGATTTTCGTCAGCGTCCACAGCATTAATCATTTTTCTGAAGGTACGACGGAGATAATAAGCTTTAAAGGTGGCAATTGCCCTTGGTCCATTGGTTGGATTAGTGAGGGGTGTTTTTTGGTAAAATTCCACTCGAATGTGTTCAGACAAGTCAGAAAGGTTGTTAGGGTGGGTGGGGGCGTTGTCAAGGAGCAGCAGGCATTGTGAGCAATATTCTTCCTCCTACAGTAGCGCTCCACAGCAGGGCAAAAATAATTGGTGAACCAATCCTGGAATATGTTTTGGGTTGGCCCACGCTTTTTGCAAGAGCGGTAAATGACTGGCAGACATTCCTTAGCATGCCCCTTAAGGCCCGAGGGTTTTTTGAATAGCCAATGAGGAGCTTTCTTTAGCTTGAAATCCCCCTCTGCTTGCCACCAACCAGCAGTGCACTCTATCCTTGGAGGCTTTATAAACCTGGTGCTTTCTTCTCCTCCCTGGATACACTGTCCTCTTTGGCATTCTCTTCCAGTAGAGTCCAGTTTCATCAAATTTTGAACACCTTGGTCTGCTGTGTACCCCCCGTCCTCGATAATTTTCTTGAGCACTGGCAGATAAGCCTGAGCGGGTTCTTTGTCAGCCGACGCTGCCTCCCCAGACTGTTGTTACCGAGTGCAGATGATTCCTGTCTTGAACCTTTCCAACCAGCCCTTGCTTGCATTGAATGGTGGAGGAGCAGCAGCTCCACTAGGTCCAGCACTTGCCTCATCCTTAGCCAATAAATCATCATAAAGTGAGCGACTTTTTCCTGCATCAAGATGTTCGTCATTGCGAGTCATCCCGGCTGCACATGTCCCTCCACCCATAATGCCAACAGTCTTCCATCTCTTCCATGATAGGTGGACGATGCCTTGTAGCTAACTTCGCTGTCAACGGGAGTAGCATTCTTCGCACTTGATTTAATTTTGTCCTTGTCCTTCTTAATGTCACCACAGTCGACGGAGCAAGGGTTTAACAAATTCGCGATGTCTTCAATCGCATCCCTTTATCACTTTTTTTACACTTCTAATTTAGTTTCTAAATTATAGATTTTCTACACTTTTTAGACTTAGGAGCACTAGCACTACCACTAGCAACACGCTTAGTAGACATTATGCAGTCGTTTCACTCGATAATGGACGATATAACAGAAGCACTGGAAATCCACTGTTTTTCTGTACCCCGCAAAACGTAAAAAAAACCATACGGGGGGGAAGCTGAGCTGTGCTGCTTGTTTGTTGGTTCCTTTTACAGGGTAGTATATTCATAAATATATTTTATTTGTGGGTTGTTGTACATTTTCTTTTTTTTATCATTTTTGCATATTTTATTGTCGTAAATTTTTTGCGTAACTTCGAATTTTTTATATGTTAATCAAATTTTTTGGGATACCCAAAAATTTTGTGGTAACTCTGAAATTGCGTTAATCGAACTGCGTTAACGAGGGATGAGTTACTGTATTTTTTTTTCTTTTTTTTCCCCATATCAGAGGGGACATTGCCATAACCGGCACATTGAATAACTCGGCAAGGGCCAGAGCCCCTATCGTGCCGAGTTATAAGGCTTTACTGTACAGTCAAACCTCGATATACAGTAAAAAACCCTTTTAACTCGGCACTGTATAACTCGGAATTTGATATAACTCGGCAAGGCAAAGACGGATGGTAGGCCCTGGAAGCTCACTCGAGGGCTGTGATGGTTGGCCCTCACCCGTGGTGGCGCAGGCAGGATTCTTATAGTGATGCCTGTGATTAGAGGCTCATGCCGCCCCGTGTCCTCCCATGCACTCGCAGTCGAAGGTTAGAGTTAATGGACAAGGGGATAGTGTTGCAGTAACTAAGTGCTCAAGTGATGTAAATTTAAATGTACAGGTACAGTACTGTATACAATACAGTACAGAGTTGTGATTTTAAAGTGATTAAAGTGATACCAGGGGTTAAAATGCGGGCTGAGTCCCCTAACATCTTCTACATGTTACAACAAGGCTCCCCTCTCCTTTGGGTTACGAGTATATATATGCTTGCTGCTGCAAAGGTTCACTGGTAAGTGTAGTTTTTTTTTTTTTTTTTTTTTTTTTTTTCCCCATATCAGAGGACATTGCATAAACTCGGCACATTGAATAACTCGGCAAGGGCCAGAGCCCCTATCGTGCCGAGTTATAAGGCTTTTACTGTAACGGACTAAAGGGGGGGAAGAGTGGTCCGTTAAAGCCGATTGTCCGTTATAGCGAGGGTATTTTCCCAAGGGTGGAAAAATATAGGTAAAAACACAGGAAAATTTGTGAAATCAATTAGAAATAATCACAAACACAAGCAGACCGTGTAGCTATGTTGGGAGGTAAACAGTGACTGGTGCTAAATGCTGGATTGGTATGCTCTGCACGCTGTGTAATAAATGAGAATTAATCACAAACACAACCAGGACCGTGTAGCTATGTTGGAAGGTAAACAGTGACTGGCGCTACATAGCAAGCTCGCCACGACTGCACGGGAGTGGTATTAGGAGAGGTAGTAAGTCTCCTGGCTTGCTCATTACTGCTTGGTATGCTATGAAATACCATTATTCTAGGTGAATGTAGACATATAATCACATTTTAATGGCTATTATTCATACATATGAGTAAATAGATAAAAATACAAGCAAGGCGCTCATCCATGCCTGGCAGCGCAGCGCGGCCACGGCAGCAGCAGTGTTGTCGTTAAGACATAATTATAAGACACAAAGTTACCCATGTACACATGATAAACATCATAATGAACAATGTAAATAGATATGTAAATATCTGTAATGTAAATAAATATAAAAAGTACTACTGTGGAGAAATGCCTGGGTGTCGGAGCCATGTTTGCTTACATTCTACGTGCAAATAGTGCAGACGAACAGCTGTGTGTGTGTGGACGCTGTGCAGTCTCCCGGGGTAGAAGCTTCAGCTAACACTAGAGAGAGAGGAGGAGGAGAGAGGAGGAGAGAGGAGAGGAGAGGAGAGGAGAGGACCTACGAAGCGAAACTTAAGAGAAAGAGGTCACAAGAAGAAGTCAAGAAATTGTAATACGTACTAATATTCCATATTTTAGCCCACATACACACCTTCTACAACTAAATCACTAGCAACAAACAAGGCTTCTACCTTATATATTTAATATCTGATACATTACAACTCCTTAAAACCCAAGCATTCCAAAAGAAAAAGAAAAAAATGATGTTGAGTTGATGATTCCAGCGGTGATAAGCGGTCTGATATGCCATTCTTGCCCGCAAATTGTCTCGAGAATGGAGTCCGTTAAATCGAGGTCCGTATATCGAGGTTTGAATATACAGGTTGAAGTTCCCAAAAACTCGGCATCCCAAGACTCGGCAACACCCAAAAACTCGGCTATGGTTCCGGATTTTCCAAAACACGGCAGAACACCCAAAACCCGGCACGTAGTTGCCGGGTCGGCCGCTAGTGCCACCACACTAGGCCGCTGGTTTCTCCTGCCGATTTGTTTGTTGTTATTGTTCAGTGGTGTTGTGACTGTAGAGTTGTGTACACTGTTATTTTGTGTACTCCTACAGGCCTGTTATTGGTATTATGGCTCCCAAACGTCCAGGAACACCTACTGGTGGAAGTGAAAAGAAAAGGAAGAACAATGTGTTAACTATTTCTGAGAAAATTGACCTTTTGAAGAAGTTGGATGGCGGAACCTCAGTGCAGAATTTGTGTGAAATATATGGTGTGGGATCATCTACAGTGTATGACCTCAAGAAACAGAAACCAAAGTTACGTGAATTTTATGCCAGGAGTGAGACGGTGAAAGGTATGGACATACGTAAGACCATGAGACATGGGAGAGTGAAGATTTGGACAAAGCATTAATGCAGTGGCTCAGACAGCGTCGTAATGATGGAATGAAAATATCAGGGGACATGATGATGACGCAAGCTAAAATATTCCATGAGGAGCTAAAATTGGAACAGGGAGTGTAAATATTCAGAAGGATGGCTCCCCAAAATTTAAAATACGTCATGGTTTATCACATCAAACAGTGTGCGGTGAGAAGAAAATCGGCGGACCATGAATGTTGGTTGTGGACCATTTTCTTGTACAGGTAAGCTCATACTAAATTTATATTTATACATATTCTTCTTCCTCTATCTCAGTACGTATCATATACCGTATTAGAATCCAAATAATTTTTTCCTGTGATTTTTTTCATGTGATTTTCATACTTTTTTCCCCTTAATATATCTACGTTCTAAAAGTCGGAAAATTCCATTAACCCCGGCTCAGCGCTGGTCCCGAGGTTGCCGAGTTTGGGAACTTCAACCTGTATATAAATATAAGTATATATATATATAATATAATATATATCTATATAATATTATATATATATATATATTATATATATATATATATTATATATATATATATATATATACAGGGAGGTCCCGTTATACGAGCATTCGATATACGAGAATCCGATGATACGAGATGTGAAAATTAGGGTCTATTTCAATATACGAGATCGAAAATCCAATGTTACGACATTCAAACGGGTGAGTAAAATTACCAAGTTATTTACTAAAGTAAATTACAAAGTTATTTACTAAAATTATAAAATCATTTACTGACTACAATAAACCCTTTTCATGCTCGCGGATTTGATTACTCGCGGGTTTTTAAAATCTTGGATAAATAATAATAAATACAGGTAATTAAATATAATTTTAAAATACGGGAAAAGTATTTTTCATAAAAACTAAATGTGCATGCCTCTTCAGTGGCACATAAAAGTTTTGTAGTGATGCTAAAATTCACAATATATGGGCGCCTGGCGACATTAGTGCAGTGGCGATGTGACTGGGGACTAGTGTTATCTACGGACTACGGTAGCCACACACTGGTGGGCTGGCGCTGCGTGCACACCTCAACTTCCTCAAGCCACACCAGACCAGACCCCAATAGTGAACATTTAAGCAGTGGGAACCCAATCACCCTAAAACAAAAGGGAGGAGCACTGGAGCAAGCTGGTGGGAACAATCTGGCCGTGGTGCGAGAGGCATAGCTTTGCGCCAGCCACCCCAACAAACACACCCTAACACACCTCACCATTGGCCCACAGCGATCCCCCGGAGTTCAGGTCCACTTCCTCCTCCTTCTGGGCTCAGCCATAGGGCCTATCTATCCATGGTGGTGGTGGTGGCGGGGGATGAATAGTGTTGTGATGTAACCCTGGCAGCGGCTACACGTGTGTCGCGGGCCTCAGCTGTTTTGGGTTGTTGCTGATGATGACAGGTTCAGTTCAGTTGTTAGTAGTCTGGCCTTTTTTATCGGCACTCCTGATGTGAACTTTGATGTTGATGTTGAAGAATTTCGTCAGTTATCGACGCAGCTGAGATGGATCTCCACTGTAACCAGACAGCTCTTCTCATACTACCCCTAGAGAGCTGTTGCTACCAGTGCTTATAGTGTTGGCCGAAGCCAGCACCCCGGGAGGCGGGTTACAAACCCCGGCTAACTCCCGGGACCCATTCATGCTGGGTGGACAGGGGCTCGGGTTTTAAGGAAACAGCCCAAAATGTTTCATTATCATTATCATTCAAGCAACAAAATCCATTTTCTTTATACCGTAAGCCTATTTTCGGGGCGGAGGGGTAACTAATGTCATGATCGCGGATTTTCGATACTGCGGGTGTCTCTGTTCCCTAACCCCGCGAGCATGAAGGGTTTATTGTATATGATATATGATTTTACCTAAGGTTGTACGATAATCAATCTGAAAATATGATAATTCTGGTGGCACGACTTGAAAAACATGTCCTTTTTTTTTTTTTTTTTTTTTTTTTGATGGGGGTCCTGGAACCGAACCTATATTTTTACCATTGGTTATACGAGATTTCGCTTAACGAGTATGTCAGATGGAACCTAACTGCTCGTATCTCCGGACCTCCCTGTATATAATATAGATATAGATATAGATATAGATATAGATATACAGGAGAACCTCGTTTATCCGGCACCCTCGGGGGGGAGCGCATGCCGGATAACTCATTTTGCCGTTGCTTTGAGAGTTACTCTTATGGAATCCCCCAAATCCTTTTTTTTTTTTTTTTTTTTTTTTTTTTTTTTTTTTTTTTTTTTTTTTTTTTTTTTTTTTTTTTCCATCACAAGGAACTGGCCAAGGCACAACAAAAATGGGTAACACAAAGCCCGCTTAGTTGGCATCCCAGTCCCTATAAAGAAGACAGTCAGAGAATAAAATAAAAAGTGGGGTGAGCCAATTTAGTTCGGGAGGTGTCTTGTTACTCTTCTTTTGAAAAGATGTAAGTCATAGGAAAGTGGAAAAATAGAAACAGGAAGAGAGTTCCAGAGTTTATCAGTGGGAAAAAAAAAAAAAAAAAAAAAAGCCTGGGTCGATTAGTGCCGTTGTTTTGAGGCTGCCGTTGTTTTAAATGCCGGTTAAACGAGGTTCTCCTTATACTGATAAACCAGTCTATATGATAGTCCATAGACCACTATATCTCTTTGTCGGGTGCCCCGCAGGCCCCTATGCAGCCCCGCAATTTCAAAACATTGTCGTGTGAACAGTCCAGAGATATAGTGGTCTATGGCACAACAAATCAAGTAGAGGGAGGGACGGTAACCCAGAGACTTTGGGACCAATGTCCTCATATGCATAAGTGATGATCAGCAACACTAGAGGATGACACCCAGTGAAATGGGAGGACATAGTATGTGAGAGAAAGGGGCGCCAGAAGAACGAGGGGGTTACAGTGTGCAAGGACAGGAATAAATGGAGACTCACCTGTCGCGGCCATCCCCATAATTTTCACTTGGGCGGTGGTACCAGATCAATAAACTAAACTAATTACAACTCTTCTTTTGTAAGTAACCAAACTGCGACCATTCTTGACTTTTCCAATTTTTTTTTTTTAATTTAACCATATCTCCACTTATTTAGTGAATTTCCATTCCAGGAGGGCATCAGAGATAGATAGATAGATGGCCACTGCAGATAGTGTGCCAGTACCATTATAGAAGGGTCCAGGAACCAGCAGGCACCAAGACATATTATCATTATTTTTGTTTACATTTACATTGCAGTGTACAGTGCAAGACAGGGAAGCTGGCGGTGTCTTGCATCCGTCACGCTCCTTGATTAATTTAGTTTAATTCCCTTATGGCGCTTCCTATGGGGAATAATTGAAAAAAAAGGTGTCTGACAACTCACTCACGGCCTTGACTTCCTGCTTGCAGTTCAACTCATTAGTCATTAATGGTCAGTGACCAGGACATTTGCTTCCTAGCGTCACTCCCGGTTCAATTTACCAAAACGTCACCAAAACATTTTGGGAAAAGTGTTTTTGCTCAGTTGGATATGGGGTCTGAGCCACAGTTGACTGCAGACCAGATCACCCGTTTTCACACCTTATATAAGATCAGTTTTAGTTTAAAAAAAAAAATTGTGAGGGAGACTGTTTTAGCTCAACGAACGGTTGAGCGGTGGCTTACTGTACAGTGTACTGTACAAGTACACTGATAAAAGTCCCCAGCCCAGATCACAGGAGGAGGAGGAGCAGGAGAAGGACGAGCAGGAGGAGGAGGAACAAGAGGAGGACAAGCAGGAGAAGGAGGAGCAGGAGGAGGAGGAACAAGAGAAGAAGGTGCAGGAGGAATAGGAGAAAGAAGGGGCAGGAGGAGGAGGAGCAGGAGAAGGACGAACAGGAGGAGTAGGGCAGGAGAAGGAGGAGCAGGAGAAGGAGGAGCAGGAGCAGAAGGACGAGCAGGAGAAGGACGAGCAGGAGGAGGACGAGCAAGAGAAGGACGAGCAGGAGGATCAGGAGTAGAAGGACGAGCAGGAGAAGAAGGAGCAGGAGGAGCAGGAGGAGCAGGAGGAGAAGGAGAGAAAGGAGGAGCAGCAGGAGAAGGACGAGCAGGAGGAGGAGGAGCAGGAGCAGGAGGAGCAGAAGGTGGTGGTGGTCACTGGTGGTGATAGAAGTGAAGAAAGTGCGGGAAACAGGAAGAGGTAGGAGTTAGGATGAGGAGCAAGAGAAGAAGAAGAAAAAGGGTGGTGGTGGTGGTGGTGGTGGTGCGGGAAAGAAGGAAGGGAAGAGGTAGGAGTTAGCAGCAGCTTGGAGTTATGAAGAATAGAACCTACAAAGTTCCATTCTTCATAACTCCAAGCTGCTGCTAACTCCTACCTCTTCCTATCACTGCTGTCCTTATTTGGCTTTGTTCAATCAGGTGTTTTTTAAGACATCCTTAATATTGCCACCCTACCTGTTTTGCGTGCACCTTTCATCTGTATATCAGACTCAGGGTCATGAAGCAAAAGGGAATCACAATGAAACTGAAGACCTTCACGCCGCCATCAATGGCAGGACCCAGCACCACCAAGGCCCCCAAGGCGGTCCCCAAGGACGCTGCCCGCCCTCCTCCGCCCCCGAGCTGCTGCTGCGGCCACGCGGCGCTGTGATAACCTTCCACAGCGACGTGGTGGACCCGCCCGCCACCCTCCTTATGGGCTCCGACAAGCATGAGAACGACCACCTCCTGGCGCAGGCGACGGAGCGCCTCGTGTTCTTTCATGTGGACGCCTTGCCCTCGGCCCACGTGTACCTCCAGCTGGAGCCCGGCCAGGCCCTGCGCGACGTTGCCCCGCGTCCTTCTGAACGCGCGGCACAGCGTGCAAGGCCAACAGTGCCAAGGGCAACAAGCTGGCCAACGTGGTGGTGGTTGTACACGCTGGGATCGAACCTGAGCAAGACCCCACATGAAGGCCGGCGAGGTGGGCTTCGTCTGCGCCAAGGAGGTGCGCAAGATCCTCGTCAACCGGCGGGACGACAGGGTCATGGACCGTCTCAATAACACCAAGAGGAAGGTCCTCTCACGCAAGTCGGAGCGGGAGAAGCAGCAGCAGGCCAAGGAGAGGCAGCAGCAGAAGACCGAGGATAAGTTGAAGAAAAGAAAGCAGAAGCAGGAGCAGCAAGGATAGGAGCAGCAGGACGAGGCTGCTGCCCCCGAAGAGTCTCTTGACCCCGCATGGGGCATCAAGGTGCAGCAGCATCCCGCCGCCACTGTCACCGCTGGCAAGCTGCGACGTAGGCGGCGGGAGCGGCGCGAGGAGGATAGCTCAGACTTAGAGTGTGATGAAGAGAAGGAAAACAAGGAGGAGACAGCAGTGCCGGAGACAGAGACAACGTGCGGCTTCCCGGTGAGCGCAGAGAAGAGAAGCGTGCTGCAGGGCTGCCGCGCCACGGTGGAGCGACGCTTTGACGTGCGCGTGCAGCTCCCACGCAAGGGCGAGGCCGAGGAATTCGGCACCATCACGGGGGCACCCGAGGACGTGACTTACGCCCTTGCCGAGCTCAAGAAGCTGCTGTTTCCTGAGAAGCAGAAGGCAGCGGCCGTGCCTCAGGACAACAAGGGCAGCAAGGGCGGCAAGGGCAGAGAGGCCAAGGGAGCCAGCACCAAGGGCTCCTCCAAACAGAAGAGAAAGGAGTGAAGACCCAGGCCCGCGACGCCGAACTCCCATCAGGAGTGAGCAGATTCTAACATCTGCCGAATGACACCGCTAAGTGGCAAAAATAAAAATAAAATGAAATAAAAAAATAAAAATAAAAAAAAATAAAAAAATAAAAATAAAATAAAATAAAATAAAAATAAAATACAATAAAAAAAAAAAAAAAAAAAATACTATATAAAAAAAATTAAAATAAAATACAATCAAAAAATAAAAAAAAAATCTGGAAAAAAAGAATAAAAAAAGAATGAGAGAGAGGACTGGCAGTGCCTGGCAGTGAAGAGGCAGCCTCACGTCATTACTACTACAGGACAACATTGTTTACAGTTTCATGAGTTGTGTTTGTATTCTTGACTGTGTTTGCGTTGGCGAACCTGGTGATGCGTGTGGTGACCCAGCGCATCACGGCGATGGCTGTGTTCTGCATCACTACTTGGTGTTCTAAACCTACAATTATATATGTGTGTTCTGTGCCAGCCAGAATGTGAGGCAAGCAACTTTGAAGTGTTCATTATTATATATGTCAGTATCTTTTTTGTCACTATAATATAAATAAACCCAACCCATCCATTATTCTTTCCCTTCCTGCCTGGCTCCCTCAAACACACTCCCACAGCGTCCCTTCTCTGCCAGTGTTCCTTCCTCCCCACCTTTATCCACATCACCTGTTTCCTTATTCTCACCACAACGTTTACCACACTGCTCCTATTTCTTCTTCATCACCGCCTATATTTCTCCTTGACTTTTTTTGGTTTTTCCTTCCACTTCAATTCCGTTTCATGATAATAATAATAATAATAATAATATAATAATAATAATAATAATAATAATAACAACAATAACAATAACAAAAATAATAATAATAATAATAATACAATAACAATAATAATAATAATAATAATAATAATAAAAAATAATAATAATAGTAATAATAGTAATAATAGTAATAATAATACTAATAATAATAATAATACTACAGGAGAAACCTCGTTTATCCGGCACCCACGGGGGGGAGCACATGCGGATAAAATCATTTTGCCGTTGTTTTGAGAGTTACTCTTATGGAATCGGCCAAAATCCCTTTTTTTTTTTTTTTTTTTTTTTTTTTTTTTCCCATCACAAGGAACCGGACAAGGGCACAACAAAAATGGGTAACACAAAGCCCGCTTAGTTGCCAGTCCCTATAAAGAAGACAGTAGAGAATAAAATAAAAAAGAGAGGTGAGCCAATTTAGTTCGGGAGGTGTCTTGTTACTCTTATTTTGAAAAGATGTAAGTCATAGGAAAGTGGAAAAATAGAAACAAGGAAGAGAGTTCCAGAGTTTATCAGTGGGAAAAAAAAAAAAAGAAAAAAAAAAAAGAAAAAAAAAAGCCTGGGTCGATTAGTGCCGTTGTTTGAGGCTGCCGTTGTTTTGAATGCGGTTAAACGAGGTTCTCCTGTATATAGATATACAGGGAGGTCCGAAGATACGAGCAGTTAGGTTCCACCCGGCATACTCGTAAAGCGAAATCTCGTATAACGAAACACATAGCTAATGGTAAAATATAGGTTTGGTTCCAGGATCCCATCAATTAAAAAAAAAAAAAAAAAAAAAAAAAAAAAACGTTTTTCTAGCTAAAATAAACTATAGCAAACACAACAAACACACAGCGTCTATATTACCCACACTGTTTCTACCTATTCTGTAGAAAAAGCATTCTGAAAGAGAAAATAGCACACAAAATAACATAAAATGCACATTAATTAAACATAAAACATGCATAACACTCACAAGTGGTAATGTCCTGTGGGGAGACAGGAAGCTGGCAAGTAGCCAGCTGAGAGTCCGTTTTCTCTCCGAGGCTCGAGAGAAAACAGGGGTGACTGCGTTTGCAGGGATGACTGGGTTAGAGTTCTACCTCCTCCCCTTGATCACTTGAGCTCCCTTCACACATTCCATAATCGAGCCACGATAGCGCCACCAATTTGATTACACTGGGAACAATTTTTGTTGAGTTAGGTCCCGACACTTGTTATAAGTAATTTTGGGTGCTGAATCCAAAATGATCTCAGTTTTCTCTGTCACGTCAAGTTTTGAAACTGTAGGATTTTTCGATTTCTAAAAATATGAAAAATACTGTACATAACAGTAACATGCTTTTTTTATAAAAAGTTGCCCAATGTTTAACATACAATGAAAAATTAAAGAAATAGGATAGAATAGAATGTTTATTAACATTATCATGTTTTTAGAAAGGATAAGGCTATAATTGTGTGCAGGTTAAGGTAAAAATTTACGTCTGTAGCTCTGTCTGGAGTGTTCAACTTGAGGACTATCGCGTTGATGCTCAACAATAGTAGCCATCATATGCACATCCCATCTCCCTGGTAACGTTCTTCCATAACCTTCAAATCTTGGTGAAATCGTTCACCTTGTCATCGCTAGCAGCACCAAGATTTTCCGGAAAGTTGGCAAGATGGCATGGCAAAAATGTACTTAATACTCATGTTGCAAACAAGCGCTTGTAGCTCTCCAAAGTTTCTGATCAATTTCTGTGTAATTACTTTCACGTGTATTTCCCAAAAAAGTCTTGACGACGTCTTTGAATGATACCAAGCATCATTTCAAGGTCTGACATAGTACCGTTGAAATGTTCATCTTTGATGAGCTGCTGAATTTGTGGACCATCAAACACACCGGCCTGATTTTTTCAATGACAGTCCAGGAAATGCCAAGATGAAAGTATTCAAACAGTCGCCATCAGTTGACAAGCTTTACAAATTGTTTCATGAGACCTGTTTATGTGCTGAGGTGGGAATATATTTCCCTGTCAACAGTGGCTCATGTACAATGTTAGGATCTCCAGGTTAAAGATCAGATCCGGAGGCCAATTCGTCTGAACCCAATGCTTCTCTCGAGCTCTGCTATCCCACAACAGAGAAAGCAGGGATACTTTTGTATCCACGTTTTGACCAAGAAGGAAGGACACCATTTTAAGGAACACAGATGATCCAATTGTTTTGTCATATTGCAAAACTCAATGACTCTCTTTACATCTCCATATTCTTCCGAAGACAGACCGAATGCCAATAGGGACTGCGCCAAACAAATTTTCCAAAACAAAAAAAGTTGTTACTACAGTCACAAGGGGAATTTTGCTTATCTGGAGGTAAGCTGGGAGAAAAAACTTGACGCTAGAAAAAAAAATGACTACAATTTGATCAGCATGCAATTTTAGTTAAATAAGCTCAAAAATCTAACTCAAAATTTTTTTCTTCAAATGTTCCCGTGTTATTGAGCTACTGACATTGCCACGAAAAATGAGACACGATAGCCTCACAACAATGTCCGTGCCGTATAGTGTCATGACGTCGTAAGATGGTCACGATGGAGTCTTGCAGCTGTAAACTGTCACGAAGAAAATACGGTCATTTTGTCGTCAATAGAGCTACGATACACGGGCTGTGCCTGACGTGCATGACGTATCACGATAGCGTCAAAAGCCTCACACGTGGGGGTGTTGCCATGGTGTGAAAGGAAGGGAGGGTAGAGAAAAGGTGGGAGAAACGGGTGGGTACGGTTGTGTGAAGAAGGGGGGGAAACGGGGGAGGGGGGGTTGTAATAAAGAAGGGGGTGTTGGTGGAAACTGGGGGACGGGGTTGTGGATGGGATGTGAGTGGTTACAAGGGGGTGGGGTATCTCCCGTGTCATGGGAGTAGGGGGTAGGAAGAGGGGAGGGTGGTGTCACCATGTGGTGATGGAGTCGAGGGGGGGGGCCACGTGTGGTGGGATAGGGGAGTGGATCGAGGAGGGTGGAGGTGAATGAGAAAGGGGGAGAAGGAAGGGGTGCCAAAAGGGGGAAAGTAGGATGAAAGCGCCGTACGGTTTCTTATCACACGATAGACATAGAGATCACGATAGTGCACGAAGCTGTACATAGATAACGATAGCGTCACGATAGACTACGATACCTGCGTTGGGTACAAAAACGGGAAATTCCGATTTTTAGTGCCGCACTAACTTTCGTGGCCTCGGCCGAGCGGTCACGAGCGTCATGATCGTCACAATGACCCTACCCTGCAGGACCAGACAGATGCGCATGCATGTTGGCGTGTTCGTGGTTCGATTATGGAATGTGTGAAGGGGCTTTGAGGAAGAGGAAGATCCTCGGTGCGCGCGTGATCCTAGACTCGAGAGGGTAGGTAGGTAAGGACAAGGAAGGGGGGCAGACCTCTTCCACTGCCCCAACTCACTCTGCAGAGCTGGGCGCGTTACCGCCGGACAGTAGTGCATTACCGTCAAGCTACCGAAAAATCAGAGAGCATCCGTCAATGCGTTACCGAAAATCAGAGATGCATTACGTCAATGCGTTACCGAAAAATCAGAGAGCATTACCGTCATGCGTTACCGATTTTAATTTCCAGAAATTTGAACTTGCATTACAGCGTTACAAATTTACTAGTGCATTAGCCAAAATTCAACAAATATATATAAAACATCCCCTTTCT
>JACEEZ010004944.1:0-12500 GCA_016584305.1 Chionoecetes opilio
GAAACTTCAAGATATCATATTCTCCCCCGCATGACAGATGTACTGTTTCATCTAGTAACCCTCAAACACCTGACTTGGTCTTGAGCAGGAAACCTCAAGTTCCAAAGGCTTTGCCTCCTCGTGCAGCGCCTCGAGAGCCATACCAAGAGCTCCACGGACTCAACAAAGATTACTGCTTCATCGGCAAAAACAAAAAAAACTGATTGTGCCGCACCTTGATTACTATGGCGCCCACTACCCCTCCCGAGGCTGGTATGCTGCCAAGCAGCCAGCTGGTTGGTGCTGTAGAGTCTACAGCATGATGAGGAAGATCAAGGAAGGGAGTTAACTGTGCGCGCCACATTGTGGGTCGGGTGGAGGGGGGGGGGGAGAGGTCTCTCCTATACCAGTGGATAAAAGGCTTGCCTCTTCCCTGCTACACACCCACGTTGTCATGCGCTGCCTTTCTCCTCGGTTCCCTCCACTGTAAAAGAGCGAGAGGAGGATACTCATGGGACACTAACTTTTTCCCAGGTCACCTTGCGCCCACCTTACCCCTCCAAAGTGAGGTGGGTAATACCTTCAACCAGGTTGAAAAAGATATTATCAAAAAGTACATCACTGTGATGAGGCAGTGGTGACCAGCCTCGACAAACTCAAAATTGAGAGAGAGGCCTAAATGGGATTTTCTACTGCCTACCATATCTGTACTACGGACAGCCACCAGAGGACTCTGAATAAGGACTCTGAGGTCAAGGGCCTGATATTATGTCAATGAAATATAATTTGGAGTGTAGTGTTACTTATTATAATTATTACCCCCTAGTTTGTTGATCAATTGAGTCACAATGAGGGGGAAGTGAATATGACCTATAACAGCTGTGGGGCGCTGAGTGATGAGTATAAAAAAAATTAAATATATATATATATATATATATTATATATATATATATTATATATATATATATATTTTAAATATATATTAGTATATATATATACATATATATATATATATATATATATATATATATATATATTATATATATATATATATATATATATTATATATATATATAAAATCAATTGACATCAGTGATTTAGTTAGAAATCATTTCATTTACTACTACAAAGTGCTTTACCTTTACTTGTGCACTTTATGCAGGGAATATATCACGTAGTTGGTTTGCGGAAGTGCAGACTTGCGGTTGCGGAAGTGCAAACTTCAAGAAATTTGCGGACTTGCGGTTGCGGAAAGTAAGGATTAGGGTTTGCGGTTTTTGCGTTTACGGAAGTAGTTTTTCGTTTTCGATGCCCACCTCGGGGACGCCTACATACAAAAATTTAATACATAAAATAAATACATATTGTATTTTATTAGTGATGGACCGAATATTCGCTTCGTTTTTCGAAATTTTTTTTTTAAATATTCCCCATTCGCATTCGCCCCCCCCCTAGTAGTTGTTTGCGAAATGCAATATTTTCCCTAAATCAAAAAAACTTAAAAAAAATAAAAAAAAAATTTAAAATAAGTGAAAAATTAATTACAAAAGGGCAAATTTATAAATAGAAAAACTTTTTTAAGCCGACGTTATTTTAAAAAAAGGGGGTAAAAGAGGCTTTAGGGGTTAGTAATTAGGGGACATGGCTATAGTCCCTCGGAAAACTACCTCCACCTCAACTCTTCAACAGATTTGGCACCGCTCCCCAAAGGGTTTCCTTTATTTAACTCTACTCAATCCCTCGTGCGCCATACTGCAGTCAGCATATACAGCTTTCTCTTCACCCACGGGCAAAATTTAAATTTTCCCTTTGAAAGAAAAACATATCGAAGCAGCCTACTGCTATTGGTGTCCAGTCCACCAGTGGGGTTTGGGGATTATTTCGAGATTATCTCTAATGACTTGAAAAGTGTAAACTTGCAAAAAAATTATGATGTAAGATGTTATCATGTAATATTCTTTGTAGGAGTGGGTCCTCGTCCGAAACCCTGGAAAAAAAAAATTGGATGGGTTTTTTTTTGACATGGAACATGGAACATGGAACAGGCGGGGGGCCCAAAGGGCCCACCACCTGTGTTTGGGGGGGCCCGAAGGGCCAAAACACAGCTTTTGGAGATTTGGTGTTTGGGGGGCCTTGGGCCCACCAAACACAGATCTCCAAACCCCCCTTCTAACTTTCCTGAAATCAGGGATGTGGGCAAGTATGTATTAACCCCCTTACCCATCACCCCCAAACCCTTCACCCCCCCATTCCCCAATCAAAACCCCCAAAACCCTTCACTCACCCATTACCCACCCACACACCCATTCACTCCCCCCATTCCCATTCCCTTTCCCACCTATTCCCTCACCCATCCCCCCCCAACCCAATTCACCACCCACACCCCCACCCATTACCCTTTCCCCCACCCATTCACTCACCCTTTTCCCCATCCCCTACATAAAAGGTTTCCTAAAATTCTCGAAACCCCACATTTTTTTTCACAATTCTCGCTAATAGGCTCTAAAAAAAAAAAAAAAGGAAAAGTTTGGGAAATCTTTCTCATGTGGGTTTAAAAATTTTTCCCCCTGGACGGGGTTTCCCAAAAAACCTGTGCCTTTATGAGGGGGATTGGGGCAGGGGGGGCGATGAACGGTCGGGAGGGCTTGGGTTCCATTTTTGGTTGTTTTCTCGGTTTCCATTTTAGCGCCCCAAAAGGTAGGGATTTTTAATTTTTTCTTTTAATCCCCCCGCGCGGAGGGGAAAACAGCTTCCCTCCTGGCTCCTCCCTTTCCCCCAAAGCCAAACCCCACCCAGGGGCCGGAGATTCCGTGGGGGGTTTAAATTTTCGCTGTGGTTTACCCCGGGTGGTTTTAAAAACCCTCATGTTCATCATTTAAAACATTTTTTCTCATTTTTCCGTCTTTTTTAAAAGTATATTTTTGCGTCTTATTCCCCAGTAATGTGAATATATATAAGCACACTCGATGAGAGACGAATTTTTCTTGTAAATAAAGGGAAAAACGCGTGTTTTTGCTTGTTACGGTTGCATGTATAGGGGGCGTGGCTTTCCCTTCAGGGGGCCCTTGCCTTGCACTCCCCCGTCACCGGGGCAGCGGGGTATCTCAACTTTTAAAACGGCAGCATGTTTTTTTCCCCCGTCAGGGGGGCCGCCTGACACACCCTCAGTCAGGGGGAAAGCGAGCCCAAATTGAGGCAGCGGCCTTTCAAGCCTGTTGTTCTTCGTCAGGTGGCGGGCCTGCCCTCCACAAACGGTGTAATGCTTCCCCCCTTTTGTAGCGACATGATTTTTTCTCCGTCAGGAAGCGGCTTCCCCATTCCTCAGTCAAAAAGGCAGCTGGGCCATATCTCCCTTTTTACCCGACCTCATTTTGTTCTCATTATTTATACATTTTTCTAAACCTTTCTTTTTCCTTTTTACGTATATTTTTTTCCCGTCCGTTAAACAGTAAGGGAAAATTAATATAACGCACCCGATGAGATAATTAATTACTGTACGAATCCTTAGTTTAAAAAAAGGTAGCGTAGCTTTGCTTTTTAAATTTTGGGCCCTTCCTTGTTCCCTAGTCCCTGATTATAGGTGGCGGGGGCATGACGGGTTTTCGGGCTTTCCTTTTTTTTTCCCCTTTTTAAATAAAGGGTTTTAATTTTCATGATTGCTTTTGTTTATATTTTTGCTTCCTTATCTTGGGAAAAATCTTCGATTGAAGTCGTTATGGGTTTTATAGCTGGTATTTCATAGTAGCCTACTATATATAGGCTATAATAAACTTGACCCTTATCTAAAATAAAAATTCATTTTTCACAAAAAAATGCCCATGCAAAAATATATGGTGAGCAGCTATTTTGGTTTGGAAGTAAAAAAATCTGCTCTACCCTATTTCTTTCATTTTAAAAATTTGTTTACTACGGTAGCCTTCCCTATATGCCCTATAGAAAAACCTGGAACTTTTTGAGACAGAAAGGGTTTTATGCTTAAAAATGTAATATACACATCCTAAGGATCAGAAACTGCCAATGCAATTTTGGCTTTTTGTGGAGCAATTTTTTGCATAATTGACCTAATTACATATTCGTATTACTTCCTTAAAAACCCGCCTAAGAATTCCTAGGGGTTGTCTAGATCTAATGTTAAGTTCTCATGATTTTAAAACTGCAAAAGGCAGTGTATTTTTTATTTTGTCTTAAATTGTCAAATTTAGCATTTTGTTTGGGTTTTAGGTTTTGTCACAAAATTTAGAATATACCCCTATTTGACAAGCATATTTTTCCTAAAAAAAGAAAAAAATCTGTTTTAAATTTTAAATTTTAAATCAAATATTTGTTTTTTAAAAATCAACAATTAGCACTGTCCCAAAATGGAATTGCGTAGAAATGGTTTTGCCCTTGGGGTAAATTTAATGAAAAATCTTTTCTGGTAAACCTACAAAGTAAGATTATATACCATCGGTAGGAGGGTATCATTGCAAAGGATCATGAGAGGCACAAAAAACCCGGGGGAAAGGGATAAATTCCCATACCAGTTGACTTTGCCTCCCCTTTCCCGGGGACCCCGCGCCATCATAAAGAACAAAGATAAAACGCGACAGCTCCCCAAAAATCTCTGTACTAAAAACTATGGAGTTTAATAAATTTTGGGGTTTTCCCATAAAAAATTAAAAACGAAAAAAAAAGAAAATGCTGGGTTTTAATCAGCCTGGGGGTACTTATATTTATATTAAAATTTTCTTTATAGTCCCCCCCCATTTCCTCAATTTAAAGGGTTCCTTTTTCCTTCCCCTTTACCTCGGGCCGCACCAAAAGCCCAGGCCGGTTCCCCCCAAAAATTAAAGGGGGGGACTCTTGCCTCTCATTACCCTCTCCTCTCATGCGGGGCCCCCAAAAATTAAATTTTTCCCATTTTTCAGCCCCGACTGTCATTCCTCCCCCAAACCCCCCTTACCACAGGAGACCCCAAATCATCACCCCCCACCCCTCCTGTCTCTCATTTTTATTTTCATTTTTTCATATTTTTGACATCTCTCGTGGGAGAGCTTTTCCACATCCCATAAAATACAATATAACAAAAGTTTCCCCCCTCTCATCGAGTGTCCCCCCTTAAAAATTTTCCAGAAAAGATTACTTTTAATCACTGAACATAATCACTACCCAGCGTCAGCTTCTGAAAAAATTTTATAGGCGCTTAATAAGGAAGATAATTTTCGGGAAAATGTTTAAATTTTGGGGCAATTTTTGCAAAAATTTCTCAACAAAAGCAAAATTTTGCTCCCGGGATTTTTTGCATCCTTAAGGGTGTTTACCCTTTCTTTTAAGCATAAAAAACCCTTTCTGTATCAACAGTTTTAAAGGGTTTACTAAAAGGGCATATAGGGGCGGGTACCGAGTAGACTAAATTTAAAGTGACAAGAGTCAATCATCAATCAATCATTGGGGGGATAAAGCCCGGGGGGCGCGTCGCCTCGCCCACCCTACGACGCCACTCCCCCGGGGGGCACCACGCCCCGGGGTTCCCCCTGCAGGCTCATTTTTCCCCTACCAAGCAGCTCTCGACAAAAAACATTTTAACTTGCCCCAGCCACGAAACCTTGTGGGCGCCCCCTTTTTCCCCCTCCACGCCGGATTTTCTCTTACCGATACAACCCCTGGGGAAAGGGTTGGTTTTTTGGGGAGCGTGTCACATGGGCCCCTAAAAAGCCCAAGTTGGCGCTGACGGACTATGCAGGTAATAGGCCCCCGATTCAGTCCCATGGTGGGAAACGTGATTTGACAAGTAATCATCCCACGATACCCCCCTGATTCTGCGAAGGACACTTATTACCCCAAAAAATTGGGTTTTGTCCCCCTTTAAATCACTATTTTGTGTCCCCTGTCTCACAAACCAAAAGTAAGACAGGGAAACACAAGCGCTTGAAGGGCCGGTCTTTGTCCCCTTTCCAGGGACCCCACAACCCCCAAAAACTCCCACTGAGCGAGTCCATAAAAACCGTGGGCATGCCAATCCCCGTAAGGGGTTTTTGACGTTTACCCCCCTCCCTTATGGGGCTGCGCTACCAAGGGATTTAAACTTTCCAAGATCTCAAAGTCTTCGCCCCACGCATGAACATACTGCTTTTATCTACATCTAGCAAATCTCCAAAAACCCCGGAACCCTTTGGGCTTGAGCCCGGAGACCTCAAGTCCCAAAGCTTTGGGCCCCCTCGGCAGCGCCTCGAGACCCTAAACCCGGGCCTCCGCACCCCAGCAAAGTTACTGGGATCATCGGCAAAAAAAAGATAGTGATCTTGGGGTTGCCGACGGATGCCCCCCCCACAATCACTTTGATCTACAACCTTGTCCCAAAACCCAGTCCATACAACGTTTTTAAAATGATTGGGGGGAAGGACGCCCCCCCTTGCCTCACTCCTGTATTCACAGGAAAAAAGCTGGATTTCAAACCTTTCTCCCCACTTCACAGAAATCTCAGTCCCGAATTTCAGTTCCCCGTTATCAACCAATTTGTTTTCAGGAACCCCCGAAGTCCGAAGATCCCAGAGTGACTACGATGCACTGAGTCCCCCAAAGCCTTTTTGAATCAAAATAGGCTGCAAGCATCCCCCGTCGAAACTCACGTCGGCGTTTCCCCCAGGGCCGAACCCCTAGAAAAACGGTCCCCTTGTTGACTTCCCGGGGGAAAGACTGCTGAGGTTTTTCCCCGATGCCTTTTACCAGTTTACTGCGAATTCGTGTCAGCAAAAAGATTGGGGAAGCACCTTGCCTGGTACGCTTAGCAGTGTAAAAAAAAAACCGCGGTAATTGTTCAGTTTCCCGAACCCTCCCCTTTTTCCCCTTTTCCCAAAAGGGACCCACCAGGGCCCCCCTTTTCCCGGCAGGAAAGGGAAAGGTAAACCCGAGGGCCCCACGGCAGTCAGGCAGCATGGGAAACCCCCGGATCATGGCTCACCCCCCCGCTTTTTAGGAGCTCCGCATGATATTACAAAAACCAAACTGCCTTTTTTCCCTTTTAAATTTGCTCAGCCTCTCTGACTTCCCTTTAAGAGGGTGCGGTTTCGGGCAATGGGGGGATCGCCTCCCCCTGCCTGTAGCCCAGTGGGTGTGAAGTGCTCCCGTTTTGGGGGGTCCCCCCGTTTAACAACGCCCAAAAATACTTTACCCCCAAAGAGCCATCTGCCCATCCAGTCCCCCCAAGAGGCGCCCCTCTGCTGTTTTAAAAAGCACTCGGGCCCCACATGGGACTTGGAACGGAGTTCTTCAGGGCCGGTTTGGCGGGTTTGGAGGTCATTAAAACGTTTAAATGACCCTCGACATCCTCAGCGAGGGCTCCCCGACCTAACCCCTCCTTGTCCCTTTCCCCAGGAGGGTTCTAGTCCCCCCCCGTGACAGAGCCCCCGTGGGTTTGGGCCCCCGGGTTTCCCCGCCCCCTGGCAGCGCGACTCTCCTCGATTTTCTCCAGCTCCCCCGGGTTTAGACAAAAAACCCCGCCTTGACCTTGGGCGCTCCCCCAATACACTCCTTGGCAGCCTGGGAGGGGTTTTTACTTTTAAGGTATCCCACCCGTTCTACGGATCCCCGGAGCCCCGAGCACATCAAACCGAAATTTTAGACTGCCCCCGGGTACTCAAGGCCCCCAAAATTTAAAACCTTCAGTTTCTCAAAATGAAAAACAGTATGGGAAAAACCCCTTTAGATTTTTTTGGACCTTTTTACTGAAGCTTTAGTGTAGCAACAACAAGTCTGTGATCTGTTAAAGAAATCAGCACTCCGGTAAAAATCCGCGTTTTGGAGGATCTCCAACGAGTACTAACGGGGGATGTGGTCGATCTCCCCTTTGCTAACCCCCCCCGGCATTACTTCCATGTCCCGCCCCCGGGGCAGCTCCGGGCCTTTTGATACCCAAAAACCTGCAATTTTTTCAACCTTCTGGGCCTTGCAAAGTTCAGAAACAGAGAACTGTTGGTTTTTTCTGGTACCGGAGCCATGGGGACCAACAAGAGTCAGCTAGAGCAGATTTTTTTACTCCACCAACTAGCTGCTCACCATTATTATGCACTAGCCGCAAAGCCGCCCTCCGGGCGGACTTTTGGCTAGCTCCTGCGGAGGGCTATTGGTGGGCCTCAGGCCCACCAAACACAGGACTCCCCCAGATACCCCCTTTCTAGTTTTCCCTGAAATCATGGATGTAGAAATGTATGTATTAACGCCAACCTATCACATCCCCCCCAAAACCCATTCATCACCCATTACCCATAAACCCCCCCCATCACTCACCCATTACCCACCACCCCCACCCATTCACTCACCATTATCCATCACCCCCACACCCATTCACTCACCCATTACCCATCACCCCCCATCTATTCCCCACCCATCACCCCCCCCCCATTCACTCACCCATCACCCCACACCCATTACCCATCACCCCACCCATTCACTCACCCATTACCATTCGATCACCCATTCACCCATTACCATTGGATTCACTCACCCCCCCTACATCAAGGTTCCTCAATTTCCAATGCATCTGAAACTCGAGAAATGCCCGTGGTTCGCTGGCAGTTTAACTCAAAGGTGGGTCTACTGTGTTTTGGCTCGCGACTAATATTTTTCATAAATTAATTTCGCGAAAACATTGATGCACGCAGCTGAATACAAAAAAATTTAGTTCTTTGTTGTTCTAATAATTATATGGATGACATGCATTCGATGGAACGTCTATAATAGCAATTAATGCAAAATACTCGCCTCGAGTTAGCAACGCTTAATATATTTTGTACATAGTATATCTGTGGCAGGTAAAATTGTGGGCGATGTTCACCACTGTTTTCTAAGACAGTACTGCTGCGTCTGGCAAACGCTTGTCAAAAATACAATAAGCAATGCTTGAAAAACGAAGAATAACGAATGCCGGAAATCGGCTGTTGCTGCAATCAATGCAGGTTATAATTGTGGAGGCGAACCCCGTGCCGCGGTCGGAGAGTGGTGGGCGGGGAGATTGTGGCGGGGAGATTTGAATCAAAAACATACGACTTCACGCGTCGACTCATTGCACTCCAGGCTTTCTATCTGATTGGATACACAATAATAACAGGAAAATATGACTGCCTAGGTATAGATGACTCTAAACATCGTTATTGACTATATACTATCTAGAGTAGCATTTACCTCGCCTCCTCAACTATAACCTTCTTGGTATGTGTATATACAATGTTTTACGAATCACGGCTCCTATACAATGATACATATAGAAGAAAAATCGTTCTTAATATTATACTTTTGTGTTTAAGTGCAGTGGAATAAGCCCATATGTTTGTTTTCCAGTAGACCAACTTATTATAAAAAGAGTGAGGTTAAAACTGCCAGCGACCCCTGGCATTTTGGGTTACAGTTCTCTTCCGAATTCTCGCAACCCAATTTTTTTTCACAATTCTCGATAATAGGCTGCCTAAAAAAAAAAGTGATCGGATTATCCTCATAAATAGGCTCTTAAAACCTTCCCCTATCGAGCGGTTCCAAAACTGTGCATATGAGGGGATTCAGCAACAGGGACGGTACCTGGAGCGGACACACACACACACACACACAACACACACACACACACACACACACACACTTTCCTTATATATTATCGATGGTGCATTTGTGGAGAATGAATGTCCATTCTAGATAAGCTCAAGTTCATATAGCCGATATATAAGAGATACTATGGAAATACCAGGCTATTACCGATAACGACTTCAATACGAAGATTTCCTAAGATAAGAGGGAAGAAAATATATAAACAAATATTCAATCCTGAAAATTAAAACTTCATTCAGAAAGGAAAAAAACAAAAACGGAAAGCAGAACCTGTGCATGCCCTGCCACCTAGAGCTAAAGTACTAGTAGATAAGGAAGGCCAAATTTTAAACAGCAAAGCTACGCTATCTTATTTAAACTATAGGTTCGTACAGTAATTAAGTATCTCATCGAGTGCGCTTATATTAATTCACATTACTGGTGTAACGAGGACGCAAAATATCTACGTAAAAAGACAGTGAAGGTGAGAAAATATGTATAAATAATGAGAAACAAAATGATGGTCGCTACATGGTGAGATATGCCGAGCTGCCTGTTGGACTGAGGGAATGGCAAGCTGTTCCTGAGGAGACCAAATCATTGTCGTTACATGGTGAGAAGCATTACACCGATATTGTGGAGGGAACAGGCTGCCACCTGACGAAGAACAACAGGCAGTGAGAGAGGCCGCTGCCTCAGATGGTCTCGCTTCCCCGTGACTGAGGTTTGTGTCAGGCGGGCCTCCTGATGGAGAAATAAACATGCTGCCGTTAAATGTTGAGATACGCGCGGCCCGGGACAGAGGAGTGCCAAGGCAAGGCCTCCTGACAGAACGCCACGCCCGGTATAACATGCAACCGTAACAAGCAAGCTACGCTTCCTGATGTACAAGAAGATAGTCTCTCATCGAGTGTGCTTATATATATTCACATTTACGGGTTATAAGACGCAAAAGATATACTTCAAGAAAGACAGTGAAGATGAAAAAAAAATGTATAAATGATGAAACATGAGGGTTAAAATCACCCAGAGTATCCTACAGCGAATTAACCCGCCACGGAAATCTCCGGCCGTGGGTGGGGTCGGCTGGGGAGAGGCAGGAGCCAGGAGCAAAGCTGTTGCCTCTCCGCGCGGCGGGGATGAAATGAAAGTAAACATAGTACCTCTGGCGCGCTACATGGCATCCGAGAGAAAACAACAAACTCGGATAACCAAGCCTCCCAGACCGCTACAGGGGCACCTATCGCTGACCACAAACACACCACACTTTCGCTTAGATTATAGTATATATATAACAATATATATATTATATATTATAATATATAATATTTATTTTTTTTTTTATATAATAACAATATATATATATATATATAATATATATATATATTATATATATATATATATAATTATATATATCTCTATATATTATATATATATATATATATATATATATATATATATATATATATCTTGACATTTCAGGGTGACAAAGGACACTCGTCATTATTGGGGTTGTTATGCGCAAGTTCGCCAAAAGACCACTTGGCATCATCAGGCTAAAATAGTTAAAAAAATTAATATACTATACTGCTAAAAAGCGAACATCTTAAAAAAAAAAATTTAAAACAATAAATAATCCTATATATCTAGATATATAACTAATAAATAAAAACACACATTTATTAATTAAAAGACCTTGGTGTGTATGCTGTATGAGTGGAGAGGCTGAATGAACAATAGTTTTGCGGGCAACATTTCGGCTCGGTGTGGCGATCGAAACGAGAGTCGGACAATCGAAACAGTGTGATAACATTTGAGTATATGTAATTGGTATGAAGTGACTTGGTTACAAGATCAGGGGAAAATGCTTGATGTGTATGGATTCCCCTAATAATTTAGTGTCACTAGCGAATCTTTTACCCCGGGTTTTTTTTTTTTTTTTTTTTTTTTTTTTTTTTTTTTTTTTTTTTTTTTTTTTTTTTTTTTTTTTTTTTTTTTTTTTTTTTTTTTTTTTTTTTTTTTTTTTTTTTTTTTTTTTTTTTTTTTTTTTTTTTTTTTTTTTTTTTTTTTTTTTTTTTTTTTTTTTTTTTTTTTTTTTTTTTTTTTTTTTTTTTTTTTTTTTTTTTTTTTTTTTTTTTTTTTTTTTTTTTTTTTTTTTTTTTAGATAATATAGGATTTTTTTTTATTTTTTTTAAAAAATATTTTTTTCAGATTTCGCTTTTTTAAGCAGTTTTAGTTATTTTTTTTTTTTAACTATTTAGCCTGATGATCCCAATTTGTCTTTTGGCGAAACTTTTTGCGCATAAACAACCCCAAGAAGGGACGAGTGTCTTTGCCACCCTAAATTTTCAAGTTTGTATCTATCTACCTAAGAATACCAACTATATATATATATATAAAATATATATATATATATATTTTAAATTTTAAAAAAAGTGGATGGCCCAAAATGTCTATTTTCCGTTTTCGCGAATGCGAATGGGGAAGCCAAATATTTGGGGTTTTTAATATATGCAAAGCAAAATTGGGCGAATATCACATAATATTTCAAGTAATACACTTTTTTTTTATATCTTTACGGAAAACTGAAATTTTTTTTATGTATTGTAAGAGTTCAGCCATACAAATAGGGAATACTAAAGAAAATTTTCCATTCAATTTTCTAGGTTTTAGGTTTGGGGGGGAGGACCCCCCCAAAAAAAAAAAAATATCTTACATGAAAAACTTTAAATTGCAAATTTTTATTTTGAAAATGCCCCTTAGAGATAATCTCAAAAAATACGTAATAAAAAAACCCCACTGACGTGACGGGGACCCATTACGCAGGAGGCTGGTGCAATACTTTTTCTCTTTAAAAGAAAGTTGATTGTGGTGGGGAAAGGGACAGAAAAGGGGGGGGCGTAAAATGCTTACTGCATTTATGGCGCACAAGGCAATTTTTTGGGAGTTCAGAAAACAGTGCCCTTTGA
>JACEEZ010004944.1:17500-28793 GCA_016584305.1 Chionoecetes opilio
AAAGCTCTTTCCTAAGACCGTAAAAAATGGAGGGGCTCCACCCACTCCTAAAACTTTTCGTGAAAAGGAATAGAGGGACGGACAAACCCTTGGGTAAATAACAAATAAAGGGGATACCGTTTTGGACCGAAAGGGTTTATATGTTCCGACTGTGGGAAATGAAATATAAAGCCCACTGAAAAAAACGGCGACAGGGGAAAGAAAAAGTACGAGTGTTTTTATTATTCCTCTTTGGGGTAGCCCAGTTCCTCCTGCCTTTTTGGAAAAATTTAAGGGGTAAATTTTTCTTTTGGAAAAAAACAAAGTTTTTTTAAAAAAAAAAAAAAAAACCCCCATAAAAAATTCCGTTTAAACTTTTTTCTTTAAATCCCGATTTGATTTTTTTCCCCTTTTTTAAAAAAATTTTGATAATCGGGGTTTTTTAAACCCCCCTTAACCCAAAAACCTTAAAACCCATTTTTTATTGGGAATAGTTCTTGAAAATTTTTCCCTTATTATTCCCTTGGGGATAAATTAGTTTAAAAACCAAAAAAATCAAACCCCAAATTAAACAGGTTGATTTAAGGTTCAATGCCTAAAAAAACTTATTTTTTAAGCCCCCGGAAAATTGGGGTTAAAACCCCCGGAATGTCCCCATAAAATTAGTTTTTTTCAATAAAAAAACCAAACAAACCCAAATAAATTCCCAAGGTTCTCCAACCAAAACCCTTCCCCATAAAAAAATTTTTAACCAAAATAAACTAACTAACCTAACCCCAAAATTTTAAATTAATCCCAAAAACCCCTTTTTTCAAACCCAAACCCCCTACTTCCTGGGTTTTTTAATGGGAAATTTTTAAGGGGAGATGTTTTTTTTGGGGCCCCTTTTTAAAAAAAACCAAAAATTTTTTTCCGGGTTTATGGTGCTTTTTCCCTTAAAAAATTTTTTTTAAACCCCAAATTAAAAAAAAAAAAAAAATTTCCCCTGAAAAGGGAAACCTTTCCCTTTAAAAACAAAAAAAAACCCCAAAATAAAAAAAAATTAAAACCCCAAAAATTAAAACAAATTTTAAATTAAAAACCCCAAATTTTAATTTTAAAAAAAAAATTAAAAATCTATAAAAAAACCCCACCTTTTAAAACTTTGGCCCAAAAATTATGGGGGTTCTTCTTTAAAAAACCTCCTTTTAAATTTTTAATGAAAAAAATTTTCCCCTTTGGTCAAAAAATGGTCCCAAAAAAGCGGAAACCAAAATGTTTTTTTTTTTTTTTATTTTTTTTTTTTTTTTTTTTTTTTTTTTTTTTTTTTTTTTTTTTTTTTTTCCCCTTTTTTAAAATTTTTTTATTTTTGGGTTGCGGGCCCCGGAAGATGTTTTTTAAAAGATGTTTCGTAGCCGAAACGCCGTGTGACAAAAGCGCATATTTTTGCCCACAACGGGCATCTTTTGGTAGCAAAAAAACCAAAAAATGCCGGAAAAAGTTTCTGTTTTTTCCCTTTTGGGGGGGGTGGTTTTTAGGGCGGGGCGGGGTTGGGTTTTGGGGGTTTTTTCCCCAGAAAAGGGGCTCGAAGAGGGGTTTAGGTTAGGGTCTGTAGATTTTGTCACCCTTTAGAAAAAAGGCTCAACTCCTACCTTCTTCTTAGGGCCCCAAACAAGTTTGGGACTTTGGTGGAAACCTAGGTTTTTGGGGGGGAGCACACACAAAAGGGGAAAATAGGGCCCCCCCCCCCAAAAAAATCCTTAAACGGGAAAAATTTTTTCCTGTTCTGGATTTTTAGGGGGAAATTTTTCCCCTCATAGTGTGCTCCCCCAAAAAAGGAAAAGCACACTCAAAAGGGAAATATGGCCCCCCCAAAAAAAAAATTTCCCCTAAACTGGGGAAAATTTTCCCCTAGAAACTTTAGTTTTAATGGGGGTAATTTTTCCCCCCGAAAAGTTTCATAAAACTAGGGAATTCCTATTTTTGGGGTTTTTTGTGGGGGGGCCATATTTCCTTTGTGGGGTGCTCCCCCCCCCCAAAACCCCCCGGGTTTTCCCACCATGTCCCCAACTTGTTGGCTTAAGAAGAAGATAAAGGGGGGACCTTTTTTCTTAAGATTTATCCCTAAACTTAACCAAAAATTTATTCAAACCCTAACATTATAGGTTTCTTTAAAAAACCTATAAGACTGACAAATTTTTCCCCGGGCCAAGTTTTAGTCCCTTTTTCTGAGGAGATAGTGTTTTTAATGGAAAAGGGTCCATAATATTCGGTGATAATTTTTTTTTTTTTTTTTAAAATGGGTTTGGCAAAATAAAACTATCTCCGGTAATAATGGGCGAGAGTTTTGCGGGCGTTTTCAGAGACACCCAATTTTTTTTTTCCCCTTTGGGCCCACAATAGGGGCTTTCCAAAGGGAAGTTTTTTTTTACGCAAAAAAAAAAAAAAAAAAAAAATAAAAAAAAAAAATTAAACTTAACCTAACCCATAGGTTTTAAAGAAACCAACCCAACCCCTTTTAGTTTTTTTAAGAAACCTAACCTAACCTTTTTTGGTGTTAATAAACCTAACCCACCTTTAAACCCCAAAGTATACATTTTTTTTTAAAACTTTTTTTTTTGGGGTTTTTCGCAAAATAAAAACCCTTTCCCTTGAACAAGCACCTATTTTAGGGCCAAAAAAAAAATAGTCCCGGGGTCTCTGAAAACGACCGCGAAAAATCTCGTCCATTTTTAACGCTAAACTCCCTTAGAAAAAAGGGACCTATTTTAGGCCAGGAAAAAAAAAGTCGGTTCTTTTTAAAACCACCGGAAGTCCTTGTCCATTATAAAAAGGTTTGTCCTTGACGTATTTTTCGCTATGGAAGGGGGGCCGGGGGATTCATGTGGTTTGGGGATGGCCTGTCAGGCATTGCCTTGCTCTTCGCCGATCACCCCGGGATGGGGGGAAATTCCCCCCCCCCAGGCCCTAGGCATTTTTCCTTGCTTGAAAAAAGCGGGAAAAGGTGAAAAAGGCCTTTTCCGGAAAAAAATTATCTTTTCCGTCGATAGAGCGAAGAAAAATGCCCGTTTTGTTTTTTGAAAAGGAAGTTTTCATTCTGGTAAAATTTTCTTATAGAAGAATTCATGGGGGTTGGAGTCTTTAGCAATTATCATAAAAAATTTTTTAACTTTTGTTTTTTCCCCCATATTTTTTTTTCCCTTTTTGAAGGGTCTTTGTAGTGGGTTTTCCCCTGAAAAACCAAATTGGGCTTTGCTAAAAGTCGCTCAGCGCTTTTGTTTCCCAAAACCGCCGTCCTTTGGACCCCGTCCCTTTGACTTTTTTTTCCCAACCCTTGGACCCAAAGGGTTTGGACGAATTCCCAGGACGAAAACCTAAAAACTTTAAAGTATGGGCCCAAAGTTTTGGGGCCCGTGGGCCCCCTATTTATAGACTTGGGAAAAAAACAGAAAACCCTCTACAGTAGCTGAAAAAAAAGGGGTTAAAAAAAAAATTTTGATGAAGGGGGAGGGGAGAGGGTTAAAAAGAATTTAAAGGGAGTTATAAATTATAGTTTTTGCCAGACTCTATCAAAAATTTTTTTAATTTTCCAAAGGGCAAAATTAAAAAGTTTCCCCCGAAAACCCTAAAGGGGGGGGGGGGGGGGGACCCCAAAAATTTAGTCAAAAAACTTTCCGGTCGCCATAGAAGCCTTTTACGGAAACCGTACTGGTGATCCCGATATAATATTTTAGCAGATAGATGCTTAAATTTAAAAATCTTCTTATTAAGTATAGATATGATGCTTTAGAAAAAACAAAGGAAAATAAAAACGGAAAAAAACGGTAGTTTTTAAAGGTTATAACGGGGCACTCTTCCTTTGGAAAAGGTTTAAGGGGAGCAAACTTCCCGCAAGAAGGAAAAAATTGAATTTATTTGACAAAAGACGGGAAAGTTTGACCAGGCCCGGGGCAAGGGACAGAAGCACAGTTTATGAGAAAAAATGAAAGGACTCCGTCCGGACCCTAAGCCTTTCCCAAGACGAGGCCAAAAGGGGGAAATGAAAAATTTTTAAAAAAATCTTAAAAACAAGCATAATATATTTTTATTTAGAGGTGGAGGTGAAGGAAAGGGAAAATGCCCCCCATTTTAAAACCAAAATGGGAAATTTTTGGTAAAAAGGGTTTTAGCAAAAACCCGCTGAAAAAAAAATGGGGAAAACTTGGACTACCCAAAAAAGAAAAGGTGACAAAAAAGAAGACCAAAAGGGTTTTAGAAAAAGTGTTTAGCTAGATCCCGAAGTCACGAAAAAGTTTGATTTAGCAAGATTTTGATATTTTCCATGAATGATGGGGTTTTTTAGTAAGTTGAAGAAAATATTTTAAAACTATTTATTATTTTTTGGGGGGGAAAATAAAAAGGGGGTGTGGTTTTTTATATATATAAATTTTTATATATATTATATATATTATAAATAGTTATGGTATGTTTTTATATTATATATATATTATATTTTTATTATAAATATGTTCTAATATATATTTTATCATATATTTTTATATATATAAAATATTATCTTTTTATATTTATAAAATTTATTAATATAATTTTAAACCTTTTTATTTTATAATAATAAAATAATATTTTATTATATAATTGTATATTTATTTATAATATATATATGTTTAATTAATATTTTTATTTATAATATAATTTTTGTATTATTTTTATATATTATATAATAATTATTTTTGTTATATTATTATATTATTTATTATATATATGTTGTCTTATTATTATTTTTATTATAAAATTTAATTTTATTTTATTAAAATTTATTTTTATTGTTATATATATTTATATTTAAAATTATATTATATATTATAGTTATATTATGTTATTTGTATTATATCTTTTTATAAAAATTTAAAATTTATTATTTAATATTTATTTTATTGATATATTATATGGGGAATTTTATTTATAAAATGGTATTTATTGTTTTGTTTGTTTATTAAATGTAATATATTTTATTTATATAGATGATTTATTATTAAAATTATTATATATGGTTTTATTTATTATTTAAAAAGTTATATATTATTTTAAATTTTCTATTATTTTTATTATAATATATTAATATATAGAAAATTATAATATATTATATATATAATTATTATATATTTTTTATATATAATATATATTATATATTTTATATATATAATAATTATAATTTTATTATATATATATTATAATATATTATATATATTATATAAAATTATATATATATAATATATAATTATATATTATATTTTTATAAGTAATTTTTATTTAAGATATATTTAATAAAATTTTTTTAAACAATAATTAAATTATTTTTTAATATTTAAAATTTAAATATAATATAAATAAGAATAAAAAAGTAATTAATTTAAGGGGTTTTTAATAGAAATAAAAAATAAAATTTTAAAAAAATAAACTTTTATTCCCTTTCTTAAAATATAATATTTAATCCCCTTTTTATAAGTTTTTAGTTTTTAAATTTTTCGAAGTGATAAATTTAAATTTACCCGAAAGGGATATTTAATTTTAATATTTTAAAGTTTTTTTTATTTTTTTTATTAGTTTTTAGTTTAAATTGTTTTTTTTTTTTTAAAGGGTTTTATAAGAGTTTCCTTTTTTTAAAAAATTAATTTTTAATTATATTTTAAAATTAAAATTTATTAAAAAATTTTTTATTTATTTAAATCTATATTAATTATTATTTTAAAAATTCCCCTTTAAAAATTTAATTCCCCTGTATTATTTATATTCTATTTTAAATATATTTTTAAAAAAAAATTAATAAATATTTCCCTTTTAAAAGAAATATAAAATTAATATCTATTATTATTTTAAATAAATTTAAAATTTTAATATTATATTTTAATAATTGTCCCCCAAATATTAAAACCCCAATTTTGGGGGAAAAAAGGGGGGGGTTGGGGGGGAAATTAAAAATTTTTAGTATTTAAAAAAGGAAAAATGTTTTTAAGTTTGAAAAATTTTGGGGGGGAAAATATTAATTTTTTTTTTAAAA
This sequence comes from Chionoecetes opilio, assembly GCA_016584305.1. NCBI lineage: Eukaryota > Metazoa > Arthropoda > Malacostraca > Decapoda > Majidae > Chionoecetes > Chionoecetes opilio. Next base: position 23,517 of record JACEEZ010004944.1, read on the forward strand.
AATTTTAAAAATTTTATTTTATTTTTTAAAAAATAATTTATATTTTATTTTAAAGGATTTTTTTCTCAAGAAAAGGGGGAAGGTTTGAAATTTTAAAAAAAGAACCAAAACAAAGGGTTTTTTGGGGAAGGGAAAAATGGGTTTGTTAAAGTTAAGGGGGGAAAATGGCTACAGAGAACGAGACCTACACTGTAGTTCCTGTTACTTAACACTACCTACATCCACCTTTCATCCCTTTCTATGAAGTTTTCTAGCCTCCTTTTAAAACTTCCTTTCGACGCTGCACTAACTACGTACCAGACGACCGAGTCCATTCCAATAATTTACCACCGTATTTGTGAAACCGTTTCTCTCTATTTTTTTTTTAATCTACGTTTTTCCAGTTTAAATCCGTTACTTTTTGTTCTACACTGATTACTAGCCGTAAGAACGTTTCCTTCATCTCCTTTAATGTATATCTTTAACCACTTAAAACTTCTATTAGATCGTCCTTTATTCTACGACTCTCGAGTGAGTGTAAATGTATTAGCTTCAATCTCCTCTCGTAACCAAAGTTACGCATCCCCTGTATTATCTTAGTCATTCTTCTCTAGACTGATTCTAACAATGCTACAGTATATCCATCCTGTAATATGAGGACCAAAACTGTACCGCATAGTCTAGGTGAGGTCTGACTAGAGCCAAGTAAAGCTTTAAAATAACCTCAGCACTTATACTTTTAATACTCCTGGCAATGAATCCTAAAACCCTATTAGCTCGATTTCTAGCCTCAATACATTGTTTCCTAGGTTGACCTCTTATTCGCACACCCAAATATTTCTCCCCTTCTGATTTTTTCAGTGATACATTGCGTATATTGTACTTATTACCAGGATTTTCTCAAGAAAAGGGGTAGAGGCTAGACAATTTCATGGATAGGGAAGAGAGGTGGATGTAGCTAAAGTTAAGTAACAGGAACTACCACGTGTAGGTCTCACGACCTCTTGTAGCTTCTTTATTTTCTCATGTTCCTATGTTCTTATGACACTCAACTGTCTCCCTCTTCTACAATGGACATTCTAGGCAGGGCTTTGAACCGGTTTAAGGGAAAGAAAACGAAAATCGAAACGAACGAAATTATGATCGGAACAAAAACGGAAACGAAAACGTTATCATATTTACTGTTCCGGAGCAAAAAGCTATTTTGAAATCCCTGTAACCGGTTGATAACGTTATTTTTTCGTTCCATGCCATATTTGGTCAATAAATATAATCTATTTTCCTTTCCAGTAGCCAAATGATTTAAGTAAATGCATCTGTATTACATACATACATCAATTAAGTCTACTGTATTTGTTCACTTGGCAATTGACGATGTGGTTTTGTTTCAAATAGTATCATATGCAACACTTTTCATTTAATTTGTGAAGAGTAACTATTTTTTACATTATATAATTATGAATTTTTGTCTTCGTGATGTGCATCACGTTCCCTTATTTTATTACACCTTCCATTCGTGCAATCGTTGAGCTATGATACTGCGGTTGGGTTTAAGAACATGCTCAGATTAATATCCGGTTTCGAAAATGGATGATATATAGTGGGTATGTGTTCAAACTTTTAATTGTGTTCATAGCCTAATGCTTGGTGCGCCGAATTTCGGTGTGAGTGTCCTTAGAGTTCGAGTCTTTAGAGTACCACATGTAGTCATTAAATTCATTGATTAGATTTATTTAATTAGTGGGTTGGTGATATTACGAATGAATATATTTTTTGCCATCTATTATAATATAAGCGAAAGTGTGTGTGTGTGTGTGTGGTGTGTGGTGTGTGTGTGTGTGTGTGTGTGTGTGTGTGTGTGTGTGTGGGTATAGGTTCCGCCCCCCCGTGGCGGAACCATCATATACCACATTTTTGGAACCAGGTTGACCAGGGGAAGGTTTTAAGCCACTTATGAGATGATCCGATCACTTTTTTTTTCTTTTTTTTAGCAGCCTATTAGCGATAATTGTGAAAAAAAAAGTGGGTTGCGAGAATTCCAATGATCTGAAACTCGAGAAATGCCAGTGGTCGCTGGCAGTTTTAACTCAAAGGTTGGTCTACTGTGTTTTGGCTCCGCGACTAATATTTTTCATAAATCAATTTCGCGATAAACATTGATGCACCGCATCTGAATACCAAAAAATATAGTTCTTCTGTTGTTCTACTAATTATATGGATGACATGCATTACGATGGAACGTTCTATAATAGCAATTTAATGCAAATTACTCGCCTCGAGTAGCAAAGCTTAATATATTTTTTACATGTATATTGTGGTATGTAAAATTTGGGCGATGTTCACACTGTTTTCTAAGACAGTACTGCTGCGTCTGGCAAAACGCTTGTCAAAAATACAATAAGCAATGCCTTGGAAAAACGAAGAATAAAGAATGCCGAAATCGGCTTGTTGCTGCGACAATGTAGGTTATAATTGTGGAGGCGACGTGCCGCGGCGGGGAGTAGTGGGCGGGGAGATTGTGGCGGGGAGATTGAATAAAAACATTGCCACTTCACGCGTCGACTCATTGCACTTCCAGGCTTTCTATCTGATTGATACATAATAATAACAGGAACATATGACTGCCTAGGTATAGATAACTTCTAAACATACGTTATTGACTATATAATATCATAGAGTAGCATTTACCTCGCCTCCTCAACTATAACCTCCTTGGTTATTTGGTTATATACAATGTTTTACAGAATCAGGCTTCTATACAATATACATATAGAAGAAAATCGTTCTTAATATTATACTTTTGTGTTTTAAGTGCAGTGGAGTAAGCCCATATTTTTCTTTCAAGTTGACCAACTTTTCACCAAAATTGTGAGTTAAAACTGCCAGCGCCGCCTGGCATTTCGGAGTTGCAGTTCTCTTAATTGAGGAAACCTTGATGTAGGGTGATGGGTAATGGGTGAGTGAATGGGTGGGGGTGATGGGTGAGTGAATGGGTGATGGTGGGAGGGAATAGATGGGGGGGTGATGGGTAATGCGTGAGTGAATGGGTGTGTGGTTATGGGTAATGGGTGAGTGAATGGGTGGGGGGTGATGGGTAATGGGTGAGTGAATGGGTGGGGGGTGATGGGTAATGGGTGAGTGAATGGGTTGGGGGTGATGTGAATGGGTTGGCGTTATACATACATTTCTACATCCTGATTTCAGGTAAGTTAGAAGGGGCTATTTTGGAGAGTCTGTGTTTGGTGAGCCGAAGGCCCCACCAAACACAGGTGGTGGGCCGAAGGGCCCCCAATGCCCTCCCGCAGCAGCTAGCCAAAAAGTCCGCCCGGAGGGCGGCTTTGCGGCTAGTATACAATATTAATAAATAATTAGTGATCCCTGTCTTTACGGCAACTGAGATGGCATACTCCTACACTACGCTTCCTGTATTGTATATTGTAAATGTGTTGCCTTATTTAAGTCGTATAATAATATAGTTTTACCCACATCTACGGGTTTGATTTTGTTGGATATTGTGCACCATGAAAGGTATGGCTTTATTACCATCTATAAGAATGTAGTCATGTACATATAGGCATTATTGTTTATTAGGGCTAATAACATATTCAAACATGGTTTGAGAATAACGTTCTAACCGGTTTTATTTCTTTCTAACCGGTTCAGGAACGTTATGTTTTGGAGGAGGAACAGAAAACGAAACGTTAATAAAAACTGTTTCTGATCGGAAAAGAACAGTTTTTAAAAATAATTCGTTTTCAAGCCCTGATTCTAGGTCTATCCAGTCTATCTAGGGCTTACTAAAATCTGACTGAAATCCCTCACAGTTCATCTCTTGCTAAAACAGCTTCTATGAAGTTATGTGTCCTGTGGCGTCTGCTTCCATTTTTTTCCCCTCCCAGTTGATTGCTCTCTCCCAGGGGCCTTACCCGCCCATGTAGGGGAATAGTCTCACATGTTTGGGAGAGATCCACTCATACAGCTCTCCTAAACAAGGTTGAGTCAAAAGCTTTTCGTCTCATCAACTTCCCTTCCTCTGACTGACCATCAATCTTTATATCACCGCCACATTGTTGCTTCTCTTGCTAACCTTCTACCGTTATTTTCATGCTCACAGCTCTTCTGAACTTGCAAACCGCATGGGTACCCCCTTCCTGCGGCCTCGCTGCCACAAGATTTTTCTCTCATTTCATCCCTATTTTGTCCATCTCCCTCATGCAAGAGTTAAGCAGTATCTTCACGTCTTCATATTTTTCACTGGTAAACTCTGGAACTTTCTTAATGTTCTATTTTTCCACCTTCCTACGACTTAAATATTTTCAAGAGGAGTAACAAGACACCTCCCGAACTAAATAGGCCCACCCCCCTCTTTTTATATTCTCTTACTGTTTATTATAGGGACTGGCAGTTACGCGGGATTTTTGTTATTTCTTTTTTTTTGTTCTAGGTCAGTCCTTTATGATGTGAAAAAATGAAAATAATAATAATAAGCCTGGCCATCCATTGCATTTACTGAAGAAAAATTTTCTTACATCCTAGCTTGTTTATTTGCAGTTAGCTAGTTAAGAAGAGCAGTAAGTATGAAAAAACACGGGGAGAAATAGCAAGAGAAGCAACATTGCGGCGGTGATTTAAAGATTGAAGAGTCAGTCGGAGGAGGGGAATTGATGAGACGAAAAGCTTTTGACTCTGTTTTGAAGAGCTGGCTGTATGCAAGGCCGGATTAAGGCCATGTGGGGGCCCCGGGCCATCCATTTTGGCGGGCCCCACTTCCCTTGAGGCATGAGTGATGTGATAAAAATACATTAAATAATCCTTCTCTTATGAAGTTAGGTAATTTATTAAAGACTTTTGATGGCAGTTATATCATATATGGGCAGTCATATTTGTATACAAATCAATGAGCTCTGAAAAGGGATTACACTGACTTCTTTCTGGATTTAGCTTTTGCGAAGTCATCAAATTTTGTCCTCAAAATCAATATCTTTGGTCAAAACTGATTCAATTGTCAGCAAGGAGAGATTACAAAGTTTGCCCGGGACAGTGTTGAACGAAGCTTGTTTCTTCACTCTTTTCAGTAAAGAAAATTATCGTTCCCCTCAGCATTAGCGACTGGCATTGTTAAATATAGGCGATATACTATGTCAACATTTGGGAATGGTTTTTACAATTCCAGCATTTCGCACAATGTCTGAGAGCAGCAAGGGGTGAGCAGTTTTCAGGTGGAGATTGCTTCATGTATGCAGATAACTGAACCATCTTATCTGCTATGTTAGTGAAGGTCTGCAGAGAAATGCTTCT
>JACEEZ010004945.1:0-41135 GCA_016584305.1 Chionoecetes opilio
GGGGGAATATATATATATATTATATTATAATATATATATTTTTTTTTTTTTTTTTTTTTAAAAAAAAAAAAAAAAATTTTATTTTTTTTTTGGGGTGGTCAAAAAAACCTTTTTTCGTGAAATGTCCCCTCCCCGGTTTTTTTTGTGGTTTGGTGTATATATCAACCTGATTTTCTTTCAGAATTTGGGGACCTATTTTGAGGGTCCCTTTTCACGTTTTTCTTAAAAAAATCAGAAAATCACGTTTTTGGACCTGGTGCCATATAGGTGAAAAATTTTTTTAAAATTGGTTTTAAATAGTTACAATGCAAGCTTTTCCCCATGATGGTTTGTAGGGGGTTTTTCATGCCCTAAAATCATGTTGTGCAAAAAACATTTTTTACACAAAAAAAAAAATTTTACCCAAAGCCTAAAAATTTACAAAAATCAATTATGCTTAAAAACAATCCATAGTATTACAGTCCGGGGTTTATAATAAAAAAACCGGTTTTTTTTCTACAATCTATCGCTACTCTATGTCTATATGGTTTTTTATTACCGTAAGCTACTCAAAGTGCTCCCAAATTTGCAAAAGGTACCGCATGTCAGCCACCCAGCCCCTTGCGATGGTCTCCCCCATGTGGAGCTGCGGGTAGGGACGCGAGTGTTCCAGCCGCCACTATAAAAGCGGCACCGCATTAGCGATAAAAAAAAAGGCACGAGATTGGGGCCAAAGAAGCCAACCCAAGTACCCTTCTCCACGGACGGAAAAGAGTATGCTCTGGGCTGCATGATGACTGCAACCTGGGGTTTTTGAGTGGCCCGGGAAACGTCCGCCCACTTTTCTTGAGCACCCATTGTGAAGGGGGAATTTGACAAAAACATGTCCCAAGTGTCTGGAGATTCTTGCGTTACGTTCCCCCTTGGGAGTCCATACGCTGCGTCTTCGAACCCTGCTTCCAATACCGGTACCACAGGGCTGCGCCCAACTGGAGCAGGTCATACAGCATCCTCCTGTAAAATGCCTCCCCACACATGGCCGATGCATGTAAAGCACATTGTCGAGCTCAGCTGCCCCAAGGTAAGTGACACTTACAAAGTGTGATAATAAAATCTGTTTAAAAATAGCAATTCTAATATAACCAGTGGAAATTGGGGGAAAAATGTCCTGGGACCTTAGCGCGGGTTTATACCCAATAAAACCTCCACTCGGTTTAAATATACTTTAGTCTTTTAAATTAGTGCCTTCTCGGCCCTTCTGTGAGGGCCATATATCAAGTGCATTCTAATCAAAACTAGTCTACCCCCTTTCCTTTTAGGTCCAGAGGACCCAAAGTTCAAGGGGTTTCCAAAAGTGGATCCCCCGCCCAGAAAAGCTGCTGACTGCACCATCTCCCCAGTTTCCGCCCCAAAACGTCCTGGTGCGGTGGGAGTGGCCCTGTTTCCCCAGCCCCCCTCCATCGGCCCCACTCCACACCACCACCCTCCCCCTGGCATAAAAGGATGGGCCGGGGCGCAGCGGGAACCAAAAATTCGAACGAAAAGATTCCCGGGGAGTCACAGGGGTATCTACTTTATCTGGGGGAGATGTAAGTCCTATGAGGCTTTGCGGTCCCCCGGGGGTTCCGCGCACGCCCAGGTCCCGCTTTCTGCACGCTTCATGGGAGCCCCTTTTCCCTATTCAAGATGCAGCTGCTGAGTAGCATCGGGGGCGATAAAAGCCCGCGAGCAGATTGTGGTGGAGAAGTGGCCCCGGGATCGTGGCATACTTAGGGGGCCCATACTCCTAAAGCCCCCCTCTCCACATCCCCCCTCGCCACGCCGGGAAATTCTACTATTCCCCCGGGGGGGGCAACATTCGGTCGAGCCCCTGAGCAAGGAAGGGCTGGTAGGTCCGGCGGAAATGTGGTATCTCGTGCCCGAGCAGGTCACCTGTGCCCCCTTTTATGCATGGTGTCAGACAAGGAGAAGAAAAAGGGTTTTTGATGCTCTGGGGGCACTGCCTGCACCACCTTTCTTTGCCCCGGGAAAAACCAAACTTCAGCCAGGGTTCCCTATGACCGACACCCCCCAAGCCTCGCCGTCTATGTGACAAGAGGTTCTGGGTTCCTTCAAACTCTTCCCCCTTTACACAGCGTGGGGTCCTCACTGACCCGCACCTGCCTCTGTCCCCGCCCTACCGGAGCTGGGGACCTGACCCAACATGAAGGTCGTCAATGACATTTTGGGGAGGGCGGTCAAGGGTGTCCCGGAATATGCCAAAAGACACCGACCCGGCCATTTGATGATGTCATTTATACTGGTCGGAAACGACCACCGCGGCCCCCTCTCTATTCGCAAGACAGACTTGAAGAATTATCTAAATGTAGATAGAATGTAGATTGTAGAATAACTCGGTTTTTTTATTATAACCCGGATGTAATATATGTATTGTTTTAAACATGATTGATTTATTTACTTTTCAGTGTTTTTTGGGGTAAAAAATTGTTTTTTTTGTGTAAAAAATATGTTTTGCCTCTAAAATGATTATGGGCGAAATAAACCCTATAACCATCATGGGCAGAAAGCTTGCATTGTAAGTCTTTAAAACCTGAATTTCAAAAATCGCTTACCTATATGTCCCAGGTCCAAAAACGTGATTTTTCGTTTTTTAAAAAAAAACTGAATTTTCCCCTCAAAAAAAGGGCCCCAAATTCTGAAAGAAAAACAGGGGGGATATATACCCATACCACAAAAAAAAACCCGGGGAGGTTTCATTTTATGAAAAAACGTTTTTTTGAGCCACCCTAATATATATATAATTTTATATTATAAATAATTATATAAAATATAAAAATAAATATGATATATATATATATATTTTAAAATATAAAAAAATTTTATATATATATAAATAGATAATATATATAATATAATAATATAATTTTATATATTATATATATTAAAAATTATATAAAATATATATATATATATTAATATTATATATTATAATATAATTATTTTTAAATAATAATATTATATTATTTTTATATATATATAAATTAATATATATGTATATATTTATTTAATATATATAATAAATATATATTTATTTATTATATATATATATTAAAATTTTATATATATTTTAAAATATTATTTAAATATATATTATATATATATATAAATTTTATATAATATATATATTATATATATAATATATATATATATATAGTAATATAAAATATTTATATAAAAATTATTATATATATATAAAATTTATTTATATATATATATTTATTTATATAATTTTATTTTATATTTAATAATATTATATTAAAAATATTTTATTATATATTATTATATAATAAAAATTTAAATAAAAATTTTTAATTATTATTAATATATATATATGATATTATTATATATTATATAATTATTTTATTATATATATATTATATTTATATTTTATAATATTCTTATAATTATATATTATTATATATAATAAATATATAAATTTTTTATAAATATTTATAATAAATTTAATAAATATTTATATAATAAAATTTTATAATAAATTAATATATATATAAATATATATATAAAATATTTTTCCCAATTTATATATATATATAAAATATTAATAATATATATAAATATATATTAATATATATAATATATTATTATATTATTATATAATATATAAATATAATATATATATATATATAATAAATTTTTTTTTTTTTTTTTTTTTTTTAAAGAAAAAGTTTCTTGAGCAAAAATTTCATAAAAAACTAAAATACTCACATGCATGAAGTTCACACTAAAAAAGTCAAATCTTATGACTTACCTTCGGTGACACGGGGCTTGTTTCTCTTTGGGTATCTGTGAAATTTTTGGGCCGAGTTTTTTGGACAACCACACGAAAGTTCCCCGACAGCAGAAACCAGAGGGGTTTTTAGACGGTCAGGCATAGAAAACTTTCACAGGGGTAAATTAAAAAGGGGAGAAACCCCAAATGTTTTTCTGGATGACAGGGCTTTTGCTTTTGCTAAAAACCCAAAAACTTGTAAAGTGTTTACTTCAACATTTTTTTTAAGTTTCATCGCACTGAGCACCGCCCTCTCGGCAGACAAGATTTTTTTCTGACTTGGGAGGACTCAGTAAAGGGGTTTTCTCACCCAGTCATAGTATTGATGACAAGTGGGGAAACTTAGGAAGTTTTTCGGACAGGGATCCCAAAGACTTGAATTAAGGGAAGATTTTTTCAATTCGGGGAGGAACGGAAAGGAGTGGAAACCGCGCCTCAAAAAGGGGCCCAAACACGAGAAAAGCAAGAAGGGGCGGGAACGGGGGGGCCCGCCCCCGCAGCGGTGCCAAGAAAAAGGAAAACGCAAATGGGGTAGTTTCTTTTGCCAGGTAGATTCAAGACATTCACAAAACTGGTTTTTATTATACTCTTTGAAAAAAAAGGCAGCAGTTCCTGTCGCAGCCAAATACCCTTTAAAAAACTTTACCTCTCAAAAAGCCATCGGCCTCTGTGTGCTGGAGAAGCGCACGTGATCTTTTGCATGTTTTCAACAACCTTGAAAATTCGAGACTTCAAGGGCGCTGCTTTATAAATTTGACCATGTTCAATTATATCAAGGACTTTTTTTAAATCACCCCCCAATAGTTTTTAAAACCAGAATTCTCGGGAGAAAGCATTTAGTTTTATGACTTGGGTTTTTTTTTTCCTTTTACGCGTGATACAAACCCTTGTACTGAGCCAATCATTGAGGAAGCACCATCAGTGCAGATTCCGAAAACCAAATTTTTCCAGGTAAGAAGACAAGATGTTAAAAAATTTCGTTGCCTTTGGTAGTTTCTCAGTTCTTTACAGCAAAAAAAATTTCCCCCATTTTTTTCACCTTCTTTTAAAAATCGTACAAATCCCACAGCTGATTTTTCCAGTTTATCATTTGTCTCATCTACTTGGAGAGCAAAGTTGTTATTTTGTTTTTTCAACAAATACCAGAAATATTTTTGGGACGTCATCCACACGCCTTAATTGTATTTCGAAAGGGGAACCTTGCTTAATTCCTTTCACTTTTTCACCTAGCATTTTTTTCTCATAATTTTTTTTGCAAGCGGATTATTAGGCTTTCTGCAAAAAGTGTGACTTCATTTTCTTGGCAACTAGCTCAGCATTAATACTTGCTTTTTGGGCTTATCACTGAGGGTTCCTTCTTTTAAAAAATTTTTTTTTTTTCTGTGTGAACCCAAAGTTCGAAAAAACCCAGGGTTTTTTATTTGAAAAGTGGCTGTGTTAGTAGTTAAGTGCGCTTTGTTTGGTTCGGGCCATAGCGTTGCGACTTTTTCCCCAAAAAATGCCAAAGGAAGTGGACAGTTTTCTTCTCCAGTCCAGGGAAACCCCAAGGGGCCAGATAACTGTTTTTTTAAAGGCTTTTTTTTTAAACACCCCCCTTTTTCCTTTACTCTACTTGGCTGTGGTTTTTTGTGTTTTCTTCTCACTGACATCTTTTTTTTAAAATATTGAACATGCTTCAGTCTTTAAATCCGTATAAAAATAATTTAAGGGTGAGATTATTAACACACTTTCACTGGGTTGCGCTGCTAAAAACGATGAAGGAAATGTTGAACGGCTGGGCTGGGCTCGTGACACTATGATCTCGTACGGGCTGCTCACCCCCCTCCCCCCAACCCCTGTGTCCCCAAACTTGCGGAGTAGGATAAGGGCTACCCCGAACCGGCAAAAACACAAATTTTTTCTTAATTCTAGCAATTTTTGCTTCTTTACAATACATTGTACTGATGCACGTACAGTAGTTGGTGTCGAAAGTTTTTTGTTACTTTTGGTTGAGTGGGAAATTTTTGAATTAAAATTAAAGACACTGTCATTTTGTAATTGCAAAAATTATTTTACGTTTCTCGCGGAACCCCGGTGGGTCGGGGGCCCCAGGGTCCGCGGAAAACCCCGGGTTTGGGGAAACACTGCGCTAGTCCTTTGGACCGGGCAATTTTACAAACCCTCTCTCCCCCCGCACAACACACACCCACACACACACACACACACCCCTGCTTGCGTGGCTGGTAGAATAGGGTTTAGCTGATTTCTACATTTTGCAGGAAAAGTGTTTAAGGGGGAACTCTCTTGGGCACATATTAAAAGTAACACGGAGGGACTTTTAATAAGTAAAACTAATAAAACAAACAGGTGCGCAAAATCGATTACTTAAGGGGGTTTGGGGGGGCTTTTAAATTTGCTTTTATTTTTTCCTCTAAACGTGAAAAATACTGGTAAAAGTAGTCACCTGGCACCCCTTTGGCCCGTAGAGCTGTTGCTTCTGTGCTTCCTTTGCATTCCTTTTTAATTTTTTTGAATTCAGATCCCTTTGGTTAAGCCTAGATATGGGGGGCAAAGGGAAACAGTACTTTAAAAAAAAATCCACCAAAAGATATAATCTATTTTTCAAGTATCCCCCCTAAGTGAGGTATTTTTTACCGGTAACGTAAAAATTTCTCGGGGATTAAAATAAGAAAAATATTTTTTATCTTAAGGTAAAACTTGGTAGTACGGATGCACCCAAATTTTTATGCCCAAATGCCATATTCCTAAAATTAAGTGCAACGAGTTTTCTTTTTTTCAAATCAAATTTTGGGAAACACTTGTTGGGGACGCATTTAACCACAATATTCGTATGGCCATCTATAAATTTCAGGTATCTTTTTTTCGACCCTTTTATTCGGTGAAACGTTAAAACCTGTAAACGAGTTTTCAAACACTCACATTGACAATCACTCCCCTGAAAAATCCACAGTTGAACATTTACTCACAAAGGACATTTACTCACAGTGGACACTTCACGCACTGGTCGACAAAAAAAATCGAAGATTTGGCTGGACTAAAAGAAGCTGATTATAGGTATATCGACCCGCTGAACCCAATCTGATGTTCAATTTAAATCTATCACGTCCCGTTTTGAGAACCAACGCAATTCATGAAAAATATGGGAAAAAACGCAAAATAGGGTTTTTACCAAGTTTTTTTTTTTAAATCTTTAAACTTTTTTTTTCCAAGCCTTTTAGGGGAGTGCAGTGTTTTTTTAGTCTGTGGTTTGGGGGGTAGCAGGGGGGGGGTTCGCGCTGGTATTGGAGAGGGGTTAGCGGCTGTTAGACATTTTTTCCCACTGATCGTACAGCTATTGACATATGGTTTAAAAAATTTTATTTTTCTTTGCAGATTGATTGGTTTTTATTTAGTGGAGTCCAAATTTTTGTTGGGTTTTCCGTATATAGTCCTTGACCGGGGTGTGAGGAGCGCCGTAAAATGTGGAATGCACGGGCATTTTTTTTACTATGTGGGAATTTTTACCCCTGACAGTCTGAAGAAACCCTTACAAAGAAGTTAAAGAGCTTTTCTCTTCTTCAAGTGCCGTAAGGGGTCAGATAAGAATGGCCCTCACGTACTGCACCCCTGTTGAACCACTTGAATTGGTGCGTGGCAAACGGCCATCAGGGGATGGCATTCGGCATCCCAATGGTTTTTTGGGGTGAACAAAAGGATACGTACGACGCTACTTCCGCCCACTAAAATCAAAGGTTTCATAAAAAAGCGAGCTAAAATCAGGGGTCCTGACTCCTTCTGCCCCCAGGCCTGTGCCACCTTGGCCTGATCCCCGTTCCAAAGTTCCCAAGCAAGGCTAAGTGAATCGATTCGAACGAGGAGATAATCCCATGGATCAGACTTTCAAGAAAAGGCAGACAACAGAGGAGCCCAAATTTTTATAGGAAAGCTACGACCCTTTCTAGGGACCCAGATTACCCAAAGGAGAAAAAGGGAAATCCCTTGGTCTCGTCTCAGGGAAAGGGAAATTTTTTACAAAAGGATTTCCCTCACCACGTTTCGTCTAACATAAAGAAAATTCAACTTCTCAAGAGGAACAAACTCTTTACTGTTTGTTTGAAAACTAAAGGGAAAAACTTTGTGAGTCTCAACCTTTTGTAAAGTGATGGCCGTTTTAAGATTCAGGAAAAAAAAGCTAAAGGGCCCTTCTTCTGCTAAAGGAAAAAACTTCCCGGGGTTCCAATTTTGGGATGGGATGAATGAGTAACTTTGAAATATGAAGACTTTGTTATCTGCTTTAAAAATGAAGAACATCATGAATCTGTGTGGGGCCTGAAAGGTATCCCTTGCTTCTAGGACTCCAAATTTCACTAAAACCCTGTGTTTTCTTTTTTGTGGGACTCTAGAGCGACAGCAAACATTACAACCAAAAAAAAATGGCCCAGCACGACCGAAAGACTCACCTGGCAGTTTAACTGTATTACAAACCTCTTCTGAAAAAAAAAGGGTATATATAAAATCAAATTTACTTGATTTTGGGTATTTTCGGATATTTCCAAGATGTGGCACTTTTTTGGAATATTTGGGAAAGAATTTAAGTATATTTTTTCCAGTATGTACATTAGGTCCTAAAAAGCCGCAGGCACCCCAAAATTTTAATTAGAGTAAAATTATTAAAGTAGGGGGTTGTTTTTTGATTAATTAATTAATTTATTGCTAATAATTAAATAGCTATTAAAATTTTAATGCCGATATTTAAAACTAACGTGCTAAAAAAACAAAGCCATTTTGAAATCACAGCGAAAAGCTTTCCACCCCCCACACATGAACTCAAACCATTTTTTGGGGTCGACCCTGTTATAACAATCACTGAAACATTTACCACATGGAATTTTTCTTCTTTGCTGAACATTACAGTTAAAACATAAAGTTTTCGCGTTTGGATGCCTTTTGAAAAGACATTTTTAAAAAAAGCTACAGCTAATATACTAAGGATACCGTGTTCTGTGTGGGTTTTGTGTGTGTGTGTGTTGTTGTGTGGGTTTTGTTGTGTTTTGTGTGTGTGTGTGTGTGTTGTGTTGTGGGTGGTGTGTGTTTTTGTGTTTTTGTGTTGGTGTCTGTCTGTCTGCTTCTTTTTGGGTAGCCAAAATGTAAATTCAATTTGCGAGGTAGCTCAAAAATCCAAATAAATCGTAGGGGTAAAACGGGTTTTTTTCCCCTGTCGATTTATTTATTTGAAGGGGGGGTTTTGGGGTAAAAAAAACTTAGGAGTATTATTCAGGAAAAAATCGCGTATCGCTTTCCGCATTCCACAAAATTAGTAGACTCTGAAATTCGTTTGTGTCGTGTGTATTGTGTGTGGGTTGGGAATCACACGGAACCAAAGGGTTGGAATCACCGGAAACAAAAGGGTTTGGAAACACCGGAAACAAAGGGTTGGGGAAACCAAAGAAAACAAAAGGTTGGAAACAAACGGAAACCGGGAAAACAAAAGGGGTTTGGGAAACACATGGGTACGGGTGGAATCACACGGAACACAAAGGGTTGGAATCCACGGAAACAAAGGGGTTTGGGTCCACGGAAACAAAAGGGGTTTGGGAATCACAGGAAACAAAGGGTTGGAATCACGGGAACGTGGTCTGCCCCGAGGCACTTTGACCAGTGACCAACGACAGCAACAACACGATTGGAGTTTGCAATCACATGTTGTCTAATATACGTATACTACTACAAACATCAATACATGGGTCCAAAGGGCTCACAAGCACTTGTCTACTTAGCTATTTATCTTATTCACCAGCCTACCAGAATATTTCCTTAGGTACAATTGACCGTTTGATTTATATATGTGACAAAATAGTAGGTACATATCTACTACTATCACCATACACAACGATCACAACAACAACAAAAGCAAATAGAAAATAGCATAATGGAACAAGAAAGAAACTTGCCTCTACGTGGAGTCTGCGGGTTTCCATCATGACACTTGCCTATGAAAAGGGAAAAGGGGGGAAAGAATATGAAAACTTTGCAGTATGATTCCTTATTCACTTATCATTTCATCATTCACTTAGACATCATTTCACTAACTCAGGGGTATTCATCTAGTTATTGTGGTTATATTTTACAGGGCCTGAGCTACACTCGTATGGCCCCGTCTCCATATCAACATTTTATCACCCCAGGAGGCGGGTAACAAACTCCCGGCTAATACCCGGTACCCATTCACTGCTGGGTGGACAGGGGCTCGGGTTTTAAGAAGACCGCCCATCTCTCTTCGCTTCGCCCGGGGGTATATTCTCCATGCGTTCGCCCTTTTCGGCAGGCCGCTCGCGAATTTTTTTTAACTTTCGGGTAAGGTTAGGTAAGGTTGGGTTAGGTTAGGTTCAAGCTCTCTGATTGCTTCGTAACTTTGTGTGGGAATCACAATGAGATTATTTTCAAGAAAATCCTGTGGTTAGTTCCGGAGCTACAACCATGCGTAGAGGGCCGCCAACCTGCCGAAAAGAGCAAACGCATGGGGAATATGCCGCCCGAGGATCGAACCAGGGACTTCCCGGTTGTGAACCGAGCGTGCTACCACTACACTACGAAGTACGGACTACGGAGTGGTGTGCGTGTGTTTAGTTTTTGCCCGCTTTATTGCTCTTCAGGCTCAGTATTATACGACTTGGTGGTGAAGTGCATTTTTGAGATTATGTATGCGGGTCCATAATATTTACAGTGGTAACAGGGAGAAAATATACATGGTGGAGTGTACTAAGTAGGGAGGAGTGAAGAAAGCAGATGTCACAGCTTGTGGCTTCAGCCCTAATCTACTCTAGTATCAGGGTCGATTAGCTCGCTCAACTGCCTCACTCGAACACACGACTACATGCATTTCACTCATGCTTGCAGAAAATAATAAGTCATCTGTGGAGATTATCCATCTACCACCCTCTCAGTTTGTAGAGTAGTAGTTTTGTTCCCTCCCCCCCCCTTGTAGTCAGGCAGATAGGTGTATCCATCATAAGAATTGTGGGTTTAGACGTACAAGAATTAAATTTGGCACAGTCATAGATAATAATCTAATGAATTATTCCAGATATGGACCCACCGCGAAACCGTCCTATGGTAGCCGTGGTGGCCATTTTACAAAATGACCGTTTTGACCGCGATTATTTTTAACCGGACGACACAAATGCTTCTTTATGTTCTAATGAAATGACTCTAGATACACATATATGCCATAATTGTATTCTCCAAATGACCACAATTTGCTTTTGTGTTGCCAGCAATGTCAATTAACCAACCAGGGAGCGTAATAAGTGCTGACTCATCAAATTTCGGAACCTCCGCCTTCAGGAGTCACTGTTTCAGTGAAATTACAGGACCAAATTAACTAGTTGACAGGTAAGTACATATTTATTTTAAGTAAACCACTATTATCTATGACTGTGCCAAATTTCATGCTTGTACGTATAAACCCACAATTCTTATGATGGATACACCTATCTGCCTGACTTAAAAGTAACAAATTTAGTAACTGAGCAAATTATTTGGTGGCTAAGAGATAAATACACTTTCGTCATAATTATTAAAATGCCTGGTTTAGTAATATTTTATTTGGTTAAGTTGACAAAACGAATATGGTAAATTTAAACAGTTTCGTCTACAACAATACAGTTTGCTAACAATAATCTAAACTCAAAAGTGGGAGTGAAAAAGCCTTTGGGAGTGGAGGATCCTTCCGAGGTAACGCCAGCGGACGAACACAGGTGTAGGACTCTGGGAGCTCTGACAGTGTAGTGGTAGTAGATGGCTGTTCAAGGACGCTGTGTTCCCTGCGGTCCGTCCCATTATTTTGCAGACTGGGGTGCTGGAAAAATGATATCCCAGTACCGTGAAAGGAATCTGTCGACGTTGTGGAGCTCGGATTGTGGTCGATATTATCAACCGCTGCCGTTGTGAATAAGCCCTCGCGTAGATTGGGTGGATACACTACCTCATCTCGGTGATACTGCTCACACACTCTGTTTCCCATGGATGTGGAGATTGCCATCACTCGGTCATAGGAGATGGAGAGTCCGAGATCAAACAGCATCTCAATGAGGTCACGTTTCCGAGTCCTTGCATGGACTGTGAGTCCCACGTAGATGGGCAATGGGGTTTCTCTGTCTTTGTTGTGACGCACAGTAGTACTACCCACTCTGCGACGGATGGAGCTATTGTACTGCAACAACTGAGCTGTGCTGAGGGTTGCTTGGGTTACACCATCACCTGATTGAGACTTGATGTTGGGGCCGTCGAGGATCATGGCCACCAAAGTCAACAGTGACTGAGGTACTGATTTTACTTGGCAGTCCTCATCAAATGAACCTGTAAATGTAGCTGCAGTTTGGAACATTTCTCTACGTACTATCTTCGCTGCCCTTGCAAGACATATGGCTTCGTCATCGTAGTCTTCTTTGCAGACTTTACGGAGGGCAGGTCCTACATCTTTATCAAATGCAAGCAGTATATCACGCCTTCCTTATGAGCCGTAAGGTATGGGATTTGGGCCAGGATACGATTTTTTAACTCTGTGCTATGTTTTCTGACATGCTACTCCACTCCAAGTTGTTCTAGACGATTAAAATAAAGTTTGACGAGATCTGCAAATTTAAAGACAGGGGCATGCTCTTCATCTATTCTTGTTTTATCGATAAATGACAGCAACTCGGCTAGTGCAATCCCATGGTTGACTTTATCAGTTGTGTCCATCTTCTGTTTATCTTGTAATGATTTAGTTTTGTTGTAAAGTGAAACAAGACACCTTGGATGATATTTTGCATCTTGTGCGACCATGTCCCCAGCACTCAATTTTGCAAGTAGCCTCTCGTCCTGCAGGTCTAATGCACATCTTCGTACGCGGGAGTCTAGACGAAAAGTTGATACCTCACGGAGTGGTTCGGAAGTTGACACATCTTCGCATAAAAAACAGACATCCGATGCTGCCACTTCATGATGAGCGACTTGACGAGTGTATTTCTTGGATGTAGTAGCATCAGGGTCGCAACCCTGTGTGCATTTCCTTTTTTCTGCTCGTTGTAGTTTTATATTATTGAATTTTGTATGGCAGGATTTGTGCCACTTGTCATTGTTCTCCAGAAACGTAGCTTCAATGCCATTCCCGTCATCAAGGCGTCCTAATTCTAGTGGCATCGATAATTCGCGAAGTTCATTGAAACGTCTGATGTTGAAGGCAATGGTAGAATAACCAACTCCAACATCGTGCCGTTTTGATTCTGCTGGGCATTGCAAACTTTCCCGTGTGATTTTTTGGCACAAAACGCACTTGTTCCAATCCGTCTGTACTTGCGCCTTTGATTGTCCAAGTTGCAGTGGATCCACTAGCTGATAACTCTTAGACATTTCGCTGTTCGAAACACCAACTGAAAAAAAAGATATGTTAAGATATGAGGACAAATAGGATACGATAACAATTTGCAATAAATAAATAAAAAAATTATTATCACTCACTACATGGACACTAATAAATGTATTTCTAAAGGTTCATATGCAAAACTCTTTGGTGTAAACAGATCACATTTTAAATGGTTTTATAAATCCTTGTCCCTCAAAACATTGGTCTAGACACCTTATTTGCTCAGTTATCTGCAATATTGGCCGAGATATAGGCGAATATAGAATTTTTGGTAATGGCGGCACTAATTTGCATAAAAATGATACGTGCGACATTTTTTCAACTATTTAACATTAAAGATCATTTTCTACACATTGTTTCCTATCTATAGACACCAATGAGAAGTATATTTCGGGGGGGGGGGGGGGGGGTGCACGCGACCCTATCTAGCTACTAGACTAAAAGCGGCCATTTTGTAAAATGGCCGCCACGGCTACCATAGGACGTTTTCGCGGTGGGTCCATATCTGGAATTATTCATTAGACTATTATCTATGACTGTGCCAAATTTCATGCTTGTACGTATAAACCCACAATTGTTACACCTATCTGCCTGACTATTGGTAATGAGGGAAGGTGTTGTTCATCCAGTATTTAAAGGAGAATAGCTGAACCAAGGGAGAAAACCTTTCCCTTAGTAACAATCGCAAATTCCTTGAATTTTTGGCATATATGATGGTCTTGAGAGGTAACTTCAGGAAAAACTCGGTCTCTTAATTATGGCCCCCAAGAAGTACTGCATGACTTTGTATTATAACTAAAGACCAAGATAGAAGATAAGGATGGCAAATACGCATGACCGTGTCATCTGTAGCCAGTATTCAGCCTGATGTAGCCGGTAGGGATATAGATGTATCTTATGCGGCCGTTGCAGCCAGACCTAGTCCTCATTAAAGATCTATCTTGACATGTAATTAATGTCACCGCGAAGGGCACACTGCAAACCGATGTTATCTCAAATTTAAAGATTGGCGCCCCCAAAGGAAACTTGAAGCCGCCTCAGGGCAATTACCTGCTTCAAGAGACTCGGACAGAAACAGAACCTCTACTGGTACACATGCTTGCCACAATTACAGACGACTTCTAACCGTAAACCAGCAAGACTGAAAAAGTACTGGTTTATAATATAGATATCGGGTCGCCCGCAGAAGAAGAAGAGTAGCTTAAAGGTTTACTATACAAACTGTAGGAGTTTAAACAAATAGATTTCCTGAGAGGAATAAACAGTGTAGAGGATTTTGATATATTAGCATTAACAGGAACATGGTTAGATATGTCAGGAAAGGTATTTGATCCGGAGGTTGAGATAGCTGGGTATAAGTTATTTCACAAGGACAGGTTAGGCAGGCGAGGTGGTGACAGGCAATTTACATTTCTACCGCGCCTGGTAGTTAAACAGCTCCATGGTAATAAATTTGATATATTATATCCGTTGTTAAATACATTAGAAGTGATACACAGTGATCGACTTAAACTGACCAGTGCCAAGCCTGAGTAATGCTTAGTAGAAACTGCAAAAACATTGCGATGCTACGCGGTTTGACACTAACAAATCAAATTTTCCTGCTGACCAAACTCATGCTTATGATTTACTTCCTCCCAAATTATGGCTTTTCTGTTCCAGAAATGTCTGTTCACTTCCTAGGGTTAGTTACCCTTGACTGATTATACGAGGTGGTAGGCTGGGTATCTGCAGACTCTACTCGTGAACTCCCTTCAGAATTAGGCGGTGTCCCATTTACCAATCCTTTAGTAGAAACCTGAACACTAGGTACGGACGGTGAATTTCAAGGAACTACCTTACCTTGGGAAGCCAAACATATGGGTTGGTTCATCGCTCTGAAATTCTTCCCTAAGAACCTTATGGTAGTACCTGTATTTGGATGTATTATCATCCAGTCGGCTTTCGATGACGCTAAACCCAATAATCCGTCCGAGGGCAACGTAAAATTAGAAACCGCGTAAAAAGTCCAAAGGAATAGTAGGCGTACGTTTTCCAAACCAAACGGTTAGGCGAACAACTCATAATATATTCAGAAGGTTGCTAGAAACTCGCATTAGATTAAAATCGTTAGTTCTAAAAGGCCATCGGCTGCCACGTAAAGCGAGCTTTAGTGCAAGGTAAGCCTTCTCGGGCAGCATGTTAACAGCTGCGCCTGTGTCCATCGCGAACGATGCTCTCACGGATCCTAATATGGTTGGTAGAGCCAAAATATTGGCTTGACTGCAAGAGGCTACTAAAGATGAGAGAATATCATCCAACTGAACTGCAGTATTATCAATTATACCAGTTCCTTTTGCTAGTCTGGTCTAGGTTTTATGGGGAGTGCGGCCTCCCCCGACTGTGTGCCACCACGACTCTTGTCTTAATTGAGTCCTCAAATTTGAAACGGTATTGCAGTCTTCCGTAGAGTGTCCATGGCACTTATGGATAACACAGTGGGATAGATATCGGGTCGCCTCTGCGGGGAACAACAGTGTTACCAGAACCAGTATTTCTCAGTCTTGCTGGTTTACGTAATGTACGTAACGTTACGTTACGTCTGTAATTGTGCGCGAGCATTTGTACCAGTAGAGGTTCTGTTTCTGTCCGAGTCCCTTGAAGCTGGTAATTACCTTGAGGCGGCTTCAAGTTTCCTTTGGCGGCGCCAATTTTTAAATTTTAGATAACACCGGGTTGCAGTGTTGCCCTTCGCGTTGACAATAATGACATGTCAAGATAGATCTTTGATGAGGATTAGGTCTGGCTGCAACGGTCGCATTAGAAACATCTATATCCCTACCGGTGTTATGGTGGCTTATAGCTTGTTGTCCTCGTAGTCACCGACCACCGTGGTAGGATTAGTTGTAGGTAGCGTGGCGGTATAGACCTGAGCAGTGGAGAACGGCACGTGGTGTTAATTGGTCAATCACGTCCTCTTCACAAGGACGTGCTCGGTCGTGTAGCGTTGCGTGTGTGTGTGTGTGTGTTCGGGAGGATGAATACACTTGTGTTGTATCTTTATGTGTATTTACTGATGAGTTATTGGTACAATATAAGTACATCAGCTGCCGCCAAGACGTTAAGCACTGAGACCACGTCTCCACGAGGCGGCAACACTGAGGGAACTACTTGACCTAGCGGCTGACGCACGCTCACCTTGTCCGCAAGTGGGCGCCGCTAGAGGTCACTACTTATATTACAAACATAGAGGCGGCAAACTTAAAAGTATAAATAGTTGCCTATTACAATGCTTGGTCACCTACCGGCCGTGCCCTCACGGACCACTGATAAGGCAAGGCGCCGATTACAAGAATAAATTATCTAAGTGCAAAATATTGAAAAGAGCATAATACAAGATAAGTCATGCAACAAAAATAATTCTATCTTAAGTTTCACAATGCAAGTAAAATAATAACAACATAAGACATAAACATGACAAACAAAAGTGCATGACATTGCAATATGACTACAAACAAAAACACAGATATGAAATGGTAAAATGAAATAACTTAAATCTAACACAAAGAAGAGAGAAAAACAGAATGTGTAAGAGTTGCGTGGCAAGAAGTAGCTGATGCCGGAGCTGTGTGAGCCTTGCGCACTCAAAACAAGTAGAAAAACTAATAATAATTAATATTAAAACATGAGCCGGTGTATGCGGCAGATAGGGCAAAAGAAAGGTTGATAACCTAGTGACGGTTAGCTGATCTAAGTTTTTGCCGATAGTCCAGAGGTCGCGGAGATTCAGTGCCAGAGTCATTGCGATCAAGCGGAGATTCGGCATCGGTCACGGCATTAGGACGAGGCGCATTAGTTGTTCTGAGGCTATCAACATGAACAGCTTGAGTGGTGTTTTGAAGAGGATCTAAGATTCTGAATTTGTGACCATGAAGTTTATCAACCACTAGATAAGGACCAGTAAATTTAGCAGCGAGCTTCGAATGGCGTTCAGAGGTAGTTCGCATGACTGTGTCAGTGCCAGGCTGAATAGTGACAGGCTGAGCACGCTTGTGTTGTTGGGAGATGACCTCTGCTCTCGAGGCTTGCAGTTTGTCACGTACCGCGGCGTGAATTTTACAAAAGACATGCAACTGAGTCCTACCATAATCATCCACCGAGTGAGTACAAGGGTGCGGGGCGCTGAGCGAGTAAGTCGTAGGGAAGACGTTTTTCGTGCCCGTAGATAATGTAGTGTGGTGTCTTTCCAGTAGCGCTGTTTGAGGCACCATTAATGGAAGCTGCTACTTGAGGCAACCAATCTTCCCAAGCCTCATGAATAGAGCCAACGACATGTCGCAGAATCTCGAGAATTTTCCTGTTGACAAGCTCAACCAAACCATTTGAGACCGCGTGGTAAATGACCGTGAAAGTTTGAGTAAGTTTGGTTACAGACTTAAATAGGAATGTAGGTAAATGAAGTCCCCATTGCGTGCGCGTAGCGCCAGGCTTTTGTCCCCGCTGGCGGATGCCAGTTAATGTTTTTCTGGTGGCGGGAAACGATTCCAGTCTGTGGGAAGGTGTTTAGGCTCAATTGCCTAAACAATTGAGTAGCCGGGTACGTTACCAGAAACGCCCGAAGTAAATTGCATGTGGTGAGTGATAGGAAATCAGGCATGCATGATAGAAAAAAAGGTATAGAAAATATGTTTAAGATAAGCCGAAGTGGCAACTCGCCACCAGCCGCCATTTTGGAGCAGCCAGGACGACCTGGCTTGGCCCATTCTGTTTCAGGAACTCGCGAAGGTAACAGCTGCTCCAGCCGCCGGACGTCTTCGGGACCTCTCGCCACCTTCTTCCAGTTCCCCGCGTGTCTGGTGCTTGACTCCTGCTAGCAGACGCAGGGCGAGCCACACCACGAGGAAAGAAGGAGGGCTTGGATGAGGCAGACGCGAGCTGGGAGCGAGGAGCGAGTCGGTAGACAGGAGGTCGACCACGTGCGTACAATGATTACAAGTCACTCCGGCCCTCCGTCACTCCGGCCCCACCTGGTCACTCCGGCCTACCACCCTGGTCACTCCGGCCTATCACCCTGGTCACTCCGGCCTACCACCCTGGTCACTCCGGCCTACCACCCTGGTCACTCCGGCCGCCAATAAAATATGAAGCTATGTTGGTGGGAACTGGAAAGTGATATTGCTTATTCTGCAATGCTGCCACACACCAACACTAATACTTTAGATTGGCTATAAGGAGCATAGTAATAGGCTTTCACTTCATTAATTTATTACGTACCATAGATAACACTAAAGTCGCCAGGACAACGTTTTTTTCTATTTACAGACGTGTGGTGGCGTTCATACTTACATTTCTACATCCATGATTTCAGGAAAGTTAGAAGGGGCTATCTGGAGAGTCTGTGTAATTTTGTGTCCTCATCTGTGTCATATTATGGCTATAAATGAACAAATTACAAAAATATCTACAAAGTGGCTACCAACAGTCAAGTCGCCATCTAGTGTTTATTTACTGAGTGTCGTACCGCTGTCGTCGTCGCCCGAAAAAAAAACCGCGTAGCGAAGTTGTAAACCGTCTATACTTGCAGATACAAAGCATAAAACAACGCTGCACAAGACTTGCTATTATTATTTTTTAGTTATATTTAATTATTATATTTTATTTTATGGTTATTATATTTTTATCAAATTTTTTTTTAGCATACGCATAAGCATCAAGCTCAAGCATACGTTTTTTTAAAATATTAATTAACATTATTAACATTATTTAATATTTAATATTTAATTAATTAACATTAAAAATGTACACACTTCATGGGCTCGAACACGCAAACACGTACACTCAGCTCTGGGAGGCCGCAGTGACTAGGGTTGAACCTCTGAGAGGCCGGAGTGACTGGGGCCGGAGAAACTAGGGGCCGGAGTGACCGGGGCCGGAGTGACTAGGGGCCGGAGTGACTTGTTCCCCGTACAGTGACGAGAGTACCACAGCTACAGGACTTCCCCATGTCGTCGAAAAGCGTTAGATAACCATAACCCCTTATATATATTCCCCAGCCAGATACCAGACAGTAGGTTATCGTAGGCATATGTAGGAAAGATATTTAGGGCGTGAGTGAGTTGATGAATCTTGTGCTGGTGTGCTATTTTTTGTGTGTGTAGATTTATTGTAAATAAACTAGTTAAGGTACCAAGCGTTTGTTGTTTACCCTGTGCCCTGGACAAAAAGCTATATAGTGAAGTATTCTAAGCTCACAAAACCCCCATAAAAATATAAACCTTTACAGTCATACTGGTGACAAATCGCTTCCAGGACTCCTTTCTTGAATTCTGTTCCATTATAATTATCAGACACAATCACACGAGGTGTTGTGTAGGGGCAGAAATCATGCGTCACTAAGGCATGAGCAACTGCATCCGCAGACTTATTAGGTAGTGGCGCCAAGACGACAAAGCGACTGAAGCGATCATTGCAGACAAGAACATACGTAGAGCCTTGATGGCTACGGGGAAGCTGCAGAAGATCTATCGCAATGGTATCCCATGGGCCATCAGGGGTTGGGTACTCCATGATAGGGGCTGGTTTATTAACAGCACCTTTGTGTTGTGCGCAGGAAAGGCACTGTGCGACGTGACGCTCAACGTCGACTCGCATAGTTTGCCAGTAGTATTTCTGGCGGGCAGCAGCGAGACATCTATCGCGACCAAGGCCAAGGTGGTCAGCATGAGGAACGTCATGGAGCAAGTGAAGCACAACGTCCTTATAAACATCAGGAATGACTAACTAGTGAACATGTCTCTGCGCAATCACTGTGTGTCCACGAAGTAAAACACCATCATCAGACATGAGAATTAAGACAAAGGCAGGGGCATGCATGGAAGAGTGGAATCATCGCCGGATTCGAGGGCATAGATGACTTTAGACCACTGGTCGTCTTTACGTTGTTCATCACGTAACTGACCAAGGGACAGGTTAGGAAGTACAGCAACAGGAGCTACAGGTATATTACGCGACAATGAATCAGCAACAACATTAAGGCGTCCTGGCAAGTACTTGAATGTTGGCGAAAACTCGCGTATCGTCAGATACCAACGAGCGAGGCGCCCATTGAGGTGTTTACCCTTGAATAAGTCAGTCACAGGAGCGTGATCGGTGAAAACTTGAATAGGGTAGCCGAAGATAATGTCCCTGAAATGCTTGAGAGCCCAAACCACGGCAAGGGCTTCGAGATGAGTGACTGAGTAGCGAGATTCAGCATCGTTCAAGACGCGACTGGCAAACGCAATGACATGATTCTTACCTCTGTCATCTGACTGCATAAGAACAGCACCAAGGCCTAGAGCAGATGCGTCCGTGCAGAGAACGAATGGCTCAGAAAAGTCTGGAAAGTTACGAACAGGAGCATTGCATAAGGATGCTTTAAAGCATTGAAACTCTGTTCTTGCGCTGGGCTCCATTGAAAAGGAGCATCCTTCTTCAAGAGTCTGTTTAAAGGGGACGCTACCGACGAAAAACCTTTTATAAAGGAGCGATAGTAGCCCGCAAGACCAAGAAAAGAGCGTACATTTTCCGTAGACTTTGGCGTAGGGAAATTTTTTACCGCTCTAACTTTAGTGTCCACCGTGTGAATACCATCCCGATCCATGACATGACCCAGGAACTGGATTCGAGATTTCAGAAATTCACACTTTGCAAGTTTTACTTTGAGACCTGCCTCTTGCAGTTTTCCGAACACTGCTTTGAGTTGAGAGAAATGAGTCGCCATATCTTTGCTAACGATAATTATATCGTCCAAATAAGCGAAAACACTTTTACCTAGCATGCCTGAAAACAACGAATTGATCATCCTTTGAAAGGTAAGAGGTGCATTTTTCAATCCAAAGGGCATACGTAACCATTCGTAATGCCCGGACGGGGTAGAGAATGCAGTGACCTCACGAGAGCGCTCGTCAAGAGGCACTTGCCAATAGCCTGAAGCTAGGTCGAGGCTAGAGAAAATAGTGTTATTACGTCCAATGCTTTGTAAAAGGTCACTTAAAGAGAGGCAGAGGATAATGATCCGAAACCGTTACATCATTGACCCGACGAAAGTCATTGACTAGTCGCCATGACGCGTCTTTCTTTGGGACGAGGAACAAAGGCGAGTTCCAAGGAGACTGGGATTCCTGAATAACACCTTGCTCGCACATGTCGTGTATCATGCCATCAACTATAGCTCTTTGGCTATGAGGCAACCTGTAGGAAAGTGTATACACAGGATTTGTATCAGGCTGTAAGTGTATGACGTGAGACGCATGATCTGTAACTCCTAAACGCTCATCAGGCAGCGCTATAACCTGGCGAAATAGTGCAAGAGTTTGAAGGAGTTCATCTTTGCCGTCAGGATAGTCAGTAACCACGTACAAAAGGCTTAAGACGCTCAACAACGTCAGCCTGTGAAGCCTGAGAGAAACTCATCCTGCAAGGCCGAAATAGAAGCCACAGGAAGTAGTGTGGGCTGTCCTGAACAGGATTATCGTAAACTTGAAATTGCTCATGAAAGTACCATTTCTAACTGTAATTGATGCACCCGTGTTATTGCGAACAAGGACATCTGTGATATGACCAGGGCGCACGGTACATAGAGTAGAATCGAGGCCAAGGCGATTGACGCGCATAGTTTCACTGAGGCACAAAACATCGCTGCCTATAGGAGCCTCAGAGACACGAACAGGCAAGCGAGCAGCTGTACGGGAAGGAATGATTTGGTCACCCACTAAAATAGCTGAAACGTAAGGCCATTGCTGAGAAACACGGCGCGATTCATCGTTGCGCTGAGGCGAACATTGTGAGGAGGAGCGCTCCGTATTTAGATTGGTCGCTGGCATGCAAGGAGGAGGCGGAGCACGAAGCAAAGGTGCCGCTTCAGTCATGGCAGGAAGAAAACGTCCATTGAACGAAAGAGCGCTTTGACTTGGATGTATATCAATACCATGCTGCGTAAGCGAGCCAAGACCAAGCAAACCATGGCAAGGTAACGCAAAACCACGCACTACATAGAAATCGGCATGGAAAGAAGATGACTCAGCAAGACGAACTGGGAGTGATACAACCCCTAAAATCGTCAGAGCAGAACCTTCAACGCCGGAAAGATGAAAATTCTAAGGTTGGAGGTGAAAACCATCACCAGGAAACTAGTTTGTAATTCCAAAAATGCAGCTTCAGATAAAACATTAACGTAAGAACCTGTGTCCACTCTCAAAGACAGACGGGACTTACCAATGTGCACCTGCATCGTCAAGAGAGGGTGCTGAGAGCAAGCGGCGACGACAGAACTGACCACAGACTGTGAACATGGCAAAGAGAATGACGGTGAATCAGCCGTGGGGGGTCGCCGCTGCAGGTGAGCATTAGCTAATCCGGTCCAGCAGGTCTGCGGCGCGAAATTTCCCCGACTGAGGAAGTGAAGAGTGCACCT
Organism: Chionoecetes opilio; assembly: GCA_016584305.1. Classification (NCBI taxonomy): domain Eukaryota; kingdom Metazoa; phylum Arthropoda; class Malacostraca; order Decapoda; family Majidae; genus Chionoecetes; species Chionoecetes opilio. The sequence goes on from JACEEZ010004945.1 coordinate 22,648, forward strand.
GTGAAGCACGTCTGTCACGCTATTGAGAGCGTGAAGCAGTCATCTGAACCGTGGCCACCAAAACCGTGAACGTGACAGAACAGAGGAGTCTGAGAACCAACACGTATATTAAAGGAGCGAGAAGGCTGCGACCTCGGGGAGGGAAGCAATGGAGGAGAACGCGTAGCGGCGTTGAGTAAGAGCGAGCTGAAGTGTTTCGCGAGAATGAGAGGAAGGGGGAGGGAACGAGCCCTGTGGGGCAGGAGTCTCGCGAGCAACTTGTCGTCTACGCCGGAAACAACGCTGCGAGGTATGGCCTGTCCTCAAGCAAAATTAACACAGCAAGGGAGGAGCAGAAGAACCAACAGCATTAAACATAACAGGCGCGATCGGGGTGTTATGAGGCGACGGCGCCGGAGGGACACGAAGAGAACTTTCTGCAATACGCCTTTCAATGGTTGAAGCGAAATCTAGCAGTCTGTCTTTGGCAATAAAATCAATGGAGGAGGCAGCGCGGCGACGTTCAGGAGTTAAATGAACAACAAACATGGCATATTCTACCATTACGCGAAGGTCCTTGCAAGATATGGCGTCGTTTTTTAACCAATCAGCCTTACGCAGTGATGATACAGCGTCATCAGCGATTTGCGCAGCAAGAGCTTGGCCATCAAAACTATCAGCCGTGCCAAGACGATTAGTGAGAGAGTCAGTCATGCGAAATACCCATTGTAAACCACCACGATGCTGACCTGAACCAAAAGCCTGAAGAAAATTGTCCTTGAACTCATGATAACTAGATTATAGAAGGCCAGGCTGAAACGCACTTGCCAACATCATCCTTGCCGCTCGTGAATCTGGTACAAGTTGGCTACGCACAAAGGCAATTTTGTCGAGATCCAACACCAAGCTTGAATTACGCATTAAGTCCTCGCATGATCCAAGAAAATTGAGCGCCGAATAGGAAGGATCCTCCCCAGAAAAACGTTTGACAAGGGGGTCCTGGTGTAGAATTTTAATGGTTGGAGTAAGTGATGGTGCAGCCACCGGCGGGGCATGCAACTCAGGATCATTAGGGGCCATAGTGAATGGGAGTTCCTGAACTGAACCGAAAGGAACAAACAGTGGGCCATATATCAATATATGTTTTTTTTTTTTTTGTTTTTTTTTTTTTTGTATGTGTGTGTATGTAACAGATCCCTGTCGCCATATCAGGGTGGGGTGCTTCTGACGCTTCGCGACGTGGGCGAGTCAGACTTCCCACCTTGGTGAGCGTCGGGGGTCCTCATTTGCCGATTCACTGGATACACATTCACCTGTGGGCCGCCTTTATGGCTGTATGGCCCACGTCATTCATCCGTGGATGGCAATCTACAACAACAACAACAACAACATTAAGTTCACAAAATGGAGTCGTGTAGAAAAATTCAGTAAATAAAATGGCGAGGGAGAAGGATTTATATTATGTAAGGATAGCTTCAGGAAGGATATGTAGGTCACACACACACACACACACACACTCACACACACACACACACACACACACACACACACACACACACACACACACACACACACACACACACACACACACACACACACACACCACACACACGCACTACATAATCTTTATGTAGCAGCTACAAGCTGTTTAAGCTAGATTATGGCATGGAATGGTACATTGTAAATTTACAGAAGAGCAGCCGAATCATGGTGACTAGATTACGAACTAGTAATAACAGATTGCCTGTCAATGCCGGCAGATATCAAGGTGTAAATAGAGAAGAGCGGATCTGTAACAAGTGTGACGCTGGGGTTGTAGGAGATGAGTTTCATGTCCTTTTTAAATGTAATAACAGTGAAATTGTGAGGTTACGTGACATGTATATACCAAACTATTATACATATAGGCCAACACATTTCAAATATATTTCGTTGATGCAAAACACCAGTGTAAATGTCATTAAAAATTTATCTTTATTTATGAGGCCAGTGCTAAGTATGTTTAGATGAGTATTATGTAGTCATTAGTCATTAATCTTTCCCAATTATTTTTTCTTGATACCTATTATTTGTTTTTTGCTTATTTATGTAACATTATATATCTATGATTTAATTTGTTGAATCCTCTGGGAGCTGTGCTCTATACTTTTTTATAAAGTCTGAGCTTAGCCAATAAATTCAATTCAATTCAATTCGATTCACACACACTCACACACACACACACACACACACACACACACACACACACACACACACACACAACACACACACCACACACACACACACACACACACACGCACTCACACACACACACACACACACACACACACACACACAGGATTCGTCACCAACTTACTAAAGAAGCTATGATTACCATCTACTATACCTTATGTTACCCTAATCTCACGTATTGTGTCTCTGTCTGGGGTGGTACTTGGCCTTCTTATCTAAATAAATTATCAGTAGCGAAAAAAACAACATTTTTAGATGAAATTTTTTCGGGGGTAAATTCGACTCAGTAAATCTTGTATATTCAATGCATAAATTACTAAAATTTAATAATATACATAACAATTTTTTGCTATTATGTATTTTTAGAAATTTAACTCTCATTTCAAGTAACATATTATTCAGTTTGATAGGGAATTCTTATGCAACAAGAGGCACCGGTATAGACCTGAGATACAATCCAATACCGCACAACTCTGTACAAGCACAGCATCATGTACTTCGGCCCACAGTTATGGAACCCATTACCAACAAATATAAAATCTCTTGTTAACAATAGTACACATCCATTTTTAAAAAAAACTTCAAAAATTTATTTATATGCCCTTCAATCTATGTAAATATCAGTATGAGTATGAATGTAAGTGTTGTTTTGCATGATTGTGTGTGTGTGTGTCTGTATGTGTGTGGTGTGTGCATATGTGTAATATGTAAAGGTATTGCATTCTAAATGTATGAATATGTAAGTGAATATTGTGTGATATCTGTTTGTACGATGGTGTTTGTATGATTGTTCGTGTGTGTGTGTGTGTGTGCGTACGTGCGTGTGCGTTCGTGCGTACGTTTGTGTATTACTTATTCCATGATTGTCCGTCCCACGTTGCCTATGCCTATGTATTATCTTATATAATTTATTTCGTCTGGCAGGGAGCCTTGGCTCGGCAGACCGTGCCATTTATTAATGTACTAGCCGCAAAGCCGCCCTCCGGGCGGACTTTTTGGCTAGCTACTGCGGAGGGCTATTGGTGGTGGGCCTTTGGCCCACCACCTGTGTTTGGTGGGCCTTCGGCCCACCAAACACGGACTCTCCAGATAGCCCCTTCTAACTTTCCTGAAATCAGGGATGAGAAAGTATTATTCCCCCCCCCCATTCCTCCCCCATTTAACCCATCCCCCCCCACCCATTCACTCACCATTACCCAAAATCACCCCCCCCCCATTCACTCACCCATTACCCATCCCACACCCATTCACCACCTTCCCCCTCACCCCCCACCTATTCCCTCACCCATCACCCCAAACCCCATCCCCCCCCCACCCATTCACTCCCCCATCACCCCACACCCTTACCCATACCCCACCCATTCACTCCCCCTTTCCCCATCCCCTACATCAGGTTTCCCCATTCTCGAACCCATTTTTTTTTCACAATTATCCAAATAGGCTGCTAAAAAAAAAAAAAAAAAAAAGTGATCGAACATCTCATAGGGGGCGTCACTTCCGGAAACCCTTTCCCCCTGGTCAACCCGGTTCCAAAAATGTCCCATATGAGGTGTTGCGCCACGGGGGGCAAAACCTATACCACACACACCCCACCCACAACACACACAGACAGACAGACGACAGACACCTTTCGTTATATTATTATAGATTATTGTTGTAGTTTTTTTTATTTTTTTAATTATACGGGCAATAAATTTTGAACTTAAATTTGAACTTGAACACACTAGCACCCCCCATAAACTTTTGCAGTCCGTCAGGGCTGCACGAACTTATGGGTTCCATTTGAAACCCCACAAAAAAACAAACAATACACAACTTTTCATAAAAAAAATATCTTAAAAGGGCAAATCAATAAAGCCAAAAAAAAAAAAAAACATGAACAAAAAGCGACAATGCCAACCTCAGTTTTTTATTATACCATTGACCCCGAAAAGTTTAATGTAAAAGGAATTAATTCCACTCTTATCTTGTTGGCGGGGAGGGTATTAGTGAAAGCAGGAAATAAATAAAAGAAGGGTGTTTCTGTTAAAGTGTTTTAAATTATCGCAAGTAGGAAGTGGATAGCCTAAGAACTAAAGGAAAAAAAAATTAAAAACTCAGACCGTCTTTATAAATAAGTTATTTTTTGGGCTCCGTTTTTGACAATTACTATAATTTCTTTTTTGCATACAATTATTTTTATTATTAAATCGAGATTAAATATCCTAACTGTACTGTAAAGGAAATTTTTTTTTCTCTTCAACCTCATAGACAATAAAATTTCATAACGAAAAATTATATTTATTAGTTATAAAAAGGGAAAAAATGAAAGACAAACGAAATCAGTAATAAGAGCAAACCAAATGACGTAAAAAAGTTGCGACGTTCTTATAGCAAAAATTACAAGGGATGCTGTGCCCCGAGGAGACTTGGGTGAAAAATGTAGTTAAAGCACGGATGAAGCTTTAAATTGTTTTTAGTACATGGAAAGGCACGGGCTTCAGTAACCTCAAACCGTAGCAAGATTGGGTTAATTAGAAAAGGCTTTTTAAGGGAAATTATCTTTACAAAATAGTGTACGAGATGGGTATAGGGGGACTATGTTTTTACACTTAATTTTCATCCATCTATATTTTTCTTGTATGGAACATTACTTTCTTTTGAAGTACATTTTCCTTTCATTCTCGTTGGGTACGCCCTATAACAAAACTTTTTTAAAATTTGGGAGCCAATTTTTCCCGTGTAAAATAGAATTCTAAAACGATTTTTTCTCTTTTTCCCTTTTTGCTTTGGGAATTTTTAATTCCCTTTTTCCCCTTTCAAAAAGCAAAATGCACCCCCTTTTTTTATATTCACCCCTTTTTTGAAAAGTTTTAAAGATTTAGCGGGGGGTTGGGGGTTTTNTTTTTTGAACAAATTACAAAAAAAATCTACAAAAAGTGGCTACCACAGTCAAGTCGCCATCTAGTGTTTATTTATGAGTGTCGTACCGCTGTCGTCGTCCGCCGAAAAAAAAAACCGCGTAGCGAAGTGTAAACCGTCTATACTTGCAGATACAAAGCATAAAACAACGCTGCACAAGACTTGCTATTATATTTTTAGTTATTTAATTATTATTATTTTATTTTATGGTTATTATATTTTTTCAAATTTTTTTTTAGCATACGCATAGCATCAAGCTCAAGCATCGTTTTTTTAATTTTTCTTATCGTTTTTTTTTATATTTAATAATTAACATTAAAAATGTACACACTTCATGGCTCGAACACGCAAACACGTACACTCAGCTCTGGGAGGCCGCAGTGACTAGGGTTGAACCTCTGAGAGGCCGGAGTGACTGGGGCCGGAGAAACTAGGGGCCGGAGTGACCGGGGCCGGAGTGACTAGGGGCCGGAGTGACTTGTTCCCCGTACAGTGACGAGAGTACCACAGCTACAGGACTTCCCCATGTCGTCGAAAAGCGTTAGATAAACCATAACCCTTATATATATTCCCCAGCCAGATACCAGACAGTAGGTTATCGTAGGCATATGTAGGAAAGATATTTAGGGCGTGAGTGAGTTGATGAATCTTGTGCTGGTGTGCTATTTTTTGTGTGTGTAGATTTATTGTAAATAAACTAGTTAAGGTACCAAGCGTTTGTTGTTTACCCTGTGCCCTGACAAAAAGCTATATAGTGAAGTATTCTAAGCTCACAAAACCCCCATAAAAATATAAACCTTTACAGTCATACTGGGACAATCGCTTCCAGGACTCCTTTCTTGAATTCTGTTCCATTATAATTATCAGACACAATCACACGAGGTGTTGTGTAGGGGCAGAAATCATGCGTCACTAAGGCATGAGCAACTGCATCCGCAGACTTATTAGATAGTGGCGCCAAGACGACAAAGCGACTGAAGCGATCATTGCAGACAAGAACATACGTAGAGCCTTGATGGCTACGGGGAAGCTGCAGAAGATCTATCGCAATGGTATCCCATGGGCCATCAGGGGTTGGGTACTCCATGATAGGGGCTGGTTTATTAACAGCACCTTTGTGTTGTGCGCAGGAAAGGCACTGTGCGACGTGACGCTCAACGTCGACTCGCATAGTTTGCCAGTAGTATTTCTGGCGGGCAGCAGCGAGACATCTATCGCGACCAAGGCCAAGGTGGTCAGCATGAGGAACGTCATGGAGCAAGTGAAGCACAACGTCCTTATAAACATCAGGAATGACTAACTAGTGAACATGTCTCTGCGCAATCACTGTGTCACGAAGTAAAACACCATCATCAGACAATGAGAATTAAGACAAAGGCAGGGGCATGCATGGAAGAGTGGAATCATCGCCGGATTCGAGGGCATAGATGACTTTAGACCACTGGTCGTCTTTACGTTGTTCATCACGTAACTGACCAAGGGACAGGTTAGAAGTACAGCAACAGGAGCTACAGGTATATACGCGACAATGAATCAGCAACAACATTAAGGCGTCCTGGCAAGTACTTGAATGTTGGCGAAAACTCGCGTATCGTCAGATACCAACGAGCGAGGCGCCCATTGAGGTGTTTACCCTTGAATAAGTCAGTCACAGGAGCGTGATCGGTGAAAACTTGAATAGGGTAGCCGAAGATAATGTCCCTGAAATGCTTGAGAGCCCAAACCACGGCAAGGGCTTCGAGATGAGTGACTGAGTAGCGAGATTCAGCATCGTTCAAGACGCGACTGGCAAACGCAATGACATGATTCTTACCTCTGTCCTCTGACTGCATAAGAACAGCACCAAGGCCTAGAGCAGATGCGTCCGTGCAGAGAACGAATGGCTCAGAAAAGTCTGGAAAGTTACGAACAGGAGCATTGCATAAGGATGCTTTAAAGCATTGAAACTCTGTTCTTGCGCTGGGCTCCATTGAAAAGGAGCATCCTTCTTCAAGAGTCTGTTTAAAGGGGACGCTACCGACGAAAAACCTTTTATAAAGGAGCGATAGTAGCCCGCAAGACCAAGAAAAGAGCGTACATTTTCCGTAGACTTTGGCGTAGGGAAATTTTTTACCGCTCTAACTTTAGTGTCCACCGTGTGAATACCATCCCGATCCATGACATGACCCAGGAACTGGATTCGAGATTTCAGAAATTCACACTTTGCAAGTTTTACTTTGAGACCTGCCTCTTGCAGTTTTCCGAACACTGCTTTGAGTTGAGAGAAATGAGTCGCCATATCTTTGCTAACGATAATTATATCGTCCAAATAAGCGAAAACACTTTTACCTAGCATGCCTGAAAACAACGAATTGATCATCCTTTGAAAGGTAAGAGGTGCATTTTTCAATCCAAAGGGCATACGTAACCATTCGTAATGCCCGGACGGGGTAGAGAATGCAGTGACCTCACGAGAGCGCTCGTCAAGAGGCACTTGCCAATAGCCTGAAGCTAGGTCGAGGCTAGAGAAAATAGTGTTATTACGTCCAATGCTTTGTAAAAGGTCACTTAAAGAGAGGCAGAGGATAATGATCCGAAACCGTTACATCATTGACCCGACGAAAGTCATTGACTAGTCGCCATGACGCGTCTTTCTTTGGGACGAGGAACAAAGGCGAGTTCCAAGGAGACTGGGATTCCTGAATAACACCTTGCTCGCACATGTCGTGTATCATGCCATCAACTATAGCTCTTTGGCTATGAGGCAACCTGTAGGAAAGTGTATACACAGGATTTGTATCAGGCTGTAAGTGTATGACGTGAGACGCATGATCTGTAACTCCTAAACGCTCATCAGGCAGCGCTATAACCTGGCGAAATAGTGCAAGAGTTTGAAGGAGTTCATCTTTGCCGTCAGGATAGTCAGTAACACGTACAAAAGGCTTAAGACGCTCAACAACGTCAGCCTGTGAAGCCTGAGAAGACTCATCCTGCAAGGCCGAAATAGAAGCCACAGGAAGTAGTGGTGGGCTGTCCTGAACAGGATTATCGTAAACTTGAAAATTGCTCATGAAAGTACCATTTCTAACTGTAATTGATGCACCCGTGTTATTGCGAACAAGGACATCTGTGATATGACCAGGGCGCACGGTACATAGAGTAGAATCGAGGCCAAGGCGATTGACGCGCATAGTTTCACTGAGGCACAAAACATCGCTGCCTATAGGAGCCTCAGAGACACGAACAGGCAAGCGAGCAGCTGTACGGGAAGGAATGATTTGGTCACCCACTAAAATAGCTGAAACGTAAGGCCATTGCTGAGAAACACGGCGCGATTCATCGTTGCGCTGAGGCGAACATTGTGAGGAGGAGCGCTCCGTATTTAGATTGGTCGCTGGCATGCAAGGAGGAGGCGGAGCACGAAGCAAAGGTGCCGCTTCAGTCATGGCAGGAAGAAAACGTCCATTGAACGAAAGAGCGCTTTGACTTGGATGTATATCAATACCATGCTGCGTAAGCGAGCCAAGACCAAGCAAACCATGGCAAGGTAACGCAAAACCACGCACTACATAGAAATCGGCATGGAAAGAAGATGACTCAGCAAGACGAACTGGGAGTGATACAACCCCTAAAATCGTCAGAGCAGAACCTTCAACGCCGGAAAGATGAAAATTCTAAGGTTGGAGGTGAAAACCATCACCAGGAAACTAGTTTGTAATTCCAAAAATGCAGCTTCAGATAAAACATTAACGTAAGAACCTGTGTCCACTCTCAAAGACAGACGGGACTTACCAATGTGCACCTGCATCGTCAAGAGAGGGTGCTGAGAGCAAGCGGCGACGACAGAACTGACCACAGACTGTGAACATGGCAAAGAGAATGACGGAGAATCAGCCGTGGGGGGTCGCCGCTGCAGGTGAGCATTAGCTAATCCGGTCCGGCAGGCCTGCGGCGCGAAACTTCCCCCGACTGAGGAAGTGAAGAGTGCACCTGTGAAGCACGTCTGTCACGCATATTGAGAAGCGTGAAGCAGTCATCTGAACCGTGGCCACCAAAACCGTGAACGTGACAGAACAGAGGAGTCTGAGAACCACCACGTATATTAAAGGAGCGAGAAGGCTGCGACCTCGGGGAGGGAAGCAATGGAGGAGAACGCGTAGCGGCGTCTGAGTAAGAGCGAGCTGAAGTGTTGTCGCGAGAATGAGAGGAAGGGGGAGGGAACGAGCCCTGTGGGGCAGGAGTCTCGCGAGCAACTTGTCGTCTACGCCGGAAACAACGCTGCGAGGTATGGCCTGTCCTCAAGCAAAATGAACACAGCAAGGGAGGAGCAGAAGAACCAACAGCATTAAACATAACAGGCGCGATCGGGGTGTTATGAGGCGACGGCGCCGGAGGGACACGAAGAGAACTTTCTGCAATACGCCTTTCAATGGTTGAAGCGAAATCTAGCAGTCTGTCTTTGGCAATAAAATCAATGGAGGAGGCAGCGCGGCGACGTTCAGGAGTTAAATGAACAACAAACATGGCATATTCTACCATTACGCGAAGGTCCTTGCAAGATATGGCGTCGTTTTTTAACCAATCAGCCTTACGCAGTGATGATACAGCGTCATCAGCGATTTGCGCAGCAAGAGCTTGGCCATCAAAACTATCAGCCGTGCCAAGACGATTAGTGAGAGAGTCAGTCATGCGAAATACCATTGTAAACCACCACGATGCTGACCTGAACCAAAAGCCTGAAGAAAATTGTCCTTGAAACTCATGATAACTAGATTATAGAAGGCCAGGCTGAAACGCACTTGCCAACATCATCCTTGCCGCTCGTTAATCTGGTAAAAGTTGGCAACGCACAAAAGCAATTTTGTCGAGATCCAACACCAAGCTTGAATTACGCATTAAGTCCTCGCACAATCCAAGAAAATTGAGCGCCGAATAGGCAGGATCCTCCCCAGAAAAACGTTTGACAAGGGGGTCCTGGTGTAGAATTTTAATGGTTGGAGTAAGTGATGGTGCAGCCACCGGCGGGGGATGCAACTCAGGATCATTAGGGGCCATAGTGATGGGAGTTCCTGAACTGAACCGAAAGGAACAAAGTGGGCCATATATCAATATATGTTTTTTTTTGTTTTTTTTTTTTTGTATGTGTGTGTATGTAACAGATCCTGTCGCCATATCAGGGTGGGTGCTTCTGACGCTTCGCGACTGGGCGAGTCAGACTTCCCACCTTGGTGAGCGTGGGGGTCCTCATTTGCCGATTCACTGGATACACATTCACCTGTGGGCCGCCTTTATGGCTGTATGGCCCACGTCATTCATCCGTGGATGGCAATCTACAACAACAACACAACACAACATTAAGTTCACAAAATGGAGTCGTGTAGAAAAATTCAGTAAATAAAATGGCGAGGGAGAAGGTTTTAGTTTATGAAAGGGATAGCTTCAGGAAGGATATGTAGTCACACACCACACACAACACACTCAACACACACACACACACCACACAACACCCCAAAACACACACACACACCACACACACACCACACACACACCACACACACGCATACATAACTTTATGTACAAAAAACTTTTTAAGCTAGTTTAGGATGGAATGGTACATTGTAAATTACAGAAGAGCAGCCGAATCATGGTGCTAGTTTTACGCTAGAAAAAAAAAGATGCTGTCAATGGGGCAATATCAGGGTAAATAGAGGGCGGACTGTAACAAGTGTGACGCTGGGTTGAGGAGATGAGTTATGTCCTTTTAAATAATAACAGTGAATTGTGAGGTTACGTGCATGTATTACCAAAACTATTATACATATAGGCCAACACATTTCAAATATATTTCGTTATCCCAAAAAACACCAGTGTAAATTCATTAAAAATTTATCTTTATTTTTTTGAGGCCAGTGCTAAGTATGTTTAGATGAGTATTATGTAGTCATTAGTCATTAATCTTTCCCAATTATTTTTTCTTGATACCTATTATTTGTTTTTGCTTATTTATGTAACATTATATATCAATGTTTTAATTTTTTTGAATCCTCTGGGAGCTGTGCTCTATACTTTTTTATAAAGTCTGAGCTTAGCCAATAAATTCAATTAAATTCAATTCGATTCACACACATCACACACACACACCACACACACACAACACACACACACACACACACACACACACACCACACACACACACCCCACCACACACACACACCACGCACTCACACACACACACCACACACCACAAAACACACAGGATTCGTCACCAACTTACTAAAAAGCTATGATTACCATCTACTATACCTTATGTTACCCTAATCTCACGTATTTTTGTCTCTGTCTGGGGTGGTACTTGGCCTTTCTTATCTAAAAAAATTATCAGTAGCGCAAAACAACATTTTTAGATGTATATTTTTCGTGGGTAAATTCGACTCAGTAAATCTTTATATTCAATGCATAAATTACTAAAATTTAATAATATACATAACAATTTTTGCTATTATGTATTTTTAGAAATTTAACTCTCATTTCAAGTAACATTATTCAGTTTGATAGGGAATTTTATGCAACAAGAGGCACCGGTATGACCGGGAGATACAATCCAATACCGCACAACTCTGTACAAGCACAGCATCATGTACTTCGGCCCACAGTTAGGAACCCATTACCAACAAATATAAAATCTCTTGTTAAATAGTACACTATCCATATTTAAGAAAACTTCAAAAATTATTTATATGCCTTCAATCTATGTAAATATCAGTATGAGTAGAATGTAAGTGTTGTTTTGCATGATTGTGTGTGTGTGGGTCTGTATGTGTGTGGTGTGGCATATGTTTTAATAATGGGAAAGGTATTGCATTCTAATGTATGGGAATATGTAAGTGAAAATTGTGGGGATATCTGTTTGGTACGATGGTGTTTTTATGATTGTTCGTGTGTGTGTGTTTTGTGTGCGTACGTGCGTGTGCGTTCGTGCGTACGTTTGTGTATTACTTATTCCATGATTTGTCGTCCCACGTTGCCGTATTATATATAATTATTTCGCGTGCAGGGAGTCCTTGGCACCGCGACCTGCCATTTTTAATGACTCCCGCCCGCCGCCCCCCGACTTTTGGCTAGCTACTGCGGAGGCTATTGGGGCCTTTGGCCCACACCTTTTTTGTGGCCTTCGGCCACCAAACCGGACTCTCCAGATAGCCCCTTCAACTTCTGCAATCATGGATGTTAGAAAAATGTATTCCCCACCCATCATCACCATACCCATCAAACCACAACCCTTTCTACCATTACCCTACCCCCACCATTCACTCACCCATTACCATCAACACCCATTCACTCACCAATTACCATCAACCCCCACTATTCCTACCCATCACCCCACCACACCCACCCATTCACTACCCAATCACCCCAACCATTACCCAACCCACCCATTAGTCACACCATTACCATCACCCTACATCAGGTTTCCTCAAGTCTCGAACCCACTTTTTTTCACAATTATCCAATAGGCTTAAAAAAAAAAAAAGATCGAATCAAAGTGGGCGTCACTTCTGGGCAAACCTTCCCCAGGTCAACCGGTTCCAAAAATGTGCCATATGGGATTGCGCCACGGGGGGGAACCTATACCACACACACCACACCACACACACACACACCAGACAGACAGACAGACAGACACACTTTCGCTTTATATTATAGATATTTTGTTTTTTCTTTATGTATTTTAATTATACTGGCAATAAATTTTAACTTGAACTTGAACTTGAACACACATAGTCAGTCCCCATAAATCTGTTGCAGTCACGTCACGGCTGCACGAACATTATGGGTTCCATTTGAAACTCCACAAAACAACAAACAATACACAACATTTCATAATAAAATATCTTCAAAGGCAAATCAATGAAGCCAAAAAACAAAAAAACATGAACAAATAAGCGACAATGCCAACCTCAGTTTATTATTATACCATTGATCCCGCCGATAAAGTTATAATGTAAAAGGAATTAATTTCCACTCTTATCTTGTTGTGCGGCGATGTGGTATTAGTGAATGCAGGAAATAAGTAATAAAGAAGTGAGTGTTTCTGTTAAAGTGTTAATTAATCGCAAGTAGAGAAGAGTGGATAGCCTAAGAACTAAAGGAAAAAAACATTAAAAACTCAGACCGTCTTTATAAATAAGTTATTTTTGGACTCCGTTTTTGACGAATTACTATAATTACTTTTTGCATACAATTTATTTATATGTATTAAATCGAGATTAAATATACCTAACTGTACTGTAAGGAAGATTTTGTTTCATCTTCAACCTCATAGACAAATAAATTACATAACGCAACATTATATTTATTAGTTATCAAAAGGAAATAACTGAAAGACAAACGAAATCAGTAATAAGAGCAAACACAACTGAGCGTAAAAAGTTGCGACGTTACGTAATAGCAAACATTACAAGGGAATGCTGTGCCCTGAGGAGACTTGGGTGAAAACTGTAGTTAATGCAGCGGATGTAATTGGCTTTAAATTGTTGTAGATACATGAAAGTGCACGGGCTTCAGTAACCATCAAACCGTAGCAAGATGTGTTAATTAGAAAATGGCTTTTTAAGGAAGTTATCTTTACAATATAGTGTACGAGATGGGTATAGGAGACTATGTTGTACACTTAATTTTCATCCATCTATATTTTTCTATGTATGGTTAACATTACTTTCTTTTGAAGTACATTTTCCTTTCATTCTACGTTAGGGTACGCCGTATAACAAAAATTCTTTTTCTCAACTTTGGCATGCCAATTTCCTGTGTAAAATGGAATTCTAAGACGATTTTATCTCTTTCCATTTTTGCATTTGAGCAATTCTTACTATGCAAAATCGCACTTTTATATTGCACCCTTATCGAATAATGCTTAAATGAGTACGCAGTGTCCGGTTGGTCCTGTGTATTGCATCATGCACCAATATGAGTTCCAAATGACTAGCGTGGTAAGCTCTTTCTGATCAGTTGGTTCATCAGGCACTACATCACAGTGTCACAGCCTCTACGTTGGCCTAGAACGTGTCCATCATGTCCTTCTTAGGCCTGAAGCAGGGCATGGTCTCCCGGTGGTGGGCCCGAGCCCGGATGAACCCGTCTCTGGCCTGCTGCCCCACTACTGCTGCCGCAGCCTCTGTCACCTGCTTCACGACTCTTTCGGTGCTCTGACTGTGGATAGAGAACTCCGGAACCTCGTACGGCTTGACCAGGATCTCCTGGATCTGATCCCCGGACAGTGAACAGGTGAATGCCGGCTCGTGCACCTGGCCAGGCTGCCAGCTGATCAGTGTCTGCAAGCTGGTGGCTGACAAGTTCAGCTTGGGTGCGATACGAGGTCTTACACTGGTGTCCCCATACTCCTCGCCAGCCCTCAGCTTCAAAATCTGGGTCACGGCGAACCTGCGGTCGTCCTCACTCTGACTCGCCATCAGCGAGAGGAGGACACATTCTGAGTGTGCGAACCATGCTCCTGTCCGCACGTAGAAGGTCACAGCTGTTTGGACCTTCTTGGGCTGCGACCTCATCACTCTGAGCTGCGTGAGGATGTGCTTGGGGCCGTCCTCTAGTCTGTGGTGAACTTTGATGTCGTAGTAGAGTTTGAAGTACACCTGCAGGCAGTACTTGACTAGGATTTCCAGGGTGTTCAGTCAGTCCATGTTTTCTGGTCCACATGTACACGAGCGACTGGGCTGTGGTGAGCCATCTGGAGTGGGACACCTTGCCACACTTGATCTCCTGCAGCTCGGACGGGAGAATGCCCCTCTTCACAGCCTGGACCAGCTGGTAGGAGACCTCCTGGTCAGTGGACATGCTGACCAGGATATACTCCGGTATCTCCGTGAGATCTTCACCGCCTGGCACACCTCTGAACTCTACGTTGTACTGCATCTCATTCACGCTGGACAGCAGACTGCACACTGGACCCGTGAAGCCAGTGTCAGATGAGGTAGGCCCGTCGATGCTGGTGATAAGGTTGCGCAGGGGCAACTTGTTTGTGTATAACACGCATATACTCCAGAAGAGCTAGCGTCCCAGCATCTTCTCCAAATGGGCGTGAGTACCACCCTTCCACCCCGTGTTGGCCCTAGTTGAGTCACCTTGCAGTACGATCAGTGAGTCGGTGGAGTCGTATGTCACCAGCAGATCATAGAGAGCCTGAGCCACCTTGAACGCAGGCTTCTCAGGTGGCACCGGGTCCTGTGGTACAAAGTGCCAAAGGTACCTTCCAGATGGCTCCTCTGTCACTGACACATGCTCCTCCCTGATCAACCTTGGGTGCAGTTTCCTATAGCTGTCGGGCACCATCGCCCTGGTCTTGTCCTTCCTCCCATCGTAACCCAATCCAACAATGTTGGTACCCTGGTTAGGGTACGCCATATAACAAAAATTCTTTTTCTCAACTTTGGCATGCCAATTTCCTATGTAAAATGGAATTCTAAGACGATTTTATCTATTCCATTTCTGCATTTGAGCAATTCTTACTATGCAAAATCGCACTTTAAGCTATGTTTTGCATATAAATATAAAAGTCCATTTTTGCATAGCAAGAAGTGCTCAAACCAAAACGTTGAAGAGGACAAACCACCCTTAAAATTCAATTTTACATAAGAAAACACCCTGCCAAATTCGAAATAATCTATATTTCACTTTTCATTGGACCTACTTCTTAGTATGGTTATTTTACGGATAACGGGTTCACTCCATGTTGATACTGGTTGACTAACCTGTAAAGGGGTGATTGCCGGATGACGCCCTCTTGACGGGCTGGTAACTTGCTTCTTTGTCCCAGAGTACACGTCAAATAAAGTGGTATGTTATGGGCTTAACGTGGTCGAGCGGTTCTTACGTAATTTATATGTATTCTTGGTGACAAAGGATTCGAGTAAGACAATATACTACAAAATATATATATTGTATATATATGTACACTTGTGAAGGTTTATACAATAATAATGTCACGCTGTTCTTTAAAGAAACGGCCAATGAACTAATGTCTAATAGACAAAAGCCGGGAACAGTTAATGACGTGACAAGGTACCCCCACACCCCCAGGTGTGGGGTACACAGACACACCCGGGAAAGGGTGTGAGTGAGTAGGACGCAAGGCTAACGCGTCCCCCTCTCTTTTCTCTGTGTTCTGTCTGTCTCCTCCGGCCAGTTGCAGCATATAAGGAAAGGGAGGAGGGAAATGGCAGGTTTCGGTGGACATGTCCCCTCAGGCCTTTTTGCACTCTCGTAACGTCATCATCCTTGGGCAGAGCGCTGAGATGACACACACAACTTGTGCGTGAAGTCCGGAACCGGGGGCGAGGTGTGTCTACTTTGTTGCATCAAGACACCGGTTGACTGTCCACGTCATTCTTATGAGCCATGGCGTGATACTTCGCCAACATAACCTCATCAAAAGGTGCCAGCTCTCAGCATCCACTGGGCGACACTCAGACAGAATAAAAAAAAAAAAGTAAAAATAAAATGTAAAAAGGGTTTTGAAAATGATTTACTTTTCATGTACGTATTCTATTTAGCTAATTTTCTAAACATTTTACGTCATAACTTTACTTTCGTCTCTCTCTCTCTCTCTCCCCTCCCCTTCATATCTTACTTTATCTCCTCCTTTCCCAGCTCCTAAATCTCTTTTTCCCCCCATTCCCCCTCCTCTCTTCCTCAACTCCTCTTTCGCTTTCCCCCTACCTAATATTTCTTTCTCTTTCATTAAACTCTCTCTCTCTCTCTCTCTCTCTCTCTCTCTCTCTCGTCTCTCTCTCTCTCTCTCTCTCTCTCTCTCTCTCTCTCTCTCTCTCCTCTCTCTCTCTCTCCTTTTCTCTCTCTTCCTCTCTCTCTCTCTCTCTCTTTCCTTCCTTTCCGTCACTTCCCTGCTTGCGTGACCTTGAAAGACGTGGGGTCTGTGGAGGCAAAGATTCGGAGCCTCCAATTTTTTTGTCGGGCTGCGTGAGCGCTGGTGCCACAATTTATAGAACATTATACGTAACTAAGTTTTGCAATATCAAAATAATGCTGTTTCCAAGTCTGTTTTAAAATATATTTATTATCAGTGATTCTGGAAGACAATATTAGTAAAGGAAAAACATACATGATGTGAAAATTTTGTGTTCCCTTTTTGAAGGCGGAACAGCGGCAGCGTGTTTGAATGTCAGCTCGACCCCCCCACACTACCTTAGGGTATATTTTCCCCGGGTTTTATTTCTCGGTTCTTGTTCTAACCCTCTCACGTCCCTTAGTAGCTACTATAACCATCCTTCCTACAGCATACGTACGCCCCCAAAACGTCACGAAAACAAACCCCGTAAAAAATACGGGGTCGAACCGGGCAAATATGAACAGGAAATATCCGTGTTCCCCAAACCCGAATAAAAAACAATAATAAGGAAATGGTTCTCCTACAGTACTCCCTTCATCCTTACTGATGTGGTTGGTGGTCTCCCCATGTGTCCCCTTTGGGGCTGGAGATAGAGGGGGTGGGGAAAGGGAGGGGGATTGGCATGGTTGAGTGCGGGGCGCTTCCTAGGCGGGCCCAGGGGGAAAACGTTGACAAGTTAAAATCTTCCTCCTTAAAGTGCGGGCCCAGACAAAGCTTGTCAAGTTAAAATCTTCGTGGGCGCGAAATTCTCTTTATCCAAATTTTCCTCACTTTTAGGAAAGTTCATTGTGCTTTGGGATAGAAAAAAAATTCTGTATTTGAATCTCCCCCCGAGAGTTCTGGAACATAATTGTTTGCAGCCCACGACACAAAAACCCTTTAAAAACCCTGTTAAGAGTGGCCCGTTTTAAACCGGGCGGTTATAAACAGGCCCTCGAGGGTTTTAAAAAACGGGGGTGCAGGCTCCGGCAGCAAAATTGTCGACCGGAAGCCACAAAAATTATTGTATTAAATATGGAAATAATTCATATCTTAAGAATATCAATGCTCATACCCCTTTATTGTACCCTAAAAATTCTTATTTGTTTAAAAAAAAGTATCAATTTGTTGTAGCATGATTTAAAAAAAATGGGTACTACGCGACGAATGATCGGGGAAAAAGGATCAGATACCCCCAAGAGTATAGTCTTATGATACAGAATAATATATATTAATATATATAATATATATATTATATATATATAATTTTATATATTTTATATAATATATAATAATATATAAAATATATTATATAATAAAATTTTAATATATATATTATATTATATATAATATTATATATATATATATATATTTTAAAAATAATATATAATCTATAATTAAGTATAATTATAATTAATTAAATTTTTTATATTTAATTATTATTTTTAAATTTATTTAGATCCCTAAAGGACTAAATTTAAAAAGTCATGAACAGAAT
>JACEEZ010004946.1:0-30000 GCA_016584305.1 Chionoecetes opilio
ATTTTTAAAAAAACCCTTTTTATTGGAAATTTTAAACCCCATCAGAAAAGTACTACTTTTTTGCAGGAAAACCTAGTCAGAAATCTCAAAAAATAAACGCGCAGTCCTCATCCTTTTTTACCATGCAGTGTGCTGCCATGGGAGGGTCTCAAACCAAAATACACCGAAATACATACCACATAGGGTATATTTGGGTATGTGTTTGGATGTATTTCGGTTTTAAGATTTAAAATACGAAATACACCAAAAAAAACGTTTTTGAAAATATGTACAGTATCTCTTTATACCATTTTTGGTTTTGAGACATAATACATACATAGAAGTGCGTCTTTTCTGTATCTTTTTTTTTTTATATTTCGGTATGTTTTCAGGGTTATTTCGGTATGTTTCGGTATTAAAGAGACCGCTGCCAGGGCGAAGTTATTATCAGCTGGAATGAGGAAAAAGGGTTTGTTTACATATGGCGCCGGACAAAAGGCTTCCGCGGGGTGACCCCCAAAGTTCCCACCTCAAGTTCAAGTTTTAGATCGTACTCAACCGTACGCGCGACACACCAAGATTGGATAAAAATTATTTTTTTCATACCAAATCATTTTGGTATGAAATACCTCGCGAGTAGCCCCTAATGAGGAAAGATCCGCGAAGCGGGACTCGGAGATCAGTTAATGTGAAGGACCCGGAAGCAGGTGGATGTTGTGATGTGGCTCATAGCATCCTACCTTTCTACTATCTGTTCCACACGCCCAAATGTCCAATAACGAAAATATTTCTGTTATGAAATAAACAATGCCCGTAGCAATGTATGATCTCCTTTTCATCGTATTACTGAATACCGACTAGAAATACTCGATAGGGTTTAAACTTTCTAAGGATATTGCATATATAGTAATGTTTTTAAGTGTTGAACACCCCATTAGTTTATTAGTCGGCTAATGGGCTGTGCAACACCCCTTAAAACAGACCTATTCTGCAATATACTTAGAAAGTATAAACATAAATATTCCTCAATTAGTTTTAAATTTAACAGCGGCAAATGATAGTTTGTACGTCGGGCCGCCCCCGCGGCCCCCCGGTCAGCCTCTGAGCAAAATCCCAGCGGGCCTCCGTCGTACACTTCCGTTGGGCCGCGTAGGCCCTATGTCTTTGTGTTGCTGGGTAGGGATGAAGGCGCGCGTAACGGTTTCTTATCGTCACGATAGACATACGGACGATCACGATAATGTCAGAAAACTCTTAAAATAGATAACGATAGCGTCACGATAGACTTACGATAGCGCTGCGTTGAGTACAAATATCGGGGAGCTTCCCCCAATTTTTTTTTGCACGCACTAACTTTCCCTGGCCTCCGCAGAGCGCGTCACGAGCGTCCCCGATCGGGCACGATGGACTCATAATCAGGACCATGACGGCGCTGCGCATTGCATTGTTGGCGCGTTCGTGGTTTCCATTATGGAATGTGTGAAGGGGGCTTTGGCCCTAACAAACTCTTTACAATCGGAACTCTACAAATTACTATATTCGTACGTTGTTACTCACAAAATTACATATCAATTATTCATAATAAAGTAATATTTCCTATTAATATACATAAGTCACAAATGCCAACTGTGCTATATGAACTACGCGAATACAAGAGAATCTGGTTCAAAATAACATTTGGAACTCACAGCACAATGACAGTAAGAAAACGGGAATGACTGGCATAATAGGGACAGTAACTAAACAAAACTCAATGTGAGTAGGAATCGCATTACAGACCTTTTGATTAAGTTACCCAGGCTAGGAACTATAGCATGAAATGTTCAATATTGTGTAAAATACTTAATATAAAAAAGTAAGCGATAAAATGTTTTCGGAGATCTTTTGCGACGGAGGGATGGGATCTTCTGAGACTTCGCGGGATTCCTGCAAGGACTACTGGTTTGATGACTGGTCTGTACTCTGGGACTGAAAGAGCTGTTAAGTGTGGGGGAAGTTATCCAGCTTTTTCTGTTACTACAGGGGTGAGGCAAGGGTGCGTCCTTGCCCCATCACTTTTCAACACTTGCATTGACTGGGTATTGAGCAAAGTTTTAGATCAAAGTGATTGTGGAGCATTCCTCGCAACACCATGATCACTGATCTTGTTTTACCGATGATGCAGTAATCTTTGCTGAGTCGCTGGAGGTCCTGGTGATGGTGGCTCTCGAGGCGCTGCACGAGGAGGCAAAGCCTTTGGGACTTGGGGTCTCCTGGCTCAAGACCAAGGTCCAGGTGTTTGGAGGTGCACTATATGAAAAAGTACAGTCTGTTCATGCGTGCGGTGAGGATATTGAGATCTTGAAAAGTTTTGCATACTATGCATACATATGCGTAGCGCAGTCCATACTGGTGGCGGGTCAAATAAAGAAGTCTTACGGCGGATTGGCATACCCCACGGAGTTATAGACTCGCTCAGCCGAGTATTTGGCGTTGTCGGTACCTTTGGGAGGAGGACAAAGATCCGGATTTTCAGGCCGCATGTGATCCCTTTTCTTACTCTATGGTTGCAAGACAGGACACTGAATTTGGGCGACTTGAAGAGACGAATCGATGCATTTGGTAATAAGTGTCTCCGCAAAATCATGGGGTATCACTAGGATGATTACGTGTCAAATCAGGGGATTGCTCCGTGAAACTGAATCAAGGGCCTATTCCCTGCTAGTCCGTCAGCACCAACTTCGGCTATATGGGCATGTGGCACGCTTCCCTGAAACCGATCCTTCCCATCGGTTTTTAATCTTTAGATGCAATCCTGCATGGAGGCCAAGGGGGTGCCCACAAGGCTTGTGGCTGGGGCAAGTTTATGTTTCCTGTCGATAATTGGCTTGGTTGGGAAAGGAGCCTGCATGGGGACTCCCGCGTGGGGACCCCCGGGAGTGGCGTCGTAGGGTGGGTGAGGCGAAAGCGCCCCCCGGCGTATTCCCCAATGATTGATTGGGTAAAAATGATAGAATCTTCCCTTAAATTTATAGTCAAACATCATAATTAAATCACACAATTGTATATAATTTTATAAATTATAATATATTTATATATATATATATTGTTTTTTTTTACGCTGAAGCCCATGGCGCTATTTTTTTTTTTTTTTTTTTTTTTTTTTTTTACGTTGAAGCCAAGAGCGCCCGTAGGCTATTCCATACTGTAGCTGGCCTGTAGGCTATATTATTATTTCCTTGAGGGCTCAGGTGTGGCCCCGGACTTATGGAGGAGGGCTGTGATGGTTGGCCCTCGCCAGATGTTGCGCAGGCTGGATTATTATAGTGACACCTATCGTCTATATAGGTAAGGGTCCTGTTTTCTGTGCTTTTCTTTCGCAGTCGAAAAAACAGGTATGCAATATGCGGGAGTCTTCGGCCACTCGTCGATGGATTTTACAGTTGTTCCTTGGTGGGACTTGAAATTGGGACCATGTGCTCACCTACCAGGCTCTTCTCGACCGCGTTAAAGATGATCGGAAGAATTGCCTCTTGCAGAATTCGAACTCGGACATCGAGATCACCCACTCCAAGACGATTACCATGCGGCCACTGCCTCCCCCAATTGGTAGTATTGTTTATGTTTACCTTAATGGATTCTTAGAAACTGTGTGAGTTTTTATCGCAAATCACTACTGTATCCTGTTTAATTTATAAAAAAGATCTTACACTTCATGGTGTATTCATATTGACTAGCCTTCCATCTTCATCTTCATCCCATATATTATATATTATATATATAATATATATTATATATATATTATTATATATATATATATAATGTTCAAGTCGGCATCTGCGTCCACTTTTTTCTCCCTCCCAGTTGCCTGCTCTGTACAGGCGTCTTATCCGCCCATGTATGGAGTATGTCTCACATGTTTGGGGGGGATCCACTCTTACAGCTCTCCTAAACAGGGTTGAGTCAAAAGCTTTTCGTCTCATCAGCCTCCCTCCTCTGACTGATTGTCTTCAATCTATAAATCATCGCCGTAATGCTGCTTTTCATGCTATCTTATATCGTTATTTTAATGGTTCACTACTCTTCTGAACTTGCTAGCTGCATGCCTCCCCCCCCCCCCTCCCCGTGGCCTCGCTCTACAAGACTTTCTACTCATTCTCATCTCTATTCTGTCCATCTTCCTAATGAAAGTGTTAATCAGTATCTTTACTCTTTCATCCCTTTCACTGGTAAACTCTGGAACTCTCTTCCAGTTTATATTTGTCCACCTTCCTACGACTTGAATTTTTTAAAGAGAGGAGTGACAAGACACCTCCCGAACTAAATTGGCCCATCCGCATTTCTTTATTCTCTTACTGTCTTATTTATAGGAACTGGCAACTAAGCGGGCCTTGTGTTACCACTTTTTGTGTCCACTTGGCCAGGTCTTTGTGATGAAAAAGAAAAGAAAAAAAAAAGGTATTTATAGAGTTGCTATGATTATTCATTTGCTTATATTTCCACTGCTATTGATTCTACTTGTGATATATCCATTTTGACTTGGTTGACATGTTAGTATTAGTATTGACTTTACTTCTTAGTATCATTACTTGATTTTCCTGTCTTCCCTCCATGTGTCAATTTTCTGTATTCAATGTTATCTTAGTT
The DNA here is from genome assembly GCA_016584305.1 of Chionoecetes opilio. Lineage (NCBI taxonomy): Eukaryota > Metazoa > Arthropoda > Malacostraca > Decapoda > Majidae > Chionoecetes > Chionoecetes opilio. Next base: position 4,606 of record JACEEZ010004946.1, read on the forward strand.
TGTTTTAGTGCCATATAATTCACATACTTTTTAGCAAAATAACATTAAGTCTCTTGTCCTGTATTACATCCTTTAACTCCAATAATTTGCAACCTAAACCATCTACGTTACAATCCAATACTTGCATGTTACTACCTATACATGTTTGTACTGCTTGGTCTTCATTTAGTTGCCTCTCTTGTTTAACTACCACATTTTAAAGCTCTACTGCCCTATCATACTCCTTATCCTCTTTGTGTATATAACATTTAATTCATATGACCTTATTTTCATCTGTTCAAATGTTCCAGCATTTATTATCATTTTTTTCAATATTATTTGGCTATGCAAAGTTACCATTACTGGCGTGTGTTTGCCACAATCCTATTTACCAACTCTATGAAACTCTTCAATATCTTGGTTATGTTACTCCTCCTGTTACGTCATCAAGATTCTCATGATGATACTCATTTCTATTTTATATCTTACAACTCTATTCTTTATATAATCTTGCTTCCCTACAGTTCTTGCCTTGTGTTTCTCTCAACATTATGCTGAGAGACGCGGCCCCTTGCCAAATTGGGAGAAAGTTTAAGTCCTTCACTCCGGACTAGGGAAAAAGATGAGAAAAATAGTGAACGCAGCTCTCATCACGACGAAAAATACGTACCTATTTCAAAGCCTAAATAAAGCACCTATTTCACGGGAAATAGGTGCTTTGCTGGCTTTTATAAACCTAGAACACCAACCTGGTACCGAATTCGGAATCTAGGTCTATTAGAACGTGGCGCGTAGGCATTGGTGCGCTCACCGGCCCCGCGCTTCTAGGAGTCTTCAGTGTATGTGTTGTTCTAGTGGACTGTGGTTGGTCCGTGTCACTCCGACGTCTACTTTTCGATTTAGGCCTAAAAATACCGACTTCAGTACTGGGTTGATAAAATAGAGTATAAGACGTCCTACAACACTCAGGTATTATATACAAAAATATATAATATATATATATATATATATATATATATATATATATATATATATATATATATATATATATATATATATATATATATATATATTGCAAGTTATAACTTGGCTTAACTCAGACTGTTATACATAGTTTTCAGACAGAAAATGGCGTCCGTCCGTAGGCTCAGGAACACGTCAGGACACGAGTACAAAGTTCCATGAACAACTATTTCTAGACACTGAATGTAGTAGCGGTAATGAGAAAGATACTAAAAATAATACTGAGGAGGAAATAGACAGTAGTGATCTTGACGAAATGTACGAGGAGGAGGTGGTTGGTAACACACTTCTGGGGGAAGGGGGATAAGTGATGATGACACAGTTATAAAAGGCAAAATGAATAGACGGAGTTCAACCCCCCAAAAACAACGTAAACCATTTACAGAACCCTTGTAACCCATTTTATCTCCCAACACCCCATGCAGGTATATTTCCCCAACTTGGTCCGTCTTCTCCCTCGCCCAATATGGCGACCGAAGAGTACACAGAAGCAGCGCCAGCTTCCTGACAGGCAGCCAAGGTCACGTGAGGTGGAGAGGAGGGGAAGGAGGAGGAGGAGGATGGACAGGTGTCCTGCACTCCTTGCTGTACCCACCACCCCGCTACCTCAGCCCAGCCTATAGCCCAGCCGCCCTAACCGACGGCCCAGCCGCCCATGGCGCAGTCCAGCCACCCACGTGGTGTAGTGGCTAGCGCGCCTAACTACGAATCTACGGGCCCAGGTTCGAATCCGGGCCAGGGCAAGTCGGCGGCCAGCTCAAACAGTTGTTATTTTTCACTTCCGGGGTTGATGAATGGTACCTGGGGAAATCTGGGAAGAAAACTGTTGTAACCGGATGTCACACTAGCCATGTGTCCCGGGGTAATGGCTATTTACCCACCACAGGCTCAAAGGCTAATGCAACGGAGATGAGCACCGAGGCCACGCGCAGCATAGCGTATGCCCCCATCTTTACCTTTATCTTAGCCCCCCAGGACGCTGCGAGGGACTGGGAGCAAGACAAAACTATTTTATGAAAACATGTTTTGCTTTCATACGTTCAAAATTAGCCCTACTTAGACAGCTTGGCCCAAACATACCATTACCCGTGGGTCATAAGGGCCGAGGCCACTGGACCATCACGAGGGAACATCTGAGCTCCACGCTGGGTTGGCCGGGGGACCAGTAAAAAAATCTGCGTTAGCTACACCTTAGTTTCTAAACTTTTGTAAAGTTTTAGTAAATTTTTACATATTTTTACAAAAATAATCTATAATATAATTTTATTTTATTTCCAATGTCATATCAATCGCATACCTTAATGATTTTAATTTGTAGGAAAAACCGAATAATTGTTCGTTTATTATTTGTTTCCCAATTTCCTAATTGGTTCCGGATCAGGTACCGGGTTGGTGGCAACGTAAGTATTTGAGGGTTGGTGTTCTAGGGTTAAGATAGAGAGCCAGGGATTAGACACTGGGGTCGGAGTAAAGGAAACATGTGACACTAGGAATATTTTTAGAAGGCAGGGAACTAAAGGGATTCGTAAGATGAGCAGAGGAGGGGGTTAGTTAAAGTTATATGGAATACAGACAAGAAGAAGAGGAGTAGCTTAAAGGTTTACTATACAAACTGTCTAATTATTTTAAACAAAACATATTTACTGAGAGAAGTAACTAGTGTTGAGGATTTTGATATAATATCATTAACTGAAACATGGTTAGATATGTGAAGAAAGGTATTTGATCCGGAGGTTGAGATAGATGGGTATAAGTATTTCACAAGGACAGGATAGGCAGGCGAGGTGGTGGAGTTGCGCTTTATGGAGAGATACATTGTAGTGTTGTGTTAATATTGTTATAAAAACAGATGATAGCATAGAGCCTATATGGGTAGAGGTTACGGAGAGAAACTGAGAAAAGGTTTTGGGTGTTGTGTATAGGCCTCCAAATTTATGTAAAGAGGATTCAGCTCCTCTATAGGGGAGGCGGTAGCAGAGTAGTTAGCGTTACCGGGTGGCGTTCTCGAAGACCCGAGTGAGGGATCCACTGTGGATACATCCACTTAAAATATGTCTGCACCGTCGAAGGTGCAGATCTAATAGAAAACTATTTATAGAGTTTTTTATGATCTATAATTTTAATATCATGTCTTTTTGTATCTATAAGTAAAAGGCCACTTTTTTGGGTATAATGTAAAATATTATACCTTATGCATAATACTGTTTGGGTTGTGTCTGCTAAACTGTTTGTCAGATTTTTAAACTAATAAATATTTTTATAAATTTTGTTATGCTCTATTATTTTTATATATATTTTTTTTTGTATCTATAAGGGAAATGCCCCTTTTGGGGCATATAATGGAAAATATGACATATTAGGGATCACATTTTTGGTTGTCTCTCTCTGTTAAACCGTTTGCCTCTTAAAAACTTATTGTCGACTATTTATAGATTGTTTTATGATCTCTAATTATATTTGTATATCGATTTTTTGTTTGTTTATGTTTAAGGAAAATGTCACTTTTGATGGTAATTATGTAAAATATAATGCCAGATTTATAATACTTTTTGGCTGTATCTGGTAAACTGTGTGTCTGATTTTTAAACTAAAGGCACATTCTTTTTTGATTTTATAGGGTCTATAATTTTTATGCGTATGATTTTTTTTGTATCTATAGTTTTTCAAAAAACTTTATCTAGCACCCTTGCATATTTGTCAGATCTGTTTGATTTTGTAATATATGATGGTACTGTACTAATACCCATCTGTAAAAATAAATTTATTTGGCTAAAAATTGTAAGGTTTCCTAATATTTTCTACAATTTTTTATTATTTTTATTATCACCCACATAAAGTTTCGTTGGTTCGTTTTCGACTATAGAATATTTTTGTATAGATTTTTGTGGTTAAATTTTTTTATATATTGTTTAGATTTGTTTTGTTTAATAGAAAAAAATTATAAAACAAAATAAACGCAAATTAACAATAGAAATGATGCTATATTGTCGGGAACGTAATAATGAAACTTTTTGTGGGTGGTGAGGAAAAAAAAAAAATATAGGAAAAAAAAAGCGATTTTTACAGTTTTTATCCAATGTAATAACATTCACACAGATGGCGTATGAGTATAATATCTATACTGTTGTGAAAAATCTAATTGATCCAACAAATATTAAGGGTGCTAGATGTCAAAATATTTGGTTTAGATTTTTTAATGGCTCCTGCATCCTTGCTATATGTCAGATCAGTCTGCTTTTTCCTATGTTAGAGATATTATACTATTACGTCATATGAATACATATTATTAAAAATCCGTCGAAAATTCTATAGTTATAAAAAGTCAAAGAATTTTACATTACGGGTGCCGAGCGAATAGTTTAAAGGTCTAAGAATCACTAATGGGGTCGCTCAACAACGATTGGCTACCGAGATAGAGAATATCAATATAAGGGTACTTTGTACCTATGAATGATTTCTGAAAATGAATATTTTCCCACTTAGGAGCTGAATTGGGGCATTTAAATAAATATTTTAAAACAAATTTCTAGGTGTGAAAATGCCATTAAAAATGATGTGCCATTGAAGTCCAGCGACATCCTGTCGAGAAAAAAATCTTCGAGACATTGTATAGTCTTACCCCTATTATGACTTCGAATATTGACATATAATCCCCAAACTAAGTGTGTTTGAGTGACTTAATGTTTTTGGATTCGACTGACTTTTGCATATGGTGTGAAAGACGTCCTAGTGCGTCGTTGATATGAATATGATAAATATCGATTGATAGGTTTTGGAGTTACATCCAAATATGTTGCAAATCAAGCAAATTTGCTCAATTTTCACCCATAACACCGAATATTATTGAACAAAAATATGAATGGCTCTAATATTAACAAGAATGACCTATTCCGGCTTAAATGACACCTTGTGACTCTTTTTACCATTTTTGGTTTTGGAGAAAAAGCCTTTCAAAGAGTAGTATTTTTTGTCTTCAAATTGGGCCAGCGGCAACAGCTCAAAGCTGATATCTCATTCAAGTTTTCCCTGAATACAAATGAATGTTGGATTCTGTAGAATGCATATCGTTTTACGTATGGAGTAGGTAGATTATGTTAAATACAATTTATGGTTATGTTACAAAAGCTTAAACATGACCTTTTTATTTATTTTTTTCAAAATCGTTTGATTTAATTTTTAATTTTAGAATATATACTTAAAAACCGTTCTAAGCACAGCCATTAAATATACACTTTTAATGATAATAAACAAACAGATCTGAGCGATTAAATATGATGAATAAAATTATTGTGTCCCAACAAATTTTTTTTTTTTTAAATGACATCATTCGCGCACGATTTCAGTAGAGATAGTTTCTCTATCATCTATAAAAATATATACCGTTTCTCAATGAAGCTTAGTTTTGGAATAATAGTGCTTCAAAAGGTGCCTTTGAATGAATTGTCCGTGTAAAAGTCCATATTTAGAGCATTATAATTTTAACAGTATTTAGTATATTTACATGAAACTGTAACAACTTATAGGCAAGAGTATAGCGTGATTGGAGATAGGATTTAATTGCTGTATCTCTATTAGTCTTGGAGTCTTAGTGACTTAAATAGCGGTAATAATTGCAGTCCTTTTACCCCCCCCGAAAATACTCTACTTAAATGTTGCCTGCGACAATAAGTCAAGGCTTTTATTTCGTAAACATTTTTCCCTGAATACAAAATTGAATATATTTCTTTAGAATGCATATAATTGTACATATAAATAGGTAGATTATTGTAAAAGAATTTTATGGTTGTGTTACAAAAGCTTAAAAATGGCCTTTCGATAATTGTTTTCACAAATGTTCAAAATCGTTGCATTTCATTTTATTTTTAATCTATATATAGGGACAGTAATAAGCCCAGCCACTCAATAGTATCTGTTTTTCATAATAAACAAGAAAGATATGAGTGATTAAATTTGTAGTAAACATTTATTTTTGTCCCCTTCAAAATTCTTGTTATTAAACTGACATCATTTCTTGCACTATTTCAGCCAAGATAGTTTATCTATGATCTATAAAAAAATATATACTGTTTCTCAATGAAGCTTAGAATACGAAAAATAGTGCCGTAAAAGGTACCTTTGCATGAGTTCTTCCATGTAAAAGTACATATTTATAGCATTTTAATTTTAACAGTTTTAACTATATATATGAAACCTAAACAGCTTCTAGATAGTAATATAGTGCGATAGGGGATGGAATTTCATTACCGTATCTTAATTAGTCTTTAAGTGTTATTGACTTAGATATGTGTAATAATTGCAGTGGTAATCCCCCCCAAAATATTTTAAGTATTTGCAGAAAACAGAGAATCTTTTTTTTTTTTTTAGCACTCAAATGGCAAGCAGCATTAGATTCTACACAATATGTAGTGAATTGCATGTCTGAATAAACTTCCCTTTAGGAAACGGAAGACTTTGAATATCTTCAAAAAAGTTATTTTAAGCTCATTTTTGAGCAATTATAGAGAGCATATTTTTCATTGAATTCCTCAAAGTTTAATTTGGAGGTAGACACCATTACTTCTAAAAGTATACCGTAATTTACTTTGCGGGGGAGTAACGGAACANTAAAAATTTGGGGTTTTTAAAAAAATTTAAAATTTTGTGGGAAAAAAAAAAATTTAAAGGGGGAAAAAAATTTTATTTTGGCAAAAAAAATTTTGGGGGGTTGGTTTTTTTAAAAAATAAAAAAAATTAAAAATTTTGGAAAAAAAAAGGGGGGAAAAAAAAAAAAATTTTTTTTTTTAAATTTTTTTTAAATGTTTTTTTAAAGCTAAAAACTTTTTAAAAAAAAAATAATTTAAGGAAAAAAAAAGAAAAATAAAATTTAAAAAAAAAGGGGGAAAATTTTTTAAAAATTTAAAAAAAAAAAAAAAAAAATTTTTTTTTTAAAAAATGAAAAAAATCCAAAAAAAAAAAAAAATTTTTAGGAAAAAGGGGGGGGTAGGGTTTTTGGGTTTTATGGAAAATTTTGGGGTTTTAAAAAGGTAAAAAAATATAAAAATTAGGGGGAAAAAAAAGGGGAAAAAAAAAAAGGTTTAAAAAAGGGGGGGGTTAATTTTAAAAATAAAAAGAAAATTAATAAAAATTTAAAAAAAAAAAATTTAAAAAATAAAAAAAACAAAAATTTTTTTTTAAAAAATTTAAATAATTTTAAAAAAATTTTTTTTAAAAAAAAAAAAATTAAAAAAAATTTTTTTTTTAAAAAAAAATAATTTAAAAAAAAATAAAAATTTAAAAATTTTTAAAAAAAAATTTTAAAAAAAATAAAAAAAAAATTTTAAAAAAAAAAAAAAAAATAAAAAATTTAAAAAATTTTTATAAAAAAAAAAATGGGAAAAAAATAAAATTTTTATTTTAAAAAAAAAATTTAAAAAAAAAAAAAAAAATTTTAAAAAAAAAAAAAATTTTAAAAAAAATTTAAAAAAAATAAAAATGGGGAAAAAAAAAGGGAAAAAAAATAAATTTTTAAATTTTTAAAAAAATTTAATTTTAAAAAAAAAAAAAAATATTAAAAAAAATTTTTTTTTAAAAATTAAAAAATAAAAATTTAAAAAATTTTTTTTTTAAAAAAAAATTTAAAAAAAAAAATTTTTAAAATTTTTAAAAAAAAAAAATTTAAAAAAAAAATTTAAAAAAAAAAAAAAATTTTTTTTAAAATACCCCAAAAAAATTTATAAAAATTTTTTTTTTTTTAAAAAAAAAAAAAAAAAAAAAAATTTAAATTTAAAAAAAAATTTTAAAAAATTTTTAAAAAAAAAAAAAATTTGGTTTTTTAAAAAAAATAAAAAAATTTTAAAAAAAAAAATTTTTAAATTATAAAAAAATTTTTAAATTTTAAAAAAAAAAATAATAAAAAAAAAAAAAAAATAAAATTAAAAAAAAAAAAATTTATGAAGGGTACCGGGGGAAATCTGGGAAAAAACTGTTGAAACCCGGATGTCACACTACCATGTGTCCCGGGGTAATGGGCTTTTTACCCCCCAAGGGTTTTAAAAGGGCCCTTAATGAAAACGGGGGATGGGACCGGGGCCCACGCGAGCATAGCGTTTTGACCCCTTTCCTTTTTATTTAGCCCCCCCAGGACGCTGCGAGGAACGGGGGGAGCAAAAACAAAACTATTTTAGGGAAAAAAAGGTTTTGGGTTTTTCATACGTTAAAAAATTTAAGCCCTCCCTTAGACCCTTGGCCCAAACAACCCTTACCCGGGGGTTTCCTAAGGGCCGAGGCCATTTGGACCATCACGGGGAACATCTGAGCCCCCAACGCGGGTTTGGCCGGGGGGACCATGTAAAAAAAATCTGCTTTAGCTACCCCTTTTAGTTTCTAAACTTTTGTAAATTTTTTTAGAAAATTTTTACATATTTTTAAAAAAAAATAATCTATAATAAAAATTTTATTTTTTTTCCCCAAATGCCCTTTTCAATCGCTACCTTAATGTTTTTAAATTTGTGGGAAAAAACCCGAAAATTGTCGTTTTATTTTTTTCCCCAAATTTTTCCAAATTTGGGTTTTTTCCGGGATAAAGGAAACCGGTTTTGGGGGAAAAACGTAAGTATTTGGGGGTTGGTTTTTCTGGGGTTTAAAGATAGAGACCCAGGGATTAGACACGGGGGTCGGATTTAAAGGAAACCGTGACACTAGGAAATTTTTAGAAGGCGGGGAAAACCTAAAGGGATTCGAAAATGAGGGCGGGGGAGGGGGTTATTTAAAATTTTTTATGGAAACAACAAGAAGAAAGGGGTTTGTTTAAGGTTTCCATACAAACTGCCAATTATTTTAAAAAAAACCCATATTTCGGGAAGAAAAGAAATGTGTTGAGGATTTTTGATAAAATATCTTTAAAACTAAAACAGGGTTGATATGTGAAAAAAGGTTTTGATCCGGATTTTGAGATAGAGGGGGGAAAAATTTTTTCAAAAGGGAAAGGTAGGCGGGGAAAGGTGGGGGAAATTTTTGCGTTTTATGGAAGAGATACGGTGTGTTGGTTAATATTGTTAAAAAAACAGTGATAGATAGAGCCTAATGGGTAGAGGTTAGGGAGAGAAATGAGAAAAAGGTTTTGGGTTTTGTGTATAGGCCCCCAAAATTTATGTAAAGGAGGATTCAGCTCCTCTATAGGGGAGGCGGTAGCAGAGTAGTTAGCTTTAAACCGGTGGCGTTCTCGAAGACCCGAGTGAGGGATCCACTGTGGATACATCCACTAAAATATGTCTGCACCGTCGAAGGGCAGATCTAAATAGAAAACTATTTATAGAGTTTTTATGATCTATAATTTTAATATCAGTTTTTTTTTGTATCTATAAATAAAAGCCACTTTTTTGGGAAATGTAAAATATTATACCTTATGCATAATACTTTTTGGGTTGTGTCTCAAAAAATGTTTGTCAGTTTTTTAAACTAATAAATATTTTTATAAATTTTGTTATGCTCTATTATTTTTATATATATTTTTTTTGTATCTATAAGGGAAATGCCCTTTTGGGCATATAATGGAAAATATGACATATTAGGGATCACAATTTTTGGTTGTCTCTCTCTGTTAAACCGTTTGCCTCTTAATAAACTTTTGTCGACTATTTATAGATTGTTTTATGATTTTAAATTATAAGTTGTATATCGATTTTTTGGTTTGTTTATGTTTAAGGAAAATGCCACTTTTGAGGTAATTATGTAAAATATAATGCCAGATTTATAATACTTTTGGCCTGTATCTGGTAAACCCTTGTGTCTGATTTTAAAACTAAAGGCACATTCTTTTTTTATTTTATAGGGTCTAAAATTTTTTATGCGTATGTTTTTTTTTGATCTATAGTTTTTCAAAAAACTTTATCTAGCACCCTTCATATTTGTCAGATCTGTTTGATTTTGTAATATATGATGGGTACTGTACTAAATACCCCATATGAAAAAAATAAATTTATTTGGCTAAAAATTGTAAGGTTTCCTAATATTTTCTAAAATTTTTTAAATTTTATTTTTATTATCACCCACAAAAAGTTTCGTTGGTTCGTTTTCGACTATAAAATTTATTTTTTTATAGATTTTGTGGTTAAATTTTTTATATATTGTTTAGATTGTTTTGTTAATAGAAAAAAAATTATAAAACCAAAAAACGCAAATTAACAAAAAATGATGCTATATTGTCGGGAACGTAATAGAAATTTTTTGGGGGTGGTGAGGAAAAAAAAAAATATAGGAAAAAAAAAGCGATTTTTACAGTTTTTATCCAAAGGAAAAACCCATTCACACAGATGGCGTATGAGTAAAATATCTATACTGTTGTGAAAAATCTAATTGATCCAACAAATATTAAGGGTGCTAGATGTCAAAATATTTGTTTAGATTTTTAATGGCCCTGCACCCTTGCTATATGTCAGATCAGTCTGCTTTTTTCCTATGTTAGAGATTTTAAAACTATTACGTCTATGAATGCATATTATTAAAATCCGTCGAAAATTTCTATATTTTATAAAAAGTCAAAGAATTTTACATTACGGGTGCCGAGCGAATAGTTTAAAGGTCTAAGAATCACTAATGGGGTCGCTCAACAACGATTGGCTACCGAGATAGAGAATATCAATATAAGGGTACTTTGTACCTATGAAGATTTCTGAAAATAAATATTTTTCCCATTAGAGCTAAATTTGGGGCATTTAAATAAATATTTTAAAAAACATTTCTGGGGTTGGGGAAATGCCCATTAAAAATGATGTGCCATTGAAGTCCGCGACATCCTGTCGAGAAAAAAATCTTCGAGACATTGTATAGTCTTACCCCTATTATGACTTCGAATATTGACATATAATCCCCAAATAGTGTGTTGAGTGATTTAATGTTTTTGGATTCGATGACTTTTGCATATGGTGTGAAAGACGTCCTAGTGCGTCGTTGATATGAATATGAAAAATATCAAATTGATAGGTTTTGGTTTTTACATCCAAATATGTTGCAAAATCAAGCAAATTTGCTCAATTTTCACCCATAACACCGAATATTATTAACAAAAATATGAATGGCTCTAATATTAAAAAAGAAGGGACCTATTCCGGCTTAAATGACACCTTGTGACTCTTTTACCATTTTTGGTTTTGGAGAAAAAGCCTTTCAAGAGTAGTATTTTTTGTCTTCAAATTGGGCCAGCGGCAAACAGCTCAAAGCTGATTTTCTCTCAAGTTTTCCCTGAATACAAAGTGAATGTTGGATTCTGAGAATGCATATCGTTTTACGTATGGAGTAGGTAGATTATTGTTAAATACAATTTATGGGTTATGTTACAAAAGCTTAACTGACCTTTTTTTTTATTTTTTCAAAATCTTTTGATTTAATTTTTAATTTTAGAATATATACTTAAAACCGTTCTAAAGCACAGCCTTTAAATATACACTTTTAAATGAAAATAAACAAAAAAGATCTGAGCGATTAATATGATGAAAAAACTTATTGTGTCCCCAACAAATTCTTTTTTTTTTTTTAAAAGACATCATTCCCGCACGATTTCAGTAGAGATAGTTTCTCTATCATCTATAAAAAATATATACCGTTTCTCAATGAAGCTTAGTTTGGAATAATAGTGCTTCAAAAGGTGCCTTTTGAAAGAATTGTTTCCGTAAAAGTCCATATTTAGAGCATTATAATTTTAACAGTATTTAGTATATTTACATGAAACTGTTAACAACTTATAGGCAAGAGTATACGTGATTGGAGAAAGGAATTAATTGCGTATCTCTATTATTTGGAGTCTTAGTGACTTAAAAAGCGGTAATAATTGCAGTCCTTTTTACCCCCCCGAAAATACTCTACTTAAAGTTGCCTGCGACAATAAGTCAAGGCTTTTATTCGTAAACATTCCCTGAATACAAAATTTAATATATTTTAGAATGCATATAATTTTTACTATAAAATAGGTAGATTATTGTTAAAAGATTTTATGGTTGTGTTTACAAAGCTTAAAAATGGCCTTCGATAATTGTTTTCACAAATTTTTCAAAATCGTTGCATTTCTTTTTATTTTTAATCTATATAATAGGGACAGTAATAAGCCCAGCCACTCAATAGTATCTGTTTTTCATAATAAACAAGAAGATATCAGTGATTAAATTTGTTTGTAAACATTTATTTTGTCCCCTTCAAAATTCTTGTTATTAAACTGACAAATTTCTTGCACTATTTCAGCCAAGATAGTTTATCTATGATCTATAAAAAAAAATATACTGTTTCTCAATGAAGCTTAGAATACGAAAAATAGTGCCGTAAAAGGTACCTTTGCATGAGTTCTCCCCTGTAAAAGTACATATTTATAGCATTTTAATTTTAACAGTTTTAACTCTATATATATGAAACCTAAACAGCTTTAGATAGTAATATAGTGCGATAGGGGATGGAATTTCATTACCGTATCTTTAAATTTGTCTTTGAGTGTTATTGACTTAGATTTGTGTAATAATTGGGAGTGGTAATCCCCCCCCAAAATATTTTTAAGTATTTGCAAGAAAAAAAGAGAATCTTTTTTTTTTTTTAGCACTCAAATGGCAAGCGCATTAGATTCTAAACATATGTAGTGAATTGGGATGTTGAATAAACTTCCCTTTAGGAAACGGAAGACTTTGAATATCTTCAAAAAAAGTGATTTTAAGCTCATTTTTGAGCAATTATAGAGAGCATATTTTTCATTGAATTCTCCAAAAGTTTTTAAATTTTGGGGTAGACAAACCCTTACTTTCTAAAAGTATACCGTAAACTCAAGTCTCTACATTTTGGTGCGTGAATGGGACGAGAAAAATATTCAAAAGAGAATTTTTTTTTTTATTTTTCAAAACTAAGGCCACTCAGAGCTCATTCTTTGCACATATATGTTTGGGTTATGTCAATGATATGCCCAGAAAAAAGAACACTCCGTCAATATAATTAACTGAGATAGAGGGTAACAAATGTTCTGGAGGCGAGGTGCTCGTATATACTTTTTGGGGCCCTGAAATTTTTTTTTGCCTTTAATTCTTCAAAACTCGTATATGATAGAATAAGCTTGTCCATATGTTAATTGGGGTTTCAGGTAAGACTGCTGAAAAACGATTTAAAAAAACATTAATTACTATTATTTAAAAAACACCAGCAACCTCCTTCTCCGTAACAGCCCAAGCCAGACGAAGGGGAAAAAAACAAAAGTCCCCTGTCGTATATAGGATCACATGCAAAAGAGGAAACTGTGAAGTCCTCCCCTCATCCTACATCGGGATGACGACAACGAAGCTGTCCAGACGTCTTACTTGCCACCTAACTTCCGGAGCCCCAAAAAGTCACCTATTAGAACAACATGGCATCATCATAACAAGAAAATTTCTAGAAGAAAAATACAGAATTGGTTGACATGTGTGAGGGTGTGCGGCGGACTTCCCATCCTAGAAGCGCTGTACAAAAAAAGAGATCAATCCCAAACTAACGTAACAGGCAAACGACCTACAAGCTCTACCCAGCATGAAAAGAACAAAAACAAATAACAGCCTACTCACAGAAAACCAAGCGAAGACCAAACAACCAATCAGCGTACCCATCAAGAAGACGAGAAGCAAAAGCTATCTACTACCAATCACCGATGCCGCTAATAGGCTTGCGTGGCAGGCAGACCGGCTATAAATAGCGCTTCACCTGGGCATCTAATCATGCTCACCTCAACTCCTGAGGAGAAAAACTTTCCATATGCTGCTGAAGAAGGGTTCTTAGACCCGAATCGCGATAACAGCAAACATGACAAGCTACGGCGAAGTCATAATAGTGATTAAAAAGAAAATAAGACACTCTTAAGACAAAGAGAAAATATCTTTAAGAAGAAAATAAACGCTGAACTAGCTATCACTTTTAACGAGATCTGTCTCAGAGAAATCTCCTCCCCGTATATACTCTCTCTCTCTCTCTCTCTTTTTATCTTCTCTCCTCTCTCTCTCCTCTCTCCTCTCTCTCTCTCTTCTCTCTCTCATCTCTCTCTTCACTCTCCTCTTTCTTTTCTATAATATAAAATATATATATATATATATATATGGAGGGAAATAAATAGATAGATTGTGAATATTTGGGTAATTTAGGTAACACTTTTTGCCGTTTTGCTGTTGGTTCGAGCAGGTACTCATGGTTGGGTTCGGGAGTCGCGAAGCTTCGGTTTTGGGGGTAGCGTGATTTACTTCAGTTCGGACTCGCCCAAAGGTTAGTCAGTTTCACTCAAGTCTCTCAACCGAGGGGACTCTAGTCCCCTACAACTACTGCCATAAGGTATTGTACCAGTGTTTCCTACTGTGTTGTGATATGTTGTATTATTGTTGTTTCTTAAGGGTTATATTATTTAGGCTTATTGTGTGTGTATATACAAACAGGACCCGACTCCTGTCAAGGGCCGGGCGGAGAGGCGTTCTCTGTGGTATGTTGGTGGGATACTCCAGACTGCCGTGCTGACTGTTGTTATGTGTGGCTGTGTTGTCATCCCTGGTCGGTTACGGTACGCTCTACATCCCTGGTTGTGGCCTACCCGGGCTAAGGGATTGCTAGAGGCGTGTGTCCTCTTCCCTGCCATTACGACCAGGACGAGTGCGGTTGTGGGCCTGTGTTGGCTAGAGGCTGTGTAGTGTGATACTCCACCTACCCTGACAGACTGGTCTGGGGATCTCTAGTTTACGTGTGGAGTGGTGTTTGGTGCTATTTGTATTCTATGTAATTAAATTCATGTTTTGATTTATAAAGAGTTTCTGTAATCCCGGAATGTCATGCCAATTGTAGGATTCAATAATATGGCCTTTACATGTGGCGACCTTGCCAGGATCTTACGGGTGATGACATTCCGTGATTGCATAGCATTTTTTAATTAACATGAATCTGTTTAAGTCGCCGACGACATGGTGTCCCGCACTGCTTGCTGTCCTTGGGGCCCGGAAGTAAGTGTCCTTTGTTTATGTAAGGGGGGATCCTCATGTCTAGGTATAGCGGTCTATAGAACTGTCTTCTGTCAAGTGAAGAGGTATACCACATCCTAGGGCAGTGGTTCTCAACCTTTTTCACTCCATTCCCCCCTTCATGAATTATCAACATTCGTGTGGCTCCCCTTCATTTTTCTCCCAAATCCCACCCCGCCAAAAAAGGTAAAAATAAAATAAAATGTTGATGAAGAGAACACCCTTGCTTTATTACAAAGTTTACAGTCATAATTATCTTATTTGATAGATTTCTGTGCTATGCTTAACTTACATCACTTGCCTACAAAAGACTAGCGGACACTAGCAAATTTGAATCTGGTTGGGAAAAAGTTCAATTAATCTCTGCATATTTTATCACACATCAGTGGGAAGGCTGATATCGTTTCTTTTAAGTCAGTTGACGAATCCGAGGTTGTTTCACTGACAATGCACATCTCATGTCGGGGTCCACATCCAATCGGTTCCGGCTCTTATTCTTGATTTGTAGAAGGGTGGAGAAATCAGACTCACATAAATAGGTAGTTGAAAAAGGCAAGAGTAGTCGAAGTGCAATCTCACTGACTTTTGGATATGACTGATGCATTGAACACCAGAATACATTAAAAGATTTTTCTTCATAGAGATATTTGGCAGCAGAATCATGTTTGAGATCAAGGAACTCGTCCTGAACATCACTGGGAATGGTAGTAATATCAAGTGCCAGAGAATGGATTCATTACCAACTTCCCTTCTTCCTCCTCGAATTCTGGGAAGTACCTATTAAGTTCACTTTCCCAGGATCTCAGATGCTGAGTGATTTCAGTTTTAAGTAATGGGTCAAGCAGACTATCTTCTTCATTCTCGTCAAGAACAGCTGAAAGGTTTTCAAACATGGCAACATTCCCGGCACCAACTTTCCTTTGCCAATTCTGGAGCTTGGCAAGAAATCCACGAAGACAATCCATCAGGTGAAAAACATTTCTTTCCTTGCCCTGTAGCTTCAGATTTAACCTATTTAGCTGCTCAAATATATCTGCTAAATATGCAAGACGTGGCTTCCACAAAACCTCATTGAAGTGACTCAACAGATCATCTTTCCCTTGCATTTCCAGGAACAATTTAAGCTCCCCCCGAAGTTCAAACACTCGATTCACAACATTGCCCTTGGAAAGCCAGCGCACTTTGGAGTAAAAGAGGAGAGCTTCATGCTCCGAATCCATGTCTCTACAAAGGTTCTGGAAAAGGCGAGAGTTCAGAGCTCCAGCTTTTACAAAGTTGACGCATTTGACCATTGCCTCCAGGATCTTGCAAAGTTCATCAGGGAGGGTTTTCGACGCCAGTGCAAAACGATGGATCATGCAATGAACCCCCTTGGCATTCGGAGCTACTTCCTTGACACGCTTCTGGAACCCTGATTTTGATCCCAGCATCGCTGGAGCCCCGTCTGTACAGACTCCAGAACAATTTTCCCAGGGGATCCTGTTAGCTTTGAAGAAAGAAGATAGCTTTTCCATCACATCTTTAGCTGTTGTGGTGGTCTCAAGCTGTGTACATAACAGATATTCTTCCTTGATATCACACAAGAAAACATACCTAACAAACACGAGTAGCTGTGCACAAGAACTCACATCCGTTGACTCATCCAGCTGTATTGCAAACATACCAGTTGGAGACGATTTGATCTCCTGTATCACTTTTTCCTTTATGTCATCTGACATTTCATTAATTCTCCGCTTCACTGTGTCGTTTGACAAGGAAATTTGTTGAATTTTACGTTCACTTGCATCTCCAAGAACACGCCTGACCATCTTTAAAGTACATGGCTTGATTAAGGTTTCACCAATTGTGTGGGGCTTCTTTTGCTTCGCTATTTCGAGGGCAACCTCGTATGATGCCTCAACTACACTTGAGGTCTGTTGTTGGAAAGCACCAGTCGCATCCAGTTTCTGTTTTCCCAAACTACTTTCGTGGCGCCTGAAGAAATCGGGGTCTTTCACAGCATACTGTGGATGGATGGTCAGCAAATGATGCTTCAACTTACTAGGCCTCATAGAATCGTTCCCCAGCACTTTGAAGCACAGTACACACTGAGGTTTCTCGATGCCATCAGCGAGGATTGATGTAAATCCGTAGTTAATGTACTCTTCACTGTACTTCCGCTTCTTACTAACACTAGTAGCCATCGCAAATCTACGGAAAATAAAGAAGACAGAACATCAGAACAAACATTAAGTGATAAGACAAAAGAATGATAATGAAGGACAGATAAATAGGACAAGTGATAAAATGACAAACACACAAATATCCACATACATAACACATCCATGGACTCACAAATTAAGCACACACACAGTCATACACAAACATACACACAGAGAGAGTAAAGATGATAAACATTCACACTCAAGCTAGCAAGCTGAAATGTACTTTCTACAGCAAGAACACGCCTCCTTCGACAAGCACTGCCCCAATTGAAATAATAAGAAGAATAGCGAGTCACATCAATATTAGCACAAAAAAAAAAAAGCAGGAATACCTAAGTAGGGAATGAGCATGAAAAACAATGATACCAAAAAATAATAAATATTTCACACACGAAAAACAGCGACCGCATTTATAATTGTCGAACAAAATAAGTAACACAGTATATGGTTCAGAATCAATTCCAATGATCTGAAACTCGAGAAATGCCAGTGGTCGCTGGCAGTTTTAACTCAAAGGTTGGTCTACTGTGTTTTGGCTCCGCGACTAATATTTTTCATAAATTAATTTCGCGATAAACATTGATGCACCGCATCTGAATACCAAAAAATATAGTTCTTCTGTTGTTCTACTAATTATATGGATGACATGCATTACGATGGAACGTTCTATAATAGCAATTTAATGCAAATTACTCGCCTCGAGTAGCAAAGCTAAATATATTTTTTACATGTATATTGTGGCATGTAAAATTTGGGCGATGTTCACCCTGTTTTCTAAGACAGTACTGCTGCGTCTGGCAAACGCTTGTCAAAATACAATAAGCAATGCCTTGGATAAACGAAGAATAAAGAATGCCGAAATCGGCTTGTTGCTGCGACAATGTAGGTTATAATTGTGGAGGCGACACGCCGCGGCGGGGAGTAGTCGGGGGGGAGATTGAATCAAAACATTGCCACTTCACGCGTCGACTCATTGCACTTCCAGGCTTTCTATCTGATTGATACACAATAATAACAGGAAAATATGACTGCCTAGGTATAGATAACTTCTAAACATACGTTATTGACTATATAATATCATAGAGCAGCATTTACCTCGCCTCCTCAACTATAACCTACTTGGTTATTTGGTTATATACAATGTTTTACAGGATCAGGCTTCTATACAATATACATATAGAAGAAAATCGTTCTTAATATTATACCTTTGTGTTTTAAGTGCAGTGGAATAAGCCCATATTTTGTTTCCAGTAGACCAACTTATTATCAAAAAAGTGAGTTCAAACTGCCAGCGACCCCTGGCATTTTGGGTTCCAGTTCTCTCGAATTATACCCACATGTTTACGTGATGATATCCCAGGCCACACTGAGATCATTCGATCGCCTCTCTCCCTCTGTCTCCCGGTGACTCATCCTCACTCACCGCCCGTGTCTCTCACCCGTCTCATACGCGTTCGTTCTCCTCCGCGTTTTCTATCACACCTACACTGCACAAACAATTACAATTTCGCACACATACATACATACACACGTACACACACATTCGTAACAATATTAGGCCTCTTCCATTTGTGCCCAAGTTGCATGAACCAGTTCTTTCAGTTCAGGGTTGGGTTCTGGGTTCAGGTTGGGTTCTGGATTCAGAGTTTGGGTTCGGGTTCAGTGTTGGTTCGGGTCAATAATGAGACGCAAAACCCCGTTTTTTGTTTACAAACATACTCAGCTGGCGAGGCAATTTAAGAGAGAGAGAGAGAGAGAGAGATACCGAGAGAGAGATAACGAGAGAGAGAGAGAATAAGAGATATAACGAGAGGGAGAGAGATAACGAGAGAGAGAGAGAGATAACGAGAGAGAGAGAGATAACGAGAGAGAGAGAGATAACGAGAGGGAGAGAGAGAGAGATAACGAGAGAGATAGCGAGAGAGAGAGATTAACAAGAGAGATAGGAGAGAGAGTTACGAGAGAGATAGCGAGAGATAACGAGAGATAACGAGAGAGAGAGATAACGAGAGATATAACTCAGCTAGCTGCTATGTGAAGGGATCATATCAAGTTTAAGATCGCGGGAAAGCATGGCCTCCACCAGCCATGTATGCCTCTTTTATGCCGTCTGACATCCTCTCCGACTCGTGCATGCGGAAAACCCTTCACGATAAGAGAAATAGGGCCCAAGGCGACCATTGTTTGTTATGAACTGAAAACTCTACCCAAGCTACCCACCTCTCAATGTGAGTAGAGAAAGTTCACGGGTTTTGCTGAGTCACTACGCGCTTTGCCTCGGACCCAGGTTTTCGTGCGCAAATGGAACGCCTGAACTCTTGGGTTCCGTGAACTGGTTCTTGAAATGTCGCAAATGGAAGAGGCCTATTATGTAACAAAATGTTATTGTCAACTTAATGATTAATCAATTAATTATTAAAACAAGAAAATTTTCTTTGCCAGGACAGTGATGCAAGTTTTTTTTTTTATTCAGATTCCTAACATTATTTAGAAATGTATAATTTGCAACAGCCCACCATGGCCCCTCTTAAATTCTTGCCATGGCCCCCTTGGGGCCATGGCCCCCAGGTTGAGAACCACTGTCCTAGGGGGTCTCTTGCTGTCGCTGCTCATTTTAGGTGCGAGGTAGGTCTCCTCTAGTTGAGTAGTTGTCTAGGTACGAACAGTGCTCTAGATTTAATTAGGTGCTAGTTATGCTCCTAGTTTAATGTTTCTAGGTGCGAGATATTCTTCTCTAGGGATTAGTTGAGATAATATTTTCTTTTGTCCTTGAAATTATTTTTATGATTTTTGAGTGGTTTTAAAACTCTAAATAAAACTTCCTAGACTATTATATTTTTATATATCTATATTTTGTTTTACTTCATCTAAACTATTTAATCATGTCTTTTGATACTTTCAAGGCTCAGGCTGAAGCTTTAGGTCTGACTGGTCCACAGCTCACGGTGCATACCCAAAGTCCAATGGTGGACTGGGAAATAGTCTTATTGGATCTAACTTTGATTAGATACTTGTTGGGGAAGATGTGTGAATATTTGGGTAATGTAGGTAACACTGTTTGCCGTTTTGCTGTTGGTCGAGCAGGTACTCATGTTGGATTCGGGAGTCGCGGGGGGGAGAGGAAGCCTCTGGTTTTGGGATAGCGTGAGTTTTACTTCAGTTCGTCGGACTCGCCAAGGTTAGTCAGTTCACTCTCAAACCGAGGTTGGACTCAACTCCCCTACACTACTGCCATTTAAAGGTATTGTACCAGTGTTTCCTCCATACTGTGTTGTTGATATGTTGTAATTTTCTTGTTTTCTTAAGGGTGATATTATTTTGGGCTTTATTGTGTGGTGTATATACAAACAGGCCCCGACTCCTGTCAAGGGCGGGCGAGAGGCGTTTTTCTGTGGTAATGTTGGGTGGGATACTCCAGACTGCCGTGCTGACTGTGTTGTTCTGTGTGGCTGTGTTGTTCATCCGCTAGTCGGTTACGTAGCCTCCTACATCCCTGGTTGTGGGCCTACCCGGGCTAAGAGAATGGCTTTGAGGCGTGTGTCCCTCTTTCCCTGCCATTACGACCAGGACGAGTGCGGTTCAACAGGCCTTGTGTTGTTGGCTAGAGGCTGTGTAGTAGGGCGGGTCATACTATATAATTTTTTTTTTTCCAATGTATGGAAGGGTTGTTCAAAAATAACTAAATTTTGGTGTGTAGAACACAAATCTGATAATTTTTTTTTTTAGTCTGATAAACCTTTACCTACATCAATTTGCAGTTTGGTTATTATTAATTGGTGATCAGTTGTTATTGTAAGTTACCCAGCATATTGCCTCTCAATTTTTCTGTTCATGTGGCTGCTCACTTTTCTTCGTCATACTGTATTGTTCTAACTACTTCATAAAATATAATAAACATCTAAATATATAAAGAAAAATAGGTAAATTCAAACTTAAAAGGGGGAGGGGGTAAGCAGTTAGCATACAGTTTGGCATAATGGCTTGTTAGTGAACCCTGGAGCTACTATCCTTTTCACTTTATCCAGAGAAAGCAAAAACTAACAGAGATTCACAATGCCGAAGAAGATTACATAAGGTCATGTTTGCTTGGCTGAAAGAGAGGGGTTTGAATAAGACCTTGTTGGCTATTGGAGGAGACTCTAAATATATCACACTGGTGTGAAAGCTGGAGTAATGCGGAACTGGGATCTGCAACCTGGGGAGAAAACTGGTCTAGTTGGTGGGCAATGTACATACTGGTGTACTTCCCCTGCAGCCATTTGATTGTTGGCCTTGCTTGATTGCCCTAACTCTGTCAGACAAAAAAATATCCGGGCAATAGGAAAGCTCCTTGATTCTGCTACAGACTTTGAGGATAAATTCCAACTTCACCCCCGTATCTATCTCTCGTTGGGGGCCCTCACACCGACAAGCTGCCTGAACAATGTGATTCAAGATCTCTCACTGATAACACTATGGCCTATAAAATTGTCTGTGCAGCCAGGGATGGAGCGCTTCCAGTAAGGGGCTGGCTCTTGCTGGGTAATATTGACAGTAAACCACAAGAAGCCCTGACTCACAACAGCCGAATATACTTCTCAGTCTCGAGTGAAACAACAACATGGACTTAAAGGGAAGAACCTGCAGAATCTGCACTTAAGGACACTAATCATTCTGGAATTCATCATTGGAGTGTATTATCAATGTTGGTTCAACGTGAAAGTCAAACACATCCTGGATTGAAGGCCAAACAAATGAGGCACAGCCTCTTTCCTCCATACAACCTGGCTGCCTTAGTCACAGATGAAGGAGGTGTTGTACAGTGTCATGCCAACTGTGAAAATATTTGCTTGGTTAATGCCCACAGTGAAGCCATCCTCCAAACAATGCTGTGCTCTGAGGATCAGACGGAGAGGAATTTGGGGTGGAAAGGAATCCTGTGCCATCAGGGGAGAATGGGGACCCAAATATTCAGCTAGGGAGGACTTCCTCTGACAGGACCAGAAGGACAACTGACAATTCATTGTGATGCTTCCAGCATAGTTTGACCTGATCACTGGGTCAGAAGAATGTGTCAGAGCCACCTCTCACCTTCTCTCTAAGCACGTCCGAGGGGAAAAACTACCTTACTTCGTCAATACACCCATGGGAAGGTTCAACTGGGCTTTGCCACCACACAGAGCGTTGAATGGATTTAAAATTGTGACTGAGGCTTCTCATAACTCTTACAGAAGCCTCAGGGTGCGAAACAGATTGAGGGGAGTTTGAATAGGTACCCTTCAACGCGCATGTGTGTGGAAAGGCCAGTGAACCCTTCATGGGTGTGTTGGACGAAGTTTTCACCTCGGACGTTGCTTATGAGAGCATAGGATTGAGGGGAGGCAGAGACATAAAGGTTAGGGTATATTCTCGAGGGGGGGGGTGGGCGTGACACATCTTCTGACCAGTGATGATCAGGTCAATATCTGGAAGCATCACAAATTAATGTCAGGTGTCCTTCTGGTCCTGTCAGAGGAGTCTCCTATCTGAATTTTGTGTTCACATGGAAAGAGGAATGGAGGGATCAGGC
Organism: Chionoecetes opilio; assembly: GCA_016584305.1. NCBI lineage: Eukaryota > Metazoa > Arthropoda > Malacostraca > Decapoda > Majidae > Chionoecetes > Chionoecetes opilio. The sequence continues at coordinate 27,333 of JACEEZ010004946.1, forward strand.
TCAGGAAACCAGCAGGAGGTTGATTTCCATAAAGTGAGCCAAACAAGGACTTTGCAGCCTGTCAAAGTTTCAAGAAGTCAGGAGCATAATCTTTGTACTTGTATTCACAGTGAATTTAAGACCTGTTCAGAAAACTATTTTTTTTCCTATTTTTATACCCTCCTGCACGGTTTTCCAATGCTTTTTGACCTGGAAAAGTCGAAATTTACAACCATTATAAGCCAAAATGTCAGAACCTTTGCCCATCATGAAGCATGAAGTTCTATTCTTAATAACACGTTTTCCTGAACGCATGAGTTCTCGGAGCATTTTGATGTTTGTTTTCGCCTATTTTTTTCACCATAATGGGGCAATAAGCAGGTTAACGCAAGTAATTAGATGCTGAACTGAAAACATCAAAATGCATAGAAAAAAAACCCCCAATTTATGGAAAATATTACATGTGAATATTTTACAGACAAATTTTCAAAAAAATTCAACTAAATAGTAATTTATTTCATCACTCTAGTCACAAATTCAAATGGTTTTACATGACATCTAATGGTGTGTTTATGTTTGTTGCAGATCTGTTTGAACCCTGCTTACAATCCGAGATAACTTCACAAGATAAACTTCACTATGGCAGTACGCAAGGAGCTCCGAGGACGCAAAGTTGACATCTCAGAACCCTCCACCTGCAGTCCAGAGGACAAGCGTCACGCCGACCTGCTACTAGACTCTACAGAAACCTTCCTGATCGGCTACCCATCATCCGCATCGTGGCTCCCAGTTACCCACCAACCGACCAGTTCTTCCAAGTACCTTCCTCCATCTCCATATTTGCCAAGAAAATACAGGGAATCCTAAGCATCAGACCCTCGCCAATGAAGACAGTGGAGGCTATCATCCCTTCTGGCCGATGGCTAGGATCAAGACCATGACCAAGTCAATGCAGCTCAGCATTTTCATGGCACTCCAACACACTTCACAAAAGCACAAAGATCCTAGCAAGGAATAATGTAGAACAAGGTGACCCTGGAGTGAAAAGGAGTGCCTTTGTCCTGGAATTAGATAGCCTGTTTCGACATAGGAGATCTTCAGATGCATCCAGAAATGAAGAGAACCGACTGTATCAATGGGAGAAGAAGGAAACAATGACACAGGTCTCTCCAGGATCAGAAGACAGAGAGAGAAGGCCCACATGTCTGGTCATGTCTACAAGATATTTGAGATCACGGGTCCCAGCAGCAAGCAGAGAGGGCTGCAAGACTGCAGCCAAAGAGAGGAACAAGATATGAATTTGTCAACGAAAAATTTCTGACAATTTTTCAGACTGCCACACAAAAAGAGCGAAGGACTGCTGCTGGATGTGTTACCTGGGCTGACCCGAACCGACAGTGAAGGGAATGCAGAGGAGACATGGATTACCAACAACCTCGTCTGATTTTCACATCACCAAGACCAAACTGTGGACTCTCATCTCACATTTCCCAGGAGGGTCATGGAGTGTGTTGACATCTGGCAGTACTCTGCTGATCGTCTGGGATTGTCTGACAATCAAGTGACGAGTCCTTAGTCTCTGCTACAATTGAAGGCTGGTGGAGCTGACCTGGACAAGTTTGTCTCTCAACCTCAACAACGAGACGGAACAGGATGCTGACAGAGGTACCACCGCAACATCAGCCAGGAGTACATGGCACCATTTTAGCGAGGACCCTCCCAAGTATGCTGCTCTCCACTGGATGGCAAATGCTTGCTGAAAGATGTCCTGGGAGTGATCCCTGGGACCACGTCAGAGACTCTGGCTGTGCTTCTCTCAGGACCACCTGCATATATCCTGAAGGCAAGCTACTGGATTACCAGTGAATAGACCAGCTCAACAGGAACGCTCAGAGGCAGAGGGCATCCATGGATTTGCTTGGAGGCATGGGGGCTTACTGGAGTGATCACTACTGGCCCTTGTGTTTGAACACAACGCCACAACAGTGGAGTCCATCGGGGAGCTGCCAAGCTTCTGAGCAACAAGCTTTGCAGGAAGGTGTTCACCTGGCATGCAACACCACATTCTAGAAGTGCTGGGTTGGTGCTGTAATGGGAGAATCTGTTTTGGGGCAAGGGGTTTTTTCAAGAGCCCAGAGAATTCTTGGTTCAAGCACTTCAAGGACGTTTGGACAGATCTTCCACAGACAACCCACAACCCTGTCCACAGACAAAATGGTTGAATAAAAAGAAGAAAGAGTGCCAGGAAATACTACCAGGGACATCCTGAGGTCGGAGAAGCCTCCTAGAGCTGACTATACCGTGAGATTGCTGAGCTTACACTGATCGTCTTGGAGACACTCCTACGCCTCCCCGCGGAATCCACTGGAGTCGTCCTGGAGTCAGTTCTCAGGCCAGGTGGATGGCCAGAAAATCCTGTATTCTATGAAGATGTTCTATGTTTCTGAGCAGCTGGAGTATACGAGGAAGAAACTGTTGTAAGCTGGAAACGCCTCAACCTCTTCCCTAGGAACTGTTCTAATACACCCATGGGATGTCATCTACACTTGCGCAGATGCTCCTTGCAATGATCGCAGTTCATGAAGACATGATGAAGTTCAAGAGAACAGATCCAGAGATTGCTCACAGTGCTAAAACAAAAACTTGAAAACCACAAGTGGTACCTTACACAGGGGTTGTGCCGTTCGCT
>JACEEZ010004948.1:0-20183 GCA_016584305.1 Chionoecetes opilio
AAAGGGAAACCCGAAAAAACCAAAAAAAAAAATGGAAGTATAATGGATAAGGTGAAGAGGAGCACAGATAATAAAAAAAAATTATAGATAAAAAAACAAGCACATGATCTTTTAGTTTCGCTCCGCTTCCTTTTTATGATTAGAACCGATAGGAAAAGGAAAAAAAAGTGAATAGACGGAAAATGTGGTAGAGTGAAGAAAAAAATTGGATGAAAAGGGAAAAAAAAACATTAGAGAAAGCGAGGCATATGCTAGCTTCTTCACTTGAAACCACCCAAGAAAAAGGGAAACACATGAATGAAGGGGCCTGGGGGGGGTTCGTTACAGGGTTTTTTAGAGATACCCTAAATTTATTTTTATATATGTAAAGGCCCGTCAAAAATTTTGGGTGCATTTCCAGATCGGTACGTTTTCCGCAGAGCCCTTTAAAGATTTTTGGTCGAGCGTCCGAATCGAAATGACAAATTTTGTATTTTCATGCAAAAACACCATAGGTCCAAAAAATTTTTATTGTGTTTTAATTTTCAACCCTTTTGATAGTACTAACACTTTTTTATGATTTTCAGACACAAAACCTCGGGTTCAGGCCCCAAATAGCAAAATTTTAGGATTTTAGCCCAAAAAACGTTCGATTTTGAAAATACCTCTAGTTGAAGGCTCTCCACAAAGGCAAATTTTTACACAACTGTCATATTTCCCCCCCCAAAGTTTCCTTATAAAGTCCTTGACAATTCCAATTCGCATAGGGTTAAAAAAAAAAATTAAGTATGGTGGCGAGGGGACAAATAAAACCCGAGAGTCAACCTTAACAAATTTTCCCGCGTTAGCCGCGTTTAGCGATTTGGGTCAAATGTTTATTCTCCCCAAATAATTTTCTTAGGAAGAAAATGGGGTCTAATGATGTTTTTGACCCTAAGGAATGTTTGACACTTTTTTTAAGTTGTTTGGAGTTGATCTGATTATCATAATCCCAAATTCCCAAGTTGTGACCCCTTAAAAAAGGACCTAATGGAACACCTCATAATTGTGAAAAAGTTTTTGTTCCAATAGATAAAAGGGAAAATTTTTTATTATCAATACAACAACCGCCCACCTTAACTAAATCCCCAAAAACCACTTGAAAGTCCAGACCCTATTAAATGACTAAAAAAAAGGGTTTTTTGCAAAAATTCAGTGCCCCTTTGTTGCACGCGAATTGATGCATTGCCCAAAACCCGTCGACAAAGGGAAAACTGAACCTGGACTTTTTTCGGGAAACAGAAGACCGACCATGTAGCCTCCAGCTTTTTCCAGCGGGGAAGGTACCATATGACTATTGTGAAAAACCGACACTCGGGTTTCAGTCCCTCAAAGTTCCCGGTCGAGTTTTTTCCCAAAGGCAGCATGGGGGTGTAAGCGTTATACAGCCCACACTGGAGATGAGGGAATCCCTTGAGGGTTTGGGGGCAAGCTCGCAGCGAACGCATTGCGTGGGGAAAAATTTTCAGCTCGGTGATCTGAGAAATTTGTCCCTCACTGTTTTTTTTTTGCACTTGCACTAAAAAAATGTTCGCGTTGCAAATCGCGTTCGGGAGAAGCGGGGCGATGCCCAAAAAGGTTTTTCAGGAGCTTCATGGTTTCCCCTTTTTAAGGGCTTTTTGGTCCCAACTCTGCCGTGAGGGGTCGCCCCCTGAAAGGGCGTGCAAAACCCGGCAGAAAGGGCACAGTTGGGCACCCATCGTTGAACAATACGTAAAGGGGGACTACCGAGGGGATCACCCCCCAGCTCAAACCCAAGCTGTGACAGACCAGTTGCAGGAAGACAGACATAGGTACAGTGGTGCCACAAAACCGTTCATTGCAGAAACTACAAAAAGGGTTTGTCCTCCCGTAACGTGTCCATCACATGAATGGGAATGCAAAGATCGGCTTCCATATCAGATTGAAGGTGAGCTATACTGCTCTGACCACCGTGAACCCGAAACACTGCCAGTTTCGCTTCTCTGGTCAACTGGCCGATAATACTGGGTCTGCGAGTGTCAGGAGTGTTTGCAAGAGGGCCATAGATCGGGTTTTCTAGAAGAAGCTTGTGGTTTGAAGGCCAGATGTCTCCATCTCCTTGGGTAGTGGTTTTTTTTGGACGTTTGAGCTGTGTTAGATGGGATGGGTTTCGTGCGCTTTTCTTTACTTTCCTTACCGGGGGGCTCATCAGAAATATGTCGAACACGTATACATTTTAAAAAATGAGGATGCCTGGTGATGCCAGTAAGCGCGAAACCCGAGCTGGGGAAATTTTACAGATTCGGTCACACAAACCTTTGCGAAATTGGCCATGACATCTAAAACAAACGCAGTTTGTTTGATTACATATGAAATCGTCAGGTTGGGATCTCCTTCTTTGAGAAAGGGGCTTTTGTTTGGTTGGTCACCCCCCGTTTTCAGTGAACGGGATGGGGAGGGTGAATTCATATCAAAAGTCCGGGTGGTTGGGCCCACGATAAGGGAGATTCGATGGTTTTCTACCCATGTTTCATTTTTTTACTGTTTTTGATAGTTTTCGTTGGTGTGTGTTTTTTTATTGTTTAAATTCTTTCGGTAAATTGTGTCATGATCCCGTTGTCTTTTGAAAGAATCTTCGAGGGGGAATTTTGGTAAATCCTTCCTTTCTGAAAGGCTCAGAGGTCGTTCCTGTGTTTGGCCAGATTTCTCGTTTTACGAAATTTTTGCAGCGCAGGAAAATCTAGGGGGGAAAGGGGAACCCTTCTCCTCTATGAATCTGACCCTTTCTGGACTGGATTTTTTGCGAATTGGGGAGTTTTTGAGATGGGGGGGTTTTTACTGTGTTTTGGAAATTGGGGGTCACGGGATGGGGGTTTTAAACTGGTCAAGTTACTTTAATGATATTATTTGGGGATGAGTGATAAAAGATTACAACTTGAATGGAGGATTTAAAATTAGTCTTCGATTCACTATTGATTATAGTTTTACACTTTCCCCCCGGAGAGTAGAAAAGGGGGTTACTTAAGGGGAAAGATAATAGTTTTAGGTTTTTGGGATTTTCTGCCCAGCCCGACGAGTATTTCATAGTTTCTCCCCGGGGCACGTTAGATTAAATTTAAAATAGATTGATCTTGGTAGTCGGGGTTGGTACGAGGGGGATACCCAAAAAGGCTTGGACTCTCTTGGAATGGGGGAATATTTTCCTAATCAGAATAATCACCTGGGTTTTTATAAAAACACAAAAACTATATTTGTAATGATACTATTTATTTTTGGGAAAAATGGGAGCTCTCATTGAGTATCTTCAGCATATAAGGTTAAACTATACCGAGAAAACTCTACTCGGGGGAAAAAGAAATTTACTTCACACCCCGACGTGGAATTTCCAAGTTATGAGATAAAACCTAAGAGCATAAATTCCCTCACTAGAATACCCTTCAGGAATTGCCCTACACTAGGTAAAAATACCCTTAATATTTTTAAATACACAGGGGGAAGAAGGATCTAGTAGAGAAAGAAAATGGCGAGGCCCGTGTTGTAGTGTTTAAATAAGACCATGTGGCCGTTGAGGGAGGTTTTGCGCCAACCTTGGGAGCGCGGAGAAACACTCCCGTTAAACACTTATAAGGGTGGGCGGAAATCTATGCCTTTGTGACAATAACGTACCTATATATTTTATAGAAATATATGATGAAAATACTAAGGGAGAAAAACCCCCGGAGCCGGGGAGATGCTTTCCTTTAGGAGCGCGGAGAGAAACGACTCGTGCCCTGGGGCTTTCCGCACCAAAAAAAAAAAGGAACTGTTTGGAAAGTCTCCCGTGACCCAAATGAACAACTTATAACCCCAACCAATTTTAAGAATGAAAACCGCGATCCCCCCAAAGGCCGTCCCTAATACAAACTGGGTACTTGAATAAGGGAATTTTAAAGTTTAACAATAACGAAAGGGGGTTTTATGTAATTCGGGCAATCCGAACACCTATTCAGAGGAGGGGTATTTAAATTTTGTTTTTGAACTTTGGTAGGTTTCATTTTTGGTGTATCATTTTTACACCCCCCATATATGACCATAACGATAACGATGGGGGTTTTTTTGAAAGCCATGAGGATTTTAGGAGGGCTCCCCAAATCTGAGAAGAGGTTTGGAAAGAAAGAAAAGAATGGAAACGTTAGTTTGACTGATGCAGAATAATTATTCCCCGGAACTTTCTCGCACAAGGGGGTGTCGGAAGGAGGGAAAGAAAGAAACGAAAGAAGATAGAACAAAAAAGGCGTCTAGGATGGCCAACTGAACGAAAAGAGGGGAAAAAAAAGAAATAAGGGGTCATATGTGAAATGAGAAAAAAAATACTTACAAGACATAAATCGGGAAAATTTTTAAATAATAAACTCATTTCTATCACTCCCCAAAATGGGCATTCACGTCTATTCTCCCGGGGGAAAATTAAAATTTTATGGAAACAAAGTAAAAACTAGGATCATGTTTTTCCCTTTTTTAAAAAGCGTCAAGAGGAGGTGGTATGGACGAATTTTGAGGAATTTTTAAAGGAAATTTTTTGTTTTTTGAAAACGGGGTTGTTGTGTTTAGATTACACGAAAAATCCAAGAAAAGGGAAATACCCCCGTAAAAATGAAACCGGGTAATGACGTGACCGCAAACCTTTACTTAGTCTATTTCCCGGGCAGAGAATATCCCCGAGGGGCCCCGCCGGCTTGCCTTGGGAAAAAGATAAAAGCCCAACAAATCCTGAAACCCGCCACCCGCAAGGGTTTACTGTAAGGTGAGAAGCGTAGTATACTATCTCGAATTAAAATACTCCCCCACGAACCCGGCTCGCCCCTGAGAATCAGGGCGCCCGATTAGACATGAGAAAAACCCCAGACCCAAATTTTCTTCATCTAGTTGACACTACATCACCTTTATCACTAAGTTTCATTTAACATTTTTGCTAAATTCACCTGAAAACCGGTCGTGTGATTGTAAATTTAAAATTAAAAAAACCTGAAGATCACCGAACCCCGACTGAGTTTTTTTTGAAATTCAACGAGACTGGACCCAAACAACCTTTACCCCGGATATACTAAGAAAAACTACCCTCAATTTTTTTGAATCCTTGCAATGTTTTTAAATTTAAAACATTTTTCTTTTTGGGAGTTCCAAAAGGAGTAAAAAGGGGGTGACGCTACAACTCCCCTTAACCCAGAGTAGGTATAAAAATTTTTCAATTCAAAAAAAAAAAAAATTTCAACTTTCCCATAAAAAAAATTTTTCAAGGTTCATGTTCAAAAAATTTTCCTCTTTTTTAAAATTTTAAACACTTTTGGATCCCAAAACCCCTTCCATTTTGGGTTGGGAGGGGGGACATCAGGCACACAAAACAAAATTTAGTCATGGTGACTAACTTTGCATATAAAGGGGGGGTCTTAAAACGAGTAACCCAATTTAGTCCCCGGGGAGAACAAGGGTTAGTCTTTTTTTGGGGTAACTCCCAAAAGAAAATTTCCGGGGGTATGGTCTTAGTCAAAAACAAAATGACTAACATTCGTCAAGTCACCGTTTTGAGTACCCCACATTAGAAAATTTGACTAAGGGGGCAAAAAAGCCCCTTTAGGGGGGAAAAAAAAATGCCCCCTTTAGGGGTGCGGGTTTTTGCACCTTTATAGGTGAAAATTTTTGCACCTTTTGGGGGGGTTTGCCTTTTGCCCCCCATAAGGTCAGAAAAATGCACCTTTAAGGGAAAACTTTGCAATTTTAAAGGGCAAAAACTAATCAATTTTTTGGGCATTTTTAAAGGGGTCCAAGGTTGCCCCTTTTAACACTAGGGGGGCAACTTTTTGCCCCTTTTTGGAATTGGAATTTTGGGTGCGATTTTGCACCCATATGGGTGAAAAAAAAGCCCCTTTTGGGGTGAAAATTTTGCCCCCTTTTTGGGGGGATGAAATTTTTGCCCCCACTAGGGGGTGAAACCCAAAGAAATTTTTAAGGGTAAAATTTGCACTTTTAAAGATGCAAAATTAGTCCCATTTTTTGCCCCTTTTAAAGGTGAAAAAAGCTGCCCCCCACGTTAAAAATACAGTTTTTGCACCTTCGGGAAAAAGATTTGCAATATTACACCCTATTGTACAAATGGGGTTTGAAATTAACCCCCCCCTCTAGAAGGGAAAAAAATTTGTACCTCTGCACCTCCGGGGAATGAAATTATAGTTTCGCCCTTTGGGGATCTTTGGGGGAAAAATTTCCCGATTTTCATATTTTTTGATGGCAAGTTAGAGAAAAATTTGCTATCAAAAAAATATGATATCAGAATTCCCCCTTTTTATAAGATCCGTAATGAACAAAAATTTTGGGCATTTTTGAAGGGGGGTTTTTGCTGCAAGGGGGGGACATGTACAAAAAACAGCTTCTCCGTGCCCAAATCAATTGGAAGTTCCTGCCCAAAAAAGTACTTCTCAAAATTAAAGCAAGGATTTTTAAAAAAACCAGGCATTCATTTTAAAACATTGTCTATTTTAATTGTCTTTAAACCCAAAAAAATGGGCTTTAAAGGGAAAAAATAACAGGATCAAGTTAATAAGGATTTTAATACAGGATTATAGAAATACTTTTTTTATTAAAGCAAAAACCCAACTTGAGTTTGGGAAAAAAACAATGTAGATTAATTTTTAAACAGGGGGGAAATTTGAATGAAAAATTAACTTATTTTCGCGATTTTCCTTCAACGCAAAAAAGATCAGGGGGATGGAAAATTTTTCCCGAATTATCTTTGAAAAATAAACCCACAAATTACGTTATTTATTTTTAAAATTTTAAAAACCCCCAAAACTAAAAAATTTAAACCCAAAGGAAATTTTCATATTTTTTAATGACTTACTTTTTTTTCATGTAATGAAAAAATTAAGGAAATTCATCTTTCTTAAATGGAAAAAAGGGCGCCCTTTGGGCCCAAACCCAAACCCATCCCTTATTCCCAATAGCCTGTGATGTTTTAAGGTTTAAATTTTACGGGAAAATGCTAGGGAAAAATTTTTGGGCCTGGCTAAAAATATTGTGAAATAAAAGTAGAAAATATTGGTACATAGCCATCATAAAGGTTTTTAAAAAATATACTCAAAACACTGATTTTAAAGGGGGAAGATTAGTGCAACATTGAAAGAGAAAAAAAAATTTTTACTTAAAAGCTTTTTTCCCAAAAACCCTTTAAAGTGGGAAAAGGGAAGTACATAAAATGAAAATAAATATTTTCAAAGGTGACATTTGAGGGAAAAATTTTTTAAATTTGCTTTTCAATGTTTAAGAAAGACGAAAAAAAAAAAAAATGGGGGGGTTTTTTAAAGCTTTAAAAAAACCCCTAAAAATTTGGAAAAATAAAACCCCCAAAAAATTTTTTTTTTTAAAAAAATGGAAAAGAGAAAGACATTCATAAAAAAGAAGAAAGAACACAAAAAAAAACGCAGTGGCCAGGGGGAAATATGATGGCTTTTCCCACATATCAAAGACGGGCCCAGTTGGCCATGCTAATTCATTTTTACTGCTTACAAAAACCCCGGTAGCTAATATTGTGATTTAAAAGGGAAACATAAGAACATAAGAAAAAAGGAAGCTACAAGAGGCCCCCCGGGGCCCCTACACGGGGTATTTCCTGTCCCCCAAAACACTACCTACATCCACCTTTCATCCCCATCCATAAACTTATCCAGTTTCCCCTTTAAAGCTCCCTAAGGGATCCGCCTAATCCCTGTTATTGGGGGACCTTTTCCAAACCCCATTCACCACCCTATTTTTTGAACCATTTTTTCCCTTTTTCCCTTTCAAATTTTTCCCTTTTTCCAGTTTGAATCCTTTTACTTCTGTTTCACCCGGGTTTTAAAGCCGAAAGGGAACTTTTCCTACCTCCCCTTTATTAAATCCCTTTACCCCATTTAAAGCATGCAAAAGCAATTAAAAGGCAGTGTAGCCCCATCCTTTAATTTCCTACCTTATTGCAAAAGCCTCCTTATACAATGGTTTTACATCCCAACCCTTTACTATTATAAAAAGGCTGTACAAACGGGTTTGTGAAGTAGGCCAGCAATAAGGGTGGGAAAAATGATAAGGCAAAAGGGGTATAAATAAGAAAACTAGAAGCCTTTTATAAACCCCCATTTGGGATAATAGGGTACGTTTGCAGGGGAAGGGACAAAAAAAATATATAATATTAAAAAATTTTTTCAAAAAAAAGGTTTCTGTGAGAAAAAAACCTGAAAGTTAATGGGGGCCCCCAAAATATGCTGTTTGTATTTGGATGAAAGGAAAATATTTAAATTTGGGAAGGCAATGTATATTTTGAGAGAGAGAGGTATAAACAATGTCAAATAAACAGAGGATAAGGAAAGGGCCCCCCCCTTTGGTGCCAAAAAGGGCGCATGGAAGGGTAGTTTAATAGAGAAAAAACACAAAAGGAAGGGATGTAGCTTCAGCTAAATTTTGGGAAGATTTGCAGTGAGGCAGAAAAAAAACAGGAAGGGAAAAACCCGGGGACCCAGGAATAGCTAAAAACGAAAAATCACTGTCCTGTGGGTTTTTTTAAAAAGGAAACCTGATAAAACAAAAAAAAAATTTAAAACCCCAAACCTTTTTTTTGATGTGTTTCCCTCAGTTCAATTCTTCGGGTTTTCCTCAGCCTGAGGGCCCATTTTGTGAGGTTGTAAAGGGGCTTTGTTTTCCAAAAACTTTTGGGTACAGCTTCAAGGGTTGTCAACCCCTATTTTCTCCATGAAAAAAACATGAAAATGGTTTGTGTTGCCCCAATTTGCTTTCCCCCTTTACACCTGTCTTGTCCCCCCCGGAATGACATGTAACGGGATTTTTGGACGACGGCGAGGACTCGAGCTGCGCCACAGATGGGGAAAGCGGCAGCCTCTTTTTGGGTTTGGGGGGAGAAAGAGGGGCCCTTTTTCCAAGCAAAGGGAAAATTTGCCTCGTTCCTGAGCAGCAAGGACGGAATCGACGCCCCCCCCAATCTTCCCTTTCGACGCCTGGTCCCTTTGGGGAGGAGGAATTTTGTCCTCCGGTTGGTCACCCATGGTCAGCCCCCATTCCCGTTTTGCCACGTCGAGGGGTTTTCGAGAATTACCTCAAAACCCTTTTTTCTTTCGAGTTTTGAGCCCCCCGATCGCCGATAGCGACCTTTTTTGAGGAGCTCGTACCCCCGATGGAGCTTCCCCAATCTTGGTGACAATGTTGTTTTTTGGATCATTGGGACCCCCCCCCCGCCCCAACCCAAAACCCTTTGACCACCGGGGGTCAGGGCCCCAGCGGGACATCGCGGAGGGGGCCCCTTTTTTTTGAGCTTTTTAGACGGGGAAAAACGCCCCCGGGAAAAACCTCTCTTTTGGGAAAGGGGATTTTGGAGCCAATTACCCCCCTTTTGGGGGGAAACCACAAAAAAAAATTTTTGCCCCTAGTCGCCATTTTAAAAATAAAAAAAGGAAAGGAGAATATTTTCAAAAATTTAAAATTGTGACAAGTTAGAATCAAATTTAAAAAAGGGAAAATTTTGTAAAAAATGGGGGGAGGAAATGGAGTTGTTCCAATAAAAAACCATCCCCGTCAAACGGGGGTCACAGGGGGAAAAAATTGGGTCTTTGTGTGCAAATTTTTCCTAGACCCCGAATTCCAAAAAAAAAACGGGGTGTTTTAAACTTAAAATGGTAAAAAAATTTCCCGGGTTAGGAAAAAAAAATTTCCCAAATTTTTTTTTTTTAAAGGGGGAACCACCCTAATGATACATTAATAAAAAAAATTTAAGCTACCCCTTTAAGTCAAAAGCAGATTAAAGGGTGGGGCCAAAACACATAAGGGAAAAAAAAACCACGACATCCCCATTTCACAAAACAGTATGCAATGGCAATAAAAATGTGAAAAAATAAACATAAAGTATACAAAAAAAATTTTAAAAAATTTTAAAAAAAATGGAGCTAAGCTCCAAATAGAATGTAATCAAAACTATGCTGCTGTCACCAGAGCCGTTTTGGGTCACCACACCCCCCCGTGTAAAAAAATTTGGTCCCGGCCCGGCAGCATACGGTAAAGGGACCCCACGTGGGCCTTTTTCCCGTCCTTTAAAAACACTTTCAAGGGCCTTTGCCGGCCACCGGCCCCCGGCGGAGTTTTGAATATGCTAAAAAACTCCTTGGGCGGAAAAAAACGGCAGGAACGGCGAGACCCAGGGTACGGGGAAAGCTAAAAAGGGGATGGCGCATCCTTTTTGGGCCGGGTTGGGCGGGACGGGCCCCCGGGCCCGGGCCCGGTGGGCCCGGTATAGCCCGGTGACAAATAAAAAAAAATTGGGGGGCTGCTAAATTTTTTTGTGATTCTTCCCCGTTTTGGGAAATTTGTTTTTTTCTTTTGAGGGGAAAGGGGGACCCCCGGTTTGTTTTCCCCGCTCACCCAGAGGCGGCTCTTTTGGGGGAGCTCCCCCCAGAGCGAGCAGAGCCCAGCTCACCTGGCTCTTGTGGACACCCAGCTTTAAAAACTTAACGGTAAATTTTGAGTTTTGTCCCCTTTAAAAACATAATTATTTCGATATAATTTTATTTTATCCTTTTTCCAATTTGTTTGGGGTTACTCTATACTATTACCGATGCAGATTTGGGTTTTTTTTGTTTAAAAACCCAAAACAGGAGGTTAGGATAAGTTTAAAGACCTTGCAGCAAAAATCCAGGAGGGCCATAAACCCCCCCTATTAAAAACAAGGTTAATCGCTCCCCAAAGGGTTTCCCAAAAAAACCTTCTGACCCCCGGGGGGGATTTAAAAAAAAAAATATAATTAAAAATAATATAAAATATATAAATATAATTTATATTTAAAATTATATATATATATAAAATATATATATTTTATTTAATATATATAAAAATTTGGGAACCGTTTAAAATTTTTAGTAGATATTTCCCGGTCCAAATTTTCTTTTCTTAACCTTTAAACCTTTAAACCCAGGGAAATAAAAAAATGGCAATTAAATTTTGTCAGAACTGGGGCCCCCCCGGTGGTTTTGGGAAAAATTTCCCGGGTTTCCCCGTAGCCCGGTTTTACGGCCGCCAAAAACAATGAACAACAAGACGGACAATAAAGTCGACCGCACCCCCGTTTCCGCTTTACGGCGCCGTTAAAAAAAGTTAAAATCAAGTTAATCTTTCCCACTCGGCGGTTTCGCTCCCAGCGGAGGTGCAAAAATGTGCCCGGTTACCAAAATACCATCAACGGTTTATGAGGGGACGCAGTTGGGCCCCGGGGTACGGGGAACGGGGGCCGTTAAAAAAGCCCGGGGTAGTGGGAACCGGCCTTTAAACCACACAAAAGGGTCGCCATTTTTTCTGAACCCCGCAGGTTAGGTTACGTTTAGGGCACGGTTTGTTTCCCCTTTCCCAAAAGTTTAAATTTTTGGGGAATCACCAAAGTGGGATTTTGAGGGAAAAACCGTGGTTAGCTACAGGGGGACAGTCAAGCGTTTCAACCCCCAAAGGGGACCCTTTCCAGACTTGGGAAAATAAGCGGCCCCCCGTTCCGGGGAGTTTGGGGGCCCCCAATCCTTTTGGGGAAAATTACCAAAATACGTGGTTAATTTTTTTATGGGCCCGAAGGGGAAAGGGAAATTTTCTACATAAAATGCCGCAGAAGAAAAATACCCTATACACCCAAAACGTGTATTAAGGTTTGCAGTGAAAGCCCCGTTTTTGTCTAAAATTTAAGCGTTATTTTTACGCAGAAAATGGGGGTTTTTACGGCAAACCCAAAAACAACAAAATTTAAAAAAACAAAAATAACACATTTTGTGTTATAATTTCTTACAAAAAATAATATCACAAAACAACCCGTTTGTTCACTAACCCAAAAAAAGATTGGTTTATCAAAAGTCCCTTTTTCCCGATGAAACTATATTTTTTTGATACAATTTTTTTGCGTTTTTAAAAAATAGATTTTGTTTGGTTAAAATTGTTTTATGCCCCTGCCCTATCTAGCTTACTACCTTTTGAAGGACAAATTTTTTTGTCCCTACAGTCTTTCCTAAAACCCTTTAAACCCCTGGGGAAAATGTTTTCCCTTTGATTTAAAATCCGGGAAAAAAATGATAATAAAAATTTAAAAAGGTGAAACTCCGCCGTCGTCCCCTCAGCACAGTCAGTGACCAAAAGGCCCCCCAAACCCTCCCCCATGACAGCCCAGGGGAGGTTAGGTTTGGTTAAAGGTTTAAAGGTTTAAAGGGTTTAAATTTTGTTTTGTTTTAAAAAAAAACTAAACTTAAAACCTTAAACCCAAAACCCCCCTTTTTGACCAAAAATTTAAAAATTTTCCAAGAGGCTTGAAGGTTAGTAAAAAAAAGTATGACAAAAGTTAGTCCCAAAAAGGTAGTAAACGATAATAGCAGGGGTTTAACAAAAAAATTTAAAATCCTAAAATAACTTGGGATTAGGTATTATTTACACTAGGACCCGAATTCCCTTAAAACAATGGGGACCATGGTTTAAAGTTTACCTTTTAGGATTCAAAGAAAATTCTTCAATGAGCTTCCCTGCAAAAACAATACCCTTTTTAGAACGACAAGTGACAAGAGAGAAAAAAAAGGGGTTTAATTTCGCCTCACTCTTCCTTTCTCTTGTGACCTGCATCGGCCTTTAAAATTTTTCCCTTTTTCCCCAACAAATTTTTTTTCCCCGGGAATTTTCCCTTTTGTCAGGTTAAAAGTGGAGGTTTGGTTTTGGTATTCAACCAGGAATTTTGTACGGGAAATACACAAAAAACCCTCCCCCTTTCCCGGACTAATAGGGGGGGGGCACTGGTTCCCGGGGAAAACCCCAAAAAGTCCGGGGGAATCGAACCCGTTTCCCAGGGCCCATCCCACCCCCGGGGTTTTTCCTACTCTAGTATTTAATGTCCGGGAAACCGCCCAAATTTTTCAGCTACCCGCCCGGAATTTTTTTCGGCATTTTTTGTTGTTTTTTGTGCTGCGAGGATCCCCTTTGGGGAAAACTAAAGTGCCCTGGTGATGTCCCCATTTATGTTCACAGGCGCTTTTAGTTGGGTCCGTCTTTCCCCCGGAAAACAGGTGAGGCGGAAAGACCGGTGTTTCCGGGAGGGGGGGTTTTGGGTTTTGGGGGAGTGGTGTCGTGTACCCAAATGTAAACAAACAAAAGCGAGCATTTTGGAAAACCCCCGGGAGGGGGCGCGACACTGACCAAGGGTGGACAGGGGCCCCTCGGAAACCCGGACAACTTTTTTCAATTTTTCGGACGGGACCAGGGATTTTCCCGGGGCTTTTGGGAAAAATATCCCCCGGGCCCTTTATTTTGACCGGCCAAAACCGATATCGGGGGAAAAGGGAGGTTTCCCGGGAAAAAAAAGGGTTGTGGTCGTTTTTTAAATATTCCCTTTTCCCATATATTTTTATGTGTTTAAAAATGATGGTCACATCAAAAATCATCGGAAAAAGCCTCATTTTGCAGTTATCCCCTTTAAAAGGGTTTGGGGTTTGGTTTGGGAAAAATTCCCCAGAAATAGGTAGGTATCCCCCAGGTTATGGTTATATATTTTTATGTATTTTCAGCCATATCATCCCCAAATGTTACCGGAAAATTTTAAGTCATCTAAATAATCTCCCCCACATACAAAACTTGTTTTCCCCCTTTCCCCCCCCAAAACTTCCCCATGGGGCCTCAGGTTTTTTTTCTGGAGGGGGATAACTGCAAAATGAAACAATTTTTGACAATTTTTAATGGGACAACATTCTTTCCAAATCAAAAAAACCCTAGGGAAAAACATTTTTAATCTCGTTACCAAAATTTAAAGTTTGAAAGTAAAAAAATTACCGGTCAGAAAAGGTTAGTAGGGTCTTAGTGAGAATAAGGGTTTGGGGGGGTAGATTTTTTCCATTTTCCCACACTCCCCTTTCCCATAAAAAAAAACCCTTTTTATCTCCGAAAGTAGTAATTTTCGACGGAAGTTATCAGAATCCCCTTTTTAAAGGTAAACAAACCCTACCTATGATTGGGGTAGAAAAATTTTAAATCCCAGTGTAAAATTTACCTTTGGGGATTTATTTCTTAAAACCCAGCCCGATGGGCCCCCAAAAAACCCCCTTGTGATTTTTAGTTTTTGGGAAATTTCTAGCATTTGCCCTTTTCTCCCCCCTTTGGGAAGGGGGGGGAGCCGACCCCCAAACCCTTTTCCCCCAAACAAGTTTTGGGGACTTGTGGAAAAATGCGAGCTTTTCCCGGGGAGGGAACAATTTTCTGGGGTCGAAAATACGTACTTTTGGGGGTATGTAGGGGAAAATCAAAATTCCATAATCCCAAAGGAAATGTACCTAAAATCAGAAAAATTTACCCCCAACCTTAGCAGCAACAACCTAAAACCCTTTAAAATTTTTACACTAGGACAGAAATCCTTACACAATTTGGGGAAAGTTTTTTCTTTCACCTTAAAAAGATTCTAAAAATATTTTTTTTTCTTTATGAATTCCCTCGCAAAAACCCCTACTTTCGGAGAAAAGACTTTTTAATAAAAAGGAGGTATGAGATATGAAAATTAAACAACCAAAACCCCCCCTTTGACCATAATTAAACCCCAACCAAAACCCAACCATCCCACACGTTAAAACCCCCAAACTAAAGCCAAAACTGCATTAAAAGAAGTGTCGCGGCAAAGGGAAAAAAACAGATGAAGGAGGCCACAAGAGGGAAAAAAGAAGGGGTGATGGACGTAAAACTTTGTCTTCACCTCCCCTTAAAAAAACCGTCATTCCCCCAAAAGTAATGATTTTCGACCGAAGTCCCCTAAGGGGAAAAGTTTCCCAGAATGGGAAATTTCTAGTGTTTGCCCCTACTCCCCATTCCCCCAAAAAAAGTTTGGGGGAAAACCCGTGTGAAGCAGGGTTTTTTGGGTGGGGAAAAAACTTTTGCGTCAGGGAAAAACCCTAATTGAAGAGGTTTTGTTGGGGGGTAAAATTCTCAGATCTGGGTTATATTCCCCTTTTATCCCACAGAAATTTCCCTACCCAAAATTAACCTAACCTAGCCCCAAAAGAACCTAACCCAGCGGGGGGGCTTGACCCACCGATAACCTAAACCCCCCCCAAAACTAACCTAAGCTAACCTAACCAATTTTTAACCAAAAAAAAACCCAAATTTTAAAACCCACCTAACCCAAAAATAACCTAAAAAAATAACCTATCCTTTCCCAGCGGGGGGGTGGGGGGTTTTTCGACCTTGGGTCATCATTTTTGGAGGATCGGGCAGGTTCCCAGTCTCTGGGCTCGGAAGAAATTTCCCAAATTAAAAATTTCCCCAGATTAGGGAATTTTTTCAACACCCCTAACTCAAAAAAAATGTGGTTTCGATGTTTATTTTGGATCCCGGCCAAAATTTTCCCGATTTCCCCCCCGGGCCCCAAACCCTTTTTTTGTGGGAGAGGGGGAGTAGGGGAAACACTATAAAATACCCTAGAATCCCAATTTAAGGGAAATAGAAAACCCCACTCCAAAAAAAGTAGGGGAAACGGTCCTAGTGTAAAAAAATACCCCCTAGCTTTCCCAACCTAAACCCAAAATTTAACTCCCCAAAAGGGGACTTGCCGCCCTCGACCCCCCCGATATTTTAACCCAAAACCCCCTACGGTTACAGGGGGGGTTTTTGTACCCCAAAATTGTTTCGTAACCCGGGTTTTGTTTTGTAGTTTCGTACCCCTG
This sequence comes from Chionoecetes opilio, assembly GCA_016584305.1. Lineage (NCBI taxonomy): Eukaryota > Metazoa > Arthropoda > Malacostraca > Decapoda > Majidae > Chionoecetes > Chionoecetes opilio. The sequence continues at coordinate 15,705 of JACEEZ010004948.1, forward strand.
ATTTGAGTTTTTCGTAGATACCTGATGTCGTTTTTAGCCCCCAGTAGGCAAAAACAACTTGGGGCTGAGTTACGAAACGACATGGGTTTTAATAGATAGCAAATTTTTAGTGTACGAAAAAACTTTTGTTTCGAAAATGACGGCCCCCCCTCTTCTCCAAATTCCCAAAAAACACTTTGGAACTCATCCTTCCCGGGTTTGCTGAAAAGAAACTAGCGCCGTTTTTGTATTTATTTGTACTTCAAATCTGTAAAGGTTCCAAGGCGTACCCCTCAGCTTTGGTTTAACCCCCAGGCCCCCTATGAAAAAGAGGGCCCCAAAAAAAAATTTTAAAGCCCGGGTTTGGTTAGGTTAGGTTAGGTATACTTTGTGGTTAAGGTTTTGGTTAGGTTAGGATAGGTTAGGTTGGATACTTTTTATTTTTTTTTTAAAGGGGAGGTTTTGGTTAAAGGTATCTTGTGGTTAAAGGGTTTGGGGTTTGGTTAGGTTAGGTATATTTTTGGGTTAAGGTTTTTTTGGGTTTGGTTAGATTTTTTTCATATAGTGACTTTTATGATTTTTGGGGAAACCATTTAAAACACCCTTTTAATTTTTTTCCCCCCCAAAAAAACCCCCATTCCGCCAAAGGGCCCCAGGCTTGTTTGGGTATAGGGGGAAGAAAAAAAAAGATAGGGGGGAAGGGGAATTTTCCAAATTTTACGAAAACAACAACAAAAAACAAACCCCGGGGAAAATCCGGGTAAGTTATAAATGGAAAAATTTTGGGAAAAAAGTCCTTCAACCCCCCTCTTTTTTTCTTCCCCCTAAGCCAAAAAAAAGCCTGGGGAAAAAAGGGGGGGAAAAGGGGTTTTTGGGGGGTGGGGGAAGCCAAATAAAGTGATTTTTGGCTCCCAAAAAAATTAAAAGACTATTGTAAAAATCTAAATTTAATCTTAACCCTTTAACCCCCCAAAGTTACCTAACCAACCTTACCACCAAAAATATACCCAACCGAACCAACCTAACCTTAACCCAAAAAAAGTATCCAACCTAAAAAAACCTTTAAACCCCAAAAAATTTTACCTAAACCCAACCTAACACAAAAATATACCTAAACCCAAAACCAACCTAACCTTAACCCCAAAAATATACCAACCTAACCCCAAAATTTAAACCCCAAAGTATACCTAACCTTTAAACCCAACCTTTAACCCCAAATATACCTAACCCAACCAACCTTTAAAACCCCAAAGTATACCAACCTAACCCCAAAACCCTTTTAAACCCCAAAAATTAAATAACCTTTAAACCCCCAACCCCAAAATTACCCTTTAAACCCTTTAAACCCCAAAGTAACCTAACCTTTAAACCAACCCCAATGGACTTAAAATTTTTTTTTTAGAACCCCAAAATTTAAAAGCGGCCGTGTGGGTTAAACCAAAGGGTGAGCGTTTCGCTGGAACCTTTTAAAAATGTGAAATACAATAAGCATACAATACAGTGCGCTAGTTTATTTCGTCAAAAACCGGGAAGGGTGAGTTTCCCAAAGTATTTTCCAAAAAAACCCAATTTACTACTTACCAAAATTAAAATGATCCCTGGGGAAAAGAAAGGTTCACTTTCAAAAGGAAGGCGAGGGGGGGTATGGGAAGGGGGCTCGAAGGGAAAGGGGAAGGGGGCAGGATTTTCCAGGTCAGCAGCCGTTTTTTCCCTGGGTGCCGTGAGTCTGGCTGGCCCGCCACTATTTGCGGTGCTTTTGGGGTTTTGAGCGTGGGATCCCTTGGGGAACACTATGGCCCTTTGGGGTGGGCCAATGATGCATCAAGGCGTGGCAGCTGCCGTCTTGTGTTTTTTCTCAGGAAAACGCGGCCCCCTATTCAAGATTTAAACCCAAAACAAAACAAGCGAACAATGGAAAGGCTATGAGCGCAATACTTTGCTTTAAAAAATCTTATTTTATTTGGGCATGCTTCCTTAATTAATTTCTTTTTATTAATTTAAGAAACAAAAAAAGAGAAAAAAAATATTTCTACCCTTTTAATTTCCCTTTTCCTTGCTCGCACCCCGGGCACACGCTTAGCCATGAAAGATGGGTATTTTCTTCCCCAGTATCTCTTTTTTCTCTGCAGCATTTTCTAAAAGAACCAAATCACATTTGCGCCAAAAATTTATTTTGCTTCATCAGTTTCAACTCAAGTAAAGGGGTAGGGGACTTTACAAATTTTGGAGGAGAAAAAGCCCAAATTCGCAATATGAAAAAAGCTTTTAAAAAAACCGTCGTTTTTAAAATTTTAATAAATTATCATATCATTTGTGTATTGGGACAGAATTTAGGTTGGATTCCAAATTTCACAAAGAGTAAATCTTTAAAAAAACAGAAATAAGAAAGCCCCCCTGAAACACATAAAAAAGGGAAATTTACTAACCATTAGTCAATGTTCTTTTTGACGAAGGCTTTTACTAAACCCCCCCCCGTTTTTTGGGGTGGGGCTTTGACGCCCCGGGGACCCTTTTTGATGGCTTTTAGCTCTTCAAAAAGTTTTTAAAGGGAAATCTTGTAGGTTCTGGGGAAAATAAGAGTTGCCCCCTTCTTGAGCGGTTTTCGCCCGCATCCTCCGGCCCCCGGGAGCTGTTTGGGCTACCGGGTGTTGCTCTGTTTGGGTTTTTGGGGGGACACCCGGGGGCGGGGAAGGCTGTTCAGACGCCCTTGATTCCCTGCACCGGGAATTATGGGAAAAGGTTTTTGGCGCCTGTTTTTTTCGCGCAGCCCCATGTCGGTGGGGCGGGTAGACCGAGGGAAAACCCCGGAAATTTCCCCCCCGCGAGGCTTTTACCCCCCTCTTTTTGCCTGGTGGGGGTTTCGCTAGATGTGGGCGGGCTGTATTTGGGTAGGAACGGCTGTACGGCCCGGGAAGCGCTGCATCGATGGGGCGAAACGGGGGCGGGGAGCGTTGAAGGGGGGGCTGTAGCCGGGGAAAGTGGGGGTGTAGTGAGGCGAGCGTCCCCCCCCCCCTTTTTTTTGGGGGGCGGAGTTTAGGCCGGGGCCGGCTCGAGGCGCCCCGGTATGCTTAAAGGGGCGGCGGTCTTCAAGGGGGCGGCAGGCGAGACGCGCGGTTGGTTGGCTGTTTTTCGGCTAGGCGGGGGGGGCTGGCCGGCCCCGTCCCGGCTGGGGGTGACGGGGTAGGGGGCGGCACGGCTTGCTTCCTTTCCCCCCTCCCCGCTCCCCATGGTCATGTTCTGTATTTTATTTTGGGTTTGGGGTTTTTGGGGGAGAGATCTAATAAGCCTACTATAAGATCGATTTTTTATATGAAAATTTACTGAAATTTGACTATCTTGCTATTATTTTCCAGGTGTGATTCTGTTGCTGTTATTTTTAGGAATAATATACCACCGCTATAGTACCAGGTGTTGCTTGAAATTGGGGGTCACTGGTATGGGGGTTTTATAACTGGTCAACGTTACTTGAATGATATTATTTGGGATGATTTGATAAAAGATTACAACTTGAATGGAGGATTTAACTTAGTCTTCTGACTTCACTATATGATTATAGTTTGACACACTTCTCACTACGGAGAGTACTGAACAAGGGGGTATACTTAAGGGGAAAGGATAATAAGGTTTAGGTTATGGGGATTTGCTGCCACCAGCCCTGACGAGTATTTCACTATGATTACTCCCGGGGCACGTTAGATTAATATTAATATTAGATTGATCTTGGTAGTCGTGGTTTGGTACGAGGGGTTATACCGAAACAAGGCTTGGACTCTCTTGGAAGTGTGGGGAATTATTGTCCTAACTCAGAATAATCACCTGGGTTTTCATAATAAACACAAGAAACTATATTTGTAAATGATATCCTATTATTTTGGAAACATGGTAAGTCTCTCACTTGAGATCATCTTCAGCATATAAGGGTTAACACTATACCGAGAAAACTTACTCGGGAATAAGAAACTTGACTCCACACCCTGACGTAGGAATTTTCCTAAGTTATGAGATAAAACTCTAATGAGCATAAATTCCTTCACTAGAATTACCCTTCAGGGAATTGCCCTACACTAGGTAACATACCACTTAATATTTATAAATCACACAGGGAAGATAGGTATCTAGTAGAGAAAGAAAAATGGCGAGACAGTGTTGTATGTGTTACAGTAAGACCATGTGGCCGTTTGAGGAGGTTTCGCGCCAACCTTGAGGAGCGCGGAGAGAACACTCGCGTTAATATCACTTATAAGGATGGGCGGAACATCTATGCCTTAGTGACACTGAACTGTACCTATATATTTATATAGAAATATATAGATGTAATATACTAAGGGAGAAAAACCAACCGGAGCCCGGGGCAGATGTCTACCTTGAGGAGCGCGGAGAGAACACTGACTCGTGCCCTGCGGCTTTCCGCACCAAAAAAAAAGGAACTTGTTTGGAAAGTCTCACCTGACCTAAAGAACAACTTATAATCCGAACCAACTAATAACCCAACGAAGACCC
>JACEEZ010004948.1:22916-97201 GCA_016584305.1 Chionoecetes opilio
CAAATGCACGTTTTTGTACTTCATATTACTATTTTAGGTATTATTGTTTTTATTCGGGTTTCTTATGTGGTTTGTATATTTATATTGTGGGTTTCTGTGGGAATTATAGTTTTTTGTGGGATTTTGGTGATGGGTATTGAAAAAATTGTCCGAATTGACTTTTTGTGACGTTCAAGACGCGATTTTTTTTCTTTGTGTTAATTTATTTCATTATTATTTTACGCTAGGACCAGAAGGGGTGGAGTCAGTTCGTACAGAAGTTGTTTCGGTCAATTTCTACGGTAGCGTTTGCCCATACTCTCCCCCTTCCCCCAAACAACACACACACACACCACACACCAAGTCCATCATCTCCGGATTACACGGAAGAAATTCTACCGTAGATAACACTAAAGTCGCCAGGACAACGGTTGTTTTCGCTTTACAGACGTGTGGTAGCGTTAATACTTACATTTCTACATGCATGATTTCAGGAAAGTTAGAAGGGGCTATCTGGAGAGTCTGTGTCATTTTGTGTCTTCATCTGTGTCATAGTAGGGCTATAAATGAACACATTACAAAAATATCATCAGAGTGGCGTTTTCTTGCATAGTTCTCATGTGTTTTGGATGAATCTGGCACTCGTCTTTGTACGATAGTTGAATGTCAACTGACTGTTGGTAGTGGTGGTAGTACTGAAGTAGTAATAGTAGTAGTAGTAGAGAGAGAGAGAGACAGATTTATGACATTATTTGTTTATTAGATTTTTTTTTTTACATTGATTAGCTATATATTTTTTTTTCTCTTGATTATTTTAATTTATTTTCTTTGTTTCTGGTTCTTCCTTTTTATTGCATTTCCTTCCTTCCTTCCGGTCCATACAATAACCGGAACGGTCCGGAACGGAGATTATTGTTAGAGCGGGCTGGAGGGTGGGTTTAGAAGGGTCTATAAGGGTATATTTATATCTTAAACTGTTTGTTGATGACGTCTCTTTTGATTTGTCCTTCCGAACTAATGAAGCGTGCTAGTTAATCACTAGTCAATCTCTGATGTCAGCACAATCTATAAATGTTAATTGCAATTAAGGTTATATAAACTAGCCGATTTCAGAAAAAGTCATCAGTCTCTGATAAAACATGTCCAACATGTCTCGTCGCAATCGTAAACAAACGAAGAAGCCTGTTGTACAGTACCCCTGTGCTCTGCCAAAATGAATGTTTAGAATGTGGAGATTTATCTTTTTGAGCTGAAAAAAATTATATTTTCGAGAATGTATCGTTTAATGTCGAATAAAACATTATTATTCTTTTAATAACTTCATTCAATGTCCCAATAAATGCCAAATTGTCTTCATACAAACTCCGTTCCGGTTATTGTATGGACTCCGTTCCTTCCATCCTTCTTCCTTCCTTCCTTCCTTCCTTCTATCTTTTCTATATTTCTTTTGCTCCATAGTCCGTTTGCCACCCATAGGTGTTCTGTACTAAACCTTGTTGTTGCGAGAAGTGTATTGTTTTTTTATGGTGTCATACTCGAATGGGTCTATAGAAAAGATTTTGCTCGGTTGCCGGAGTGCCAACCTTGGGGAACTCCGCTAATTCGAGAGAACTGGAACCCAAAATGCCAGGGTCGCTGGCAGTTTAACTCACTTTTTGATAATAAGTTGGTCTACTGGAAACAAAATATGGCTTATTCCACTGCACTTAAACACAAAAGTATAATATTAAGAACGATTTTCTCTATATGTATATTGTATAGAGGCCTGATTCTGTAAAACATTGTAATAACCAAATAACCAAGGAGGTTATAGTTGAGGAGGCGAGGTAAATGCTACTCTATGATATTATATAGTCAAATAACGTATGTTTAGAAGTTATCTATACCTAGGCAGTCATATTTTCCTGTTATTATTGTGTATCAATCTGATAGAAAGCCTGGAAGTGCAATGAGTCGACGCGTGAAGTGGCAATGTTTTGATTCAATCTCCCCGCCACAATCTCCCCCCCCCACCACTCCCTGCCGCGGCGTGTCGCCTCCACAATGATAACCTACATTGTCGCAGCAACAAGCCGATTTCGGCATTCTTTATTCTTCGTTTTTCCAAGGCATTGCTTATTGTATTTTGACAAGCGTTTGCCAGACGCAGCAGTATGTCTTAGAAAACAGTGTGAACATCGCCCAAATTTTACATGCCACAATATACATGTAAAAAATATATTAAGCTTTGCTACTCGAGGCGAGTAATTTGCATTAAATTGCTATTATAGAACGTTCCATCGTAATGCATGTCATCCATATAATTAGTAGAACAACAGAAGAACTATATTTTTTGGTATTCAGATGCGGTGCATCAATGTTTATCGCGAAATTAATTTATGAAAAATATTAGTCGCGGAGCCAAAACACAGTAGACCAACCTTTGAGTTAAAACTGCCAGCGACCACTGGCATTTCTCGAGTTTCAGATCATTGGAATTAGCATAAATCTAAGATGGACGCTGCAGACGGAGGTGGAAAATAACTTTTCAGCCAACCAACCTTCAATCACGTGTGATACATTTTTTCCGTATAACTTGAATGTCAGGAACCGATTTCTGAGGTCAGTTGCATGCTTTGGGGTCAAATTCAGGGTCAAAGGTCATTTTTGGCCAAAAAATTTATTAATATAATAATAATTGCATTTTCAGAACGAGGGTGATCAAGTGTTTATTCCTTAACGGCGATCACTCCCATTCATCATCAGAGCCGAATGCAAGATCAAGATGATCAGTTTCCTCGTCATTTTCCACATCTGCTTCTCCTTCCTCTTCCACTTCATCTTGGTCTACGTCTCCTGTCTTGAAGGGGTTCAAGCTGTCTTGAAGGGGTTCAAGCAAGCGTCACTAGAACCACAGGCGCAGTACACAGTGCATGATATATTTCCATGGTGACAGCTGCAACGTTCACTGCTGCATGCCTTCCCCGCCGCCTTACAGCTGCACCGCACTACATCCGTGAGATCTTGGGGTCCTGGGGGCTGATCGGAGGTTGCTGGTACTGGGGTGCCATCTTTGATTTCCCACCCATACTTCGTGATGTCGAGTTCAGGTGGAGCCTGCTGGTCAGCAGATTTGGCGAGTATAGTCTGCAGATGAGTGCGCAAGATGTGCAGGAAGAGATTTTTGTCTGTTGGTGGTAGCGACATGATCTTGAGCTGCTTTCCCGCCTTCTTTGTGTACATATGGTACCTCGCCTCACTCCTAGTGGTCCCCTGTTGCTGACCATATAGAGCACAGAAGAGCACCTGTCCTGCCTCCATGAGCTGTACATGTGTGGCATCAAGCTCGCCCAAGGCTGAGTACAGGCCTGGGAAGTCGCCAGCTCTCAGGGTCTTCAGTGCCGACACTTTCCCCTTGCCGTACAGGTATGAGGTGGTATCTGAACCAGTAATGTAGTGCATTCCCAGGATCTGCAGGCACTTGGGGCCGAGTTGGGAACAGGTGGTGTTGATGTCCCAAATGGATCCATCCCACCGCTCCATTTGCACTGTAGCCTGGATGTTTTTCTGGTACATCCAGTATACAAGCAGGACGAACACATCGGTGTCATTTGAGAGAATGCGGATGACTCGCGTGTCGGACTCGGCAGCCATGAGGAGGTACGAAATCATTGTTGTGTCCGCTTCGTCATGGGTGAACACACCATCGCTGGGGCTCTCCACGGTGATTCCTTCGCCGAAGCTGTAGTGGTACTTGCACTCAGCAGAAGGTAGATCAGAAAAAACAGCAAGGTGCAACTTGAGCCTGCTAGCCACATCATCATTATGTGTTAGTGTAATTAACACATGTTGTGTAGACTTATCATAAAGGATGTTATAAGCAAATGTTAAACCCTAATTGGTAACTGAGTGGTAATGGCGGGGGAGACAGAGAGTTTCCCGCGGCTTCTGTGTGAACTGGGAGTGTACCAGGGACCTTGGCACGCCACAGACGTGACGTGTAACACACTGTGAATAATACCAACCAAACAACACCAGTGTCTCTATCCACCTTATTGCAACTGCATATAGGGAGGGCCAAGTGGCCCCCAGTATAATTACGCTGATCAGCAACATCAAGGAGCACATCTTTCATAGTTGGGAGTGGGTTACGTCCCATGTCAAAAAGTTCTTTGTTCATACACTTACGAACGCGGTCCCATCTTTCTGGGTGTCTATCATCAATGGGTAAACATTCCTCGCTACAGAGCATACAATCACGGTTGTACTCAAACACACCTTTATCAGCTGCCTTAGCATGAGACCTTGTACTTGTCCTTACACCCTCATCTTCAGCCTTTCTTTTCTGTGACTTTCTCACTCTCAATTTTCTCTTTTGATGTATAAGTACAGCAGCAACCTTTATGACGGGTTATGCTTGCCGCATCGCCACCAACACCCATAATGTTCTGTAGCGTGGCCTGCAGGTCTCCGTCGCCACCAGATTTGGCACACAAGATGAGCTTCCTGATCCCGTTCTCAGTGAATTTCGTTTCTTGTCCACCTCCTTGACATACCGAGAGAAGACACCTTGAGTCAGCCATCATACCTCTCTCTGAAAAGAAGAAGAGGTGAGATTAAATCAACGTATCGAGTATGAGTGGTGTGCACTGTGCAGTTTATGCAGGGATAAAAAAAGTGAACCTCCCAAATGTACAAAAATGACCTTTAACTTGACCTTTGACCCTGAATTTGACCCCAAAGCACGCAACTGACTTCAGAAATCGGTTCCTCACATCCAAGTTATACGGAAAAAATGTATCACACGTGATTGAAGGTTGGTTGGCTGAAAAGTTATTTTCCACCTCCGTCTGCGGCGTCCATCTTAGATTTATGCTAATTAGCGGAGTTCCCCAAGGTAAATCACTCCAGCAATGGAGCTAAATCTTTTCTGTAGACCCATTCGAGTATGAAACCATAAAAAAAACTACACTTCTCGCAACAACAATTATTTTAAGGTTCTCAACCTGGCAACTGGACTACCAGCAAGAAATCTCTTGCCGGTCGGGCAAGCATCTTCTCAGGATGATTGAACAGCAAGGAAATTTTTTTCTCTTGCAAGAGAAATTTCTCTTGCTCCCCCACAGAAAACGCCTTTATTCATATACTCTGCAGGGCTATAGCTTTGCCTAACAAGCTATTAAAAAAGCTTGTTTTTCCTTAATGGGAAATAGCGCGTGTAGGTCTCACGGCCTCTTTTAGCTTCCTTATTTTTTTATGTTCTTATGTTCTTACTCATGGCAACTCAGAAGCGTCATCTGAGTAGCTCTGGGCCGGTTCTGCCACTCATAGCATTTTGGCCACTTGAGAGTATCTCATAAACATTCTTTGCCACTCAGAGCAACTCAAAGTGCTCAGAGTGGCTAAGAGTAGCAAAGATTCTTTATAAAAACCACCCCTGATCTAAAACAAACTACACAGACGCTTTTACACTCAACTGCTTTTCATAATTAATCAACGGAAATGGTTTCAGGAAATATTTTTTCTATTAATTATATTAGTTATTTTTTAAAGTGAAAATGTGATGTCCGTGGCAAATGAGCCCTTATGGACAGGTGGACTGGAGGGAAGCGGTCACTTGTCTGTATCCCATGGCAGGGATTGGCCTCTGCCCCCCCCCCCCCTCTCTTTCTTTATATTAATGTATTGATTTAATGGAAAGTATTTACTGTATAGTTTTGTTTTTACTTATGCACTGTATGTACACATTCCTGAGCAAATTTCAATTGAATAGAAGAATATTCATGTTTCAAATTCTGTCCTTGCCTGTTTATTGAGAGAGAGAGAGAGGCAGCCCCTCTCTCTCACTCCCCCATTATCTGCCCCATTACTCGTTATTGGTTGTGCCTGATGTGCAAGGCTTAGCTACACCTGCCTGCATTGAAGGTCACTAGCCACTCACCACTCTACTCCTCCACCCTGTAGAGTGGTGGCGTGAGGCTCCTGTGCTGGCCTTACTCCTTGGCTGCAAACACTGGCTAGGTGTTAGCTGGAGGGTGAAGCAGGAAGCACCCTTCAAGGAAGCACTTGCCTGCTTGTGTGCTGACAGCCACCAATGTTACAGGTGCTGAGGTGAAGAGTCCAGGTCGGCGCCCACGCCAGGGCTCCTCCCGGCTTCCCTTGTATTAGGGAACGCTTGGTTCATCCCCGGGGCCTCCACCGGGGTTCCTGCAGGACCAGCTGACGCCTCCCACCACAGGGGTGCTGGCAGAAGTAGTGCTGCAATGGAGGGCGTGAGCACCTACACTTGTGATGACTGTGGCAAAGTGTGCTCCAGCAAGGCTGGCATTAATGCACACATCCTCACCCATACACGCAAGGCAGGGCTGAGGTGTGACCACTGTGGCAAAGTGTTCACTCTTAAGGGTGCTCTTAGGAGCCACATGCTCACCCACACTGGTGAGAGAAACTTTGAGTGCCAGGAGTGTAGGAAAACATTTGCCCGCAAGAGCAGTCTTAACCAACACATGCTCAACCACACTGGTGAGAGAAACTTTGAGTGTCAGGAGTGTAGGAAAACATTTAACTACAAGAACACTCTTAACACACACATCCTCACCCACACTGGTGAGAGAAACTTTGAGTGTCAGGAGTGTAAGAAAACATTTACCCGGAAGAGCCATCTTAACAGCCACATGCTCACCCACACTGGTGAGAGAAACTTTGAGTGTCAGGAGTGTAGGAAAACATTTGCCCGCAAGAGCGATCTTAACACACACATCCTCACCCACACTGGTGAGAGAAACTTTGAGTGTCAGGAGTGTAGGAAAACATTTGCCCACAAGAGCACTCTTAACACACACATCCTCACCCACACTGGTGAGAGAAACTTTGAGTGTCAGGAGTGTAGGAAAACATTTTCCCTCAAGAGCAATCTTAACAAACACATGCTCACCCACACTGGTGTGAGAAACTTTGAGTGTCAGGAGTGTAAGAAAACATTTACCCGTAAGAGCGATCTTAACATACACATGGTCACCCACACTGGTGAGAGAAACTTTGAGTGCCAGGAGTGTAGGAAAACATTTGCCCAGAAGAGCCATCTTAACAAACACATGCTCACCCACACTGGTGAGAGGAAGTACAAATGTGATATTTGCGGCAAGTGTTTTTTTAGCAAGGGTCGTGTTGCCAAGCATATCCAGACACACCTGTGAGGAGGGAGTGGCTGTGTGTAGGTTGTGCTTGTGGTGGTGGGTGAGGGGCTTGCCAGGCATATACAACGCCACTTGTGAGGTGTTGTTAAGAATATCAATAAAGCCACTTCATGAATAATTGTGTTTAATGTTTTATTTCACAGATTACAGAGGGAAAAATGAGAGAGAGAGGTGATACTAGGTTCAACATGCATCGCCAATGAACAGACGTTGAAGAGAAATACAATATTATTATCATTATTACTCTTCCTCCTCCTCTTCTGCTTCATTGGCACTTCCTCCTCCTCTTCTTCCTCCAGAAAGTAATATTAGTAATGAAAGAATTAATAAAACATTTTTCTCATTAGTATGATTATTATTGTCTTATGTATTTTTGCCACTACAAGTTTGTTTATATTGTTTTATGCTTTCAATGATAAAAAGTCAAGAAAGTAAGAGAGAGAGAGAGAGAGAGAGAGAGAATAATTCAGGCAGATTTAAAACGACCACATAAGCAAAGTATGTACCGCTTATACCGTGCGGTTTTCCCTCGCCGTAGCTTTCACTCGCGTTACCTCACGTTCCACGTGTGACCTACCTACCTGTCTACCTTCAAGAAGCCTTACCCTACCCTACTTTACCCTATCCTACCTTACCCTACCCTTATAGAAGCAAGAAGACCATTCCTTCAAATTGAGCTGCCTCTTCTACTTCCTCGGATATAACGGATTATCGCATATATCGGATCACCCCTCCCCCTGAATTGGCTGCACCGGACTGGACTGGGCTAAACCGTTCCAGACTGCCTCGCAAAAACAGTGGCTGCCTGGGACTAGCCCAGTCCAGAGCGGCCGCGAAAACGCGCTTTAAAGTCGCAACTCGTGCTCGTGCCTTCCCACAGCCACCAAGATGGCCGACCCACAACAAATGGACGTCGGCAATAGTTACAATTCGGACGATGACGACGTAGTTATCATCGAAGACACCACAATACCTAACGAGTGAGTACTATCATACACTTCCACACCTTTATAGCATGTAGTTAACCTTGTGTCACCTTTAATTAAGGGTCTATCAAGGGTTATGTAAAGACGTGTTTGTAGCTCCATATTTCAGGGTGTTTTGGTGGGTTTCTATGGGATTTTGGATGTTTTGTGGGATTTTGGTGATGGGGGTGGAAGGAAATTGTCCGAATTGACTTTTTGTGACGTTATTTTTTTTTCTTTGTGGTAATTTTTTATTGTTATTATTTTACACTAGGACGAGAATGGGAGGAGTCAGGGTAAAATTCTAGGGTATTATTTTACGATGGCACCAAACTTCCCTACACAATTGGGAGCGTGGTTTTTGTTTACCTTATTGTATTCTAAGAGACATTTTCTCCTTGAAATTTCCGTCGCAAATCAATAGTTTCGGAGATATAGAACATTTTAGGTGGGGGGAGGAATATGTCTCCTTTTTTACAAAATGCCTCCCTCTTCCTCTTGTGACCTGCATCGCTTTTGTTTAGTATTTTATTAAACGTTTTGATTATTGGACCCAGTTAGGAGGTTAAAGGTTAGGTAAGGTTAGGTTAGGTTAGGTTAGGTTAGGTTAGGTAAGGTAAGGTAAGGTTCAGGTTAGGTTAGGTTAAGTAAGGTAGCCACGGGTGCGCCTCCGAAACAAAAGCGATGTAGGTCACAAGAAGAGGAAGAGGGAGGCATTTTATAAACAAGGAGACATATTCCTCCTCCCACCTAAAATGTTCTATATCTCCGAAACTATTGATTTGCGACGAAAAGCTCAAAGAGAATATGTCTCTTAGAATACAATAAGGTAAACAAAAACCATGCTCCCAATTGTGTAGGGAAGTTTGGTGCCATCGTAAAAATTTACCAATTCTAGTGTTTGCCCATACTCTCCCCCTTCCCCCAAACAAGCTTGGGGACCTGGGGGAATGCGGAGTTTTTGGGTGGGGAGCAAATAATGCGTCTGAAACACGTAATTTTGGAGTTTATTTATACCCTAGTTCTAGGGTAATTTCTCAAAGGGGATTTCTAGTAGGGTAATTTCTCAAAAATAAAAATTTCCTAGGGTTAATGTTCTCAAGATTAACGTAATTCTGGCTTAACCAAAATTAACCTACCCTAGCGGGGAGGCTTTACCCATTCCGGATTCAGCGATACCCCTAGTCATGCATGCCTTTTAAGTCTAAACCTATACCAAATTCTAAGAAGGAAAAACTAACTTATCAAATCTAACCTAAGCCTACCCAAATATAACCTACCCTAACCTAGCCAAATCTAACCTAACCTAAACAAATCTAACCTAACCTCGTTGGGGGGGGTTCTCGACACTTCGGTCATCATTCTGTGACGATCATCAGGTTCACACGTCTCTGGACTCGGAAGAAATCCAAAGAATTTTCCCTAGATCTAGGGAATTTTTACAACACCCCTAACTCAAAAACTACGTGGTTGCGACGCATATTATGTACCCCAGCCAAATGCCCCACATTCCCCCAGGTCCCCATGCTAGTTTGGGGTCAAAGGGGGAGTATGGGCAAACACTAGAATTATACCGGAGTCAGTTCGTACACAAGTTGTTTCGGTCAATTTCTACGGTAGCGTTTGCCATACTCTCCTCCTTCCCCCAAACAACACACACACACACACACACACACACACACACACACACACGCCCACACACACATACCACACACACACACACACACATACACACGCCCACACAAACACACACACGCCCACACACACACGCCCAGCGGGGTGCTGGCTTCGGCCAACACAAAGCACTAAGGATGAATGATATAAAAATGTTGATTGGAGATGGGGCCACACGAGCATTGCTCTGGCCCTGTAAATGCAACTAGATGAATACACACACCACATAGAGACACACACACACACACACACACACACATAGAGACACACACACACATAGAGCAGGGATGTCAATTTTCCGCGGATTTGCGGATTTCCGAGTATTTTATTGCCAGCTGGGTCATTTCAGTGAATCGTGCAGATTCGGGTTAAAAATTTAGGGGGTTGGGGAGGGATGTACATAGTTGGCTAGCCCACAGCCGAGCCTGACCCTGGCCACTGATCCAGCACAGACCACAAAACATGTTAACTTTTGTTGTGATTACTTTTCCAATGGAAACAGTGTTAATATTTAATTTTTGATGTCAAAATGGGTTTAAAAATTCATATACATTTTTACAATTTAAGTTGCATGATATACCATTATATATATACATATACACAAATTGTGGACACAAAAGACAAAATTGAGACCAGAAAATTATTATAGATATAACCAAGGACCTCTCAGAAGCTCTCTCAGAGCATGAAATTTACAAAAAATCTAGGGGGGCTTATAGCCCCCCCGAACCCCCGGCTGGGAGGTTCCCTCGCTACGCTCGGATGAGTTGGTCGCCCTATTATTTTATTTTAGAGGTTTTTTTCTTTTCTTGTTGACATCCCTGATAGAGACACACCGCGGGATGGTCAGGTTGACACGCGTGCCGGGCTCCCATTCTGTGGGTAGGCGGTTCGAATCCTCGCGCTCTCGGGGATTTTTCACTGACAGATTCGGGCGGTTACTGTCCCCCTTGAGCAAGGGATGGGGGGGTGTGGTGGTGAGGTCCCAGCATTACCCTAAGATCGGTAAAAATGAGCTCAAGCTCGCACTGAGAGGGTAAACTGGCGATTGCAGCCAGCTCGTGTGGACAAACCATTGGGGTGAACACACACACACACAGACATCACCACACATGAGACACACACATGGGCACACACACAACCACACACAGCAACANTATAAAATATACATTGAAGAAAATCTTTTTTTTAATATTATATTTTTGGTTTTTTATGCAGTGGAATAAGCCATATTTGTTTTCCTTGACCCTTATTAAAAAAAAAGTGATTAAACTCCCAGCGACCCCTGGCTTTTCGTTCCTTCTTCAAATTCCCCGTACATACAATTTTTTTTTATGTATTTTCAACCTTATATCATCCCATAAGAGTTTTTACCGGATATATTTTACGTCATCCACTAATCTACTACCCCGATAAAAAACTCCTTTCCACTTCCCCGCCAGCATTCCCGACGGGTCCCTAGGATTATTGGGGAGGAGGTGGATAAATGCAAAAATGAGGCATTTCGGACGCTTTTTAATGTACCATCATTCTTAACACATCAAAATGTATAGAAAACGAGGACGCTCCACCCTCATTACTCTTATTTTACTAACCTAACCGTTTCGGGCTTGAAAAAAACATCAGCTATGTAAGTACATTTTTTAGCTTTTTAGTGCTCAATATCGAAATTATACCCACCATTTAGTGTGTCCAGAAATGCATTTATCTAAAGCAGCTACATGTCCAATTATTTGGCCATTTGTTTTCCTGTATACATTCCTGCCTTATGCCTTGTACAGATCCCCAAAGGGACAACTGTATCTACAAATCACCGTGTATTATTGGTATCTATTGAAATCCATCGGGTATTTTCGCATAGAATGTTTGGTGGTAATCATATATATCACTTGTTTTAGAGCAACTATGATAGCCACCCCAGGGGGCCCCAGTAGGGTAAGCTAAGCATTTGATGAATGCCGTTGACAGGATATGAAATGACCCCACTAAAGGGGTCCTTTAAAAACTTTTCAGTCCTGCGTAAAACGGGATCAAGGATATTAGAAAGATATATAATATCCTTGCACGGGATGGACTGCCAAGTATAAACAAATGTGGCGCCACCCTGCAGTTGCCGCCCGAAACAAAAATCATAATTTGCCCTCTGAATATCACTTTTTTGGTCCATATCTTTCATCACAAAAGTTCATATTACCTTCCATTTACGTTTTTTAACATATGAACTTCAACCATATATCGGTAACACTGCAATTATTATAATTTAAAAGGTCCTCTCTTTTGCACTATCCTGTTTTCATACTTTGAGATTTACTTAAGTTTTCCTTTAAATTCTTTACTTAGCGACCCACTGAGCATAAGCTGGAAGGTACACTTAACCAGTTTGGCTCAGTAAAGTACTCCAGCACAGGAACTATAGGCGTATTTTGTAGTGTCCTTCCGGAGTAAAATTATACTTATTTAAGCTCCGCCCCTGCCCTTTCCATCACAAAAAAAAATTTTTAGGGGGGCCAAAAACTCTTTCTTGGGTGTTGCCCGGGGGAAAAGTGTGTACCTTCCTTCCTCCTACAAGGCCCCAAGGAATACTTAAGGTTGACATTATTGAAAGGGCCCGCAAAAAGTAGTAAACGTGGGTTTTTCTGTATTAACCCCCCGATATCTAATTGTTTTGACTTTAGAAGGCCTAGCCCTTTTTTTCTAAACTCTATAGATGGATTTTATAAACTGAAAAAATTTGGGCGCTATGAAAAGTTTTTTTAATATCTATTTTCACCCAGCCATTTCCCCGGTGCGTCGAGGGTGTTTAATGCTATCTGGACCTGAAAGTAGGGAAGGGTAAAGTGTACCCACATCTACGTTTTTACGAATTTTTCTTTGCCTAAACCCCGATTAAAGCCCGGTTGTGATTTACCCCCCCAGGGGCATCTCCCCCCTTTAAACCCCTTTGGGCCCGGGGGTTTGGTGGGCGGGTGTGTGATGGACGTTGGTGGGTTTTTGGGGTGTTTGGGGGGCGGATGGTTTAGGGCGTGTGGGGGGGGGGTGGGGTGGTGGGGGCAAGGGGGATGGCGGGGTGGGGGTTGGGGTGGGTGGTGGGCGGGGGTTGGGGGTTTTGGTTGGGGAGTTTTGGGGTGGGTGGGGTGTGTGGTTTGGGGGGAAAAGGAATGATGGGCCGTTTTTTTTTGGTGGAGGGTTGGGGTGTGTGGTTTGGGGGAAATGGGTGGGGGGTGGGCCCTTTGGGGGGGTTTTTGGGTTGGTGTCGGGGGGTGGGGGATGGGTGGGGGTGGGCCGGTGTGGGGGGTGGGTGGGGTGGGGGTGTGGGGTGGGGGGGCGGGAATGGGGTTTTATCGGTGGGTGGGTGTGTGTTTTGGGGGGGGGGTGGTGGGCGGATGGGTTGGGAATGGGCCGCCTGTGGTTTTTTGGGTTTTTGGTTTATGGTGTGTGGGGGGGGTTGGGGGGGGGTGGGGGGGGTCTTTGGGGGGGTGCAGGGGGGGTGGGGGTTTTTGTGGGCCCCTGGGTTACACACAGGGGACCTTTCCCACCCCGGTTGGAGCTGAATCAGATTTTTGAAATGTTTCGTATTGTGCCCCCCGATAGGGTTTCTAAAGGCTTTTTTTTTTGTGTTATTAACTATATAAAATTTATACATTTCTATTGCAAAATTTTTATCCTCATGAATATATTTTAAATATTTTACTATACTATAGCCTAAAACACCAGTTTTTGGGGCTAAGCCCGCAAGCCAAACAACGAAAAATTCGGGCACATTGAAAAATTTGAGGGGGGAAAATTGTTCCCAGACGTCGCTGGAGAATTTCAATAAATTTTTGACCCTTTTTACCCGTTTTAAAAGTCCCCCTATTCTACTCCTTACTTTCTTTCCCTTTCCTACCTTAATTAAATACAGTATCCTTTGCATGTCGTGCGCATGTAATGAATGTTGAATTGGATGAGAATTAAAGGAAAAGAGAAACATTTACGGGAGGAGTTTTGATAAGATTTTCTCATGCGCGCGATCTGATTGGCCAGGCTCTTGAAACCACCACTCACACCCACGACTGTAAAACTTTACAGGAAAAGAGTAAAATTTCGCTGCCGGAGTGTATCTGCTCAGTTTTCTATGCACGCAAATGAGTAAAAAATATGTGGGCGGAGCTTAAATAAGTAAAATTTTACTTCCAAGGGCATGGACAAAATACGCCTTAAGTGTAAGTCCTCCTTACACTTAAGTATTTTTTTATTATGTCGGCCCAGGAGTGTAGGAAAACATTTGCCAACAAGAGCACTCTCAACACACACATCCTCACCCACACTGGTGAGAGAAACTTTGAGTGTCAGGAGTGTAGGAAAACATTTGCCCACAAGAGCATTCTTAACAAACACATGCTCACCCACACTGGTGAGAGAAACTTTGAGTTCTGGCAGGAGTGTAGGAAAACATTTGCCCGCAAGAGCCATCTTAACACACACATGCTCACCCACACTGGTGAGAGGAACTTTGAGTATCAGGAGTGTAGGAAAACATTTACCCAGAAGGGCAGTCTTAACACACATGCTCACCCACACTGGAGAGAGGAAGTACAAGTGTGATATTTGCGGCAAGTGTTTTCCTAGCAAGGGTCGTGTTGCCAGGCATATCCAGACACCTGTGAGGAGGGAGTGGCTGTGTGTGGGTTGTGCTTGTGGTGGTGGGTGAGGGGCTTGCCAGGCATATACAACGCCACTTGTGAGGTGTTGTTAAGAATATCAATAAAGCCACTTCATGAATAACTGTGTTCAATGTTTTATTTCACAGATTACAGAGGGAAAAAGAGAGAGAGAGAGAGAGAGAGAGAGAGAGAGAGAGAGAGAGAGAGAGAGAGAGAGAGAGAGAGAGAGAGAGAGAGAGAGAGAGAGAGAGAAAGAGGTGATAATAGGTTCAACATGCATCGCCAATGAACAGACCTAGAAGAGAAATACAATATTATTTTCATTATTACTCTTCCTCCTCCCCCTCCTCTTCTTCATTGGCACTTCCTCCTCCTCTTCTTCCTCCAGAAAGTAATATTAGTAATGAAAGAATTAATAAAACATTTTTCTCATTATATATAGTATGATTATTATTGTTTATATATTTTTGCCACTACAAGTTTGTTTATATTGTTTTATGCTTTAAATGATAAAAAGTCAAAAAAGTAAAGAGAGAGGGGAGAAATAATTTCAGGCAGATTTAAAACGACCACATAAGCAAAGTATGTACCGCTTATACCGTGCGGTTTTCCCTCGCCGTAGCTCTTACTCGCGTTACCTCGTTCCACGTGTGACCTGCCTACCTGCCTACCTTCAAGAAGCCTTACCCTACCCTACTTTACCCTATCCTACCTTACCCTACCCTTATAGAAGCAAAAAGACCATTCCTTCAAATTCAGCTACCCCTTCTACTTTTTCGGATATAACGGAGTATCGCATATATCGGATCACCCCTCCCCCCAAATTGTCCGTTATAGCTAGGGTTTACTGTGTATTGCATGGAAACGAGACCCTACTGGTAAAATTAAGCTGAAAAAAGTAAATACATAGAATACAGACACACAACTATATGTCACTGGTTGAGATTCCCAGCCAGAAAAACAATGAAGTGCTTCCCATAAAAGTGTAGGAGTGGTAAAGTAACATTTTGTGGCAGTTTTGTGGAGACGAAGATCCCAGAGCCTGATGCAGAAAGGCAACAACATGTTACTATAGGCAATAAAATGTTATAAAAGGCCTATATAAAAGGCTTATAAATGCACTGTTACTAAAACACTCGCTCCGATGAACCTCACCTGTGGGGAAGTTGCCCAGCTAACCATCACCGGCGGCCTAGTAGGCTGTAAGGCGGCGAACGGCCCCCCCGGCGGCAAATTCCCTCCGCACCCTCCGAAGCCCCTGGGTATTTTCAACGGGAAAATTTTACTATTTTTAAAATTAATGTACAAATTTCAAAAAATTGATTTTCTATTTAAACATTTTGAAACAGTTATATGATTATCTGCTGTAGTTAAATCAGTATGAAAGAGCGGCAACTTGCCGTAAACCCCCCGGAGGCCACTAGTATTTTTTGTATAAGGGGGAAATTTTTCATTTCATTTATATATTTAAACCCAGAAATACATAGATCTCAATATGGGTTACCATCACTATCATTGGGGCCTGTTAAGCTATTAAAATTTTAAAAAAGTTTTTTTAAATATTTATAGAAATTATCATTTTCTTTTTTTCAAATTTTTCCAGTTTAATCGGAACACCCAGAGATACATAAAATAAAGATGAGTTACGTAAAAGGAAGGTTTACATAAAAAAGGTTTCATTGTCTATGTATATTATATTTGTTAAAAAAGGGTCAGTATAAGTTAGTCTATGTCATGTTATAAAAGGGGTCTATTTTCCCTATTTCAATATTTCCAACATATTTCAACACATATCAAAAATCAACGGTACACCTAAAAAAAATATTAATAGGAGAATTAACATGGAAAATCATGATTTAAAATAGAATATTTATGAAATCTTTCGCACAAATAAATGCACTAAACCCCCGACGTACATAGCCTTTAAAAAAAGGGGTTTTAAAAACCCCAAAAAAACCAAAACCCCCCTTAAATAAAAAAACTTTTAAAATTTTTTTTTCGTCCTTAATGTGAAAACTTTTTAAAAATGTTCAACGACAACTTTTTTTTTAAAAATTCCTCGGCGGTGTGTCAGGACTCAGTGAATCATTTTTATTA
The DNA here is from genome assembly GCA_016584305.1 of Chionoecetes opilio. Taxonomy (NCBI): domain Eukaryota; kingdom Metazoa; phylum Arthropoda; class Malacostraca; order Decapoda; family Majidae; genus Chionoecetes; species Chionoecetes opilio. Next base: position 39,450 of record JACEEZ010004948.1, read on the forward strand.
AAAAATGCACAAAAGAGGGTGGATTTTTTTAGTTGTTCGCCGCAATCATATCCTTCTACATGGCTGTACAGTGTTCCCGTCACCAGTGAAAACCCAATAACGAAAATGTTTTTTGTACTATGAAAAAAACAATGTCCTAGCAATTTATGATCTTTTTTTCATCGTTTTTTCGGAAAACGCATAGGAATTTTTTGGGTTATACTTTTCTAAGTATTTTGCAGATATCGTAATGTTTTTTTTAAAATTTGAACGCCCCTTAGTCATTAAACGGGTAATGGGTTGGCAAAAACCCCTTAAAAAAATTTCTAATTTGCAATATACTTAGAAAATAAAAAATAAATATTCCTCATCATTAATATAACAGCGGCAAATGGTCTTGCCCTACAGCGGGCCCGCCGGGGAGCCTCTAGCAAATCCCCAGCGGCCTAAAATCGCCACTTCCCTCGGGCCGCCGGGAGACCAAAAAGGGCCCCCCGGGGGCCCTCCGTCTTTGTGTTTGTGGGGGGGACACCAAAAATCCTGCAAACAACAACCCTAACAAAAACAAACACATAATTATGTCAATAAAATATGGGCCCAAAATTTTAAAAAGGGGTTTAAAAGAAAAAGAGTACAGTATATTGCATTGAAAGATACTGTACATGTGTGTGGGGGTGTGTGTGTGTGTTTTGTGTGGTGTGGAAAAGGGAAAACTGGAAAAGCGTACTGTAGATAACAAAGAAATAGCTAGGGAAGAACTGGGTTTACAAAAAGGGGGGTAAATTTGGAAAGGATCAGTTTCTTTTGGGATTTTGTGCGGATCATTAGGGAGTTTTTTTAAAAGGAGGCTGGACTTTTTATGGATGGGGGTGAAAAGGTGGTGTAGGGGTTTTTAAGTAAAGGGAAATACCACGTGTGGTCTCCCCCCTCTTTGCTTTCCCTTTTTTTTCTTTTTTCTTATGTGTGTGGTAGTGTGTGTGTGTTGTGTGTGTGTGTGTTGTAATGAAAGGAAAGGGAAAGGGTTTCCCATATAAAAAACTTTTTTAACACGCATTTACCTTTCGGTGAACTTGGTGGTGGTGATGCTGGTGGTGATGTACACACACACACACACACGCACACACACACACTCCACCCCATAAAGAGATCCCTGCTCGACTCAACACCACACCACGTACACACACGCACATACACATTCTACGCTATTAAGGCGAACAGTTTATTTTAACCCCTTGAGACCCAGAACGTAATTTCCATTGTAATTTGACTACCATTAGACGATTTTTAGTGACTATAAGCAATATTTTAATAGCTATGACCTGTTTAGTATCCTCGTCGTAGTGTACTAACTCATTTGGTATATTCAGTGACTTTTCGTTAATTAATGGCTAACAACAGACATTTTTTTATAGCAGAGGAAAGATCTGGGCGTGAAGGGGTTAATGACTATTTATATATATCGCTATTTCTCCCCCTCTCCTATGCAGCTGTGTATGTGCGTGCGTGTGTCCGTGAAGTTACAGGTCTGTGGACGATATGTTGTGGAGAGTGTGTGGGCGTGGTGGCGGCCGGTGGGCGTGGCGGCATTTTATTTATTTATTTATTTGCATTTTTTTTTTCTCATCCACTAAGGCTCATTTTTTTCTCGCTAATTTCACATATTTTCTCATTCAAATTCACTTATTTTCTCACTTACTGTAACTTTCTTTTTTCTCACTTTCTTTAAATTTTCTCTTTTTTCACTCATTTTATATTTCACTCACTTATTTTCTCACTTTAAATTTTCTCACTTTTTTCACTCATTTTCTGTTTCACTTGCACTTATTTTCTCACTTTCTCTAACTTTCTTTAAATTTTCACTTTTCACTCACTATCTTTTTTTCCTATCGAAGAAATGAAAGAAATCATCAAGATGATCAATTATTTTATTAATTACTAGCCGCAAAGCCGCCATTCGGGCGGACTTTTTGGCTAGCTCCTGCGGAGGGCTATTGGTGGGACTTCGGCCCACCACCTGTGTTTGGTGGGCCTTCGGCCCACCAAACACAGCTTTCTGGAGAGTGTTTGGTGGGCCATCGGCCCACCAAACACAGACTCTCCAGATAGCCCCTTCTAACTTTCCTGAAATCATGGATGTAGAAATGTATGTATTAACGTCTTACCCATCACCCCCCACCCATTCACTCACCCATTACCCATCACCCCCCACCCATTCACTCACCCATTACCCATCACCACACACCCATTCACTCACCCATTACCCATCACCTCCCACCTATTCCCTCACCCATCACCCATCACCCCCCACCCATTCACTCACCCATCACCCCACACCCATTACCCATCACCCTACATCAAGGTTTCCTCAATTCTCGCAACCCACATTTTTTTTCACAATTTTCGCTAATAGGCTGCTAAAAAAAAGAGAGAGAAAAAAAGGATCGGATCATCTCATAAGTTGGCTTAAAAGTTGCCCCTAGTCGAACTGGTTCCAAAGCTGTGCCATATGATGGGATTGGGGCACGGGGGGCGGCACCTATCGCGGACACACACACACACACTTTCGCTTATATTATTGTAGATTATTAGATTATTATTATTATTATTATTATTTTATTATTATTATTATTATTATTATTATTATTATTATTCTATTAAATTATTAATTATCATTTGTCTTTATTTTGTCTCGTCTTGTCTATTTATTTATCTTTCACTGTATTTTTAACATTATTATTTTATATCTTTTTATTTTACTTTATTTTTGTATTCTTTATTATATTCTTCTGTGTAAGATATTTCTTTCTTTCTTTCTTACTTCAGGTGACGTCACTGTTAGTGTCCTTGTATTGTATTACAGGCGTTAGACCAGTAGTTAGAGTTATACTTTAGTTACTAATTAGCTGTAGTTGTAACGCTATTTTCAAACACTTATTTTTTCACTCATCTGGAAAAGCAAAGAAAAGATATTGTTATAATTTATCTTCATTTATCGATCACAACAACAACAAAATATAAATGTATGAATAAGCCTGAATATAATGTGATGAAAATAAAACAATAGTCACTAGTCAGCTTAGAAATATAATTAATGGTAATATATAGACAGGGAGAGAGAGACAGACAGACAGACAAAGAGAGAGAGAGAGAGACAGACAGGGAGAGACAGACAGACAGACAGAGAGAGAGACAGACAGACAGACACAGAGACAGAGAGAGAGACAGACAGACAGAGAGAGACAGACAGACAGACAGACAGACAGAGAGAGAGAGACAGACAGAGAGACAGAGAGAGAGAGAGAGAGAGACAGACAGACAGAGAGAGAGAGACCGACAGACAGACAGGGAGAGAGAGACAGACAGACAGACAGACATACAGACATAGAGAGAGAGAGACAGACGGACAGAGAGATCGCGAGACAGAAAGAGACAGAGAGAGACAGACAGACAGACAGAGAGACAGACAGACAGACAGACGGAGAGAGAGACAGACAGACAGACAGACAGACAGACAGGAGACAGAGACAGACAGACAGACAGAGAGAGAGAGAGAGAGACAGACAGACAGAGAGAGAGACAGACAGACAGACAGGGAGAGAGAGACAGACAGACAGAGAGAGAGAGATCGAGAGACAGACAGAAAGACGGACAGAGAGATCGAGAGACAGACAGACAGACAGACAGACAGACGAGGAGAGACAGACAGACAGAGAGAGAGAGAGAGAGAGAGAGACAGACAGACAGACAGACAGAGACAGACAGGCAGACAGAGAGAGAGAAACAGACAGACAGAGAAAGCAAGTCGCAACTCGTGCTCGTGCTCGCGCCTTCCCACAGCCACCAGATGGGGGACAAAATCGTATCTCGAAATATCACGATTCCGATCGACGTTGGGTTAATCGGTGAAATCGAATTCCGAACGATTCGGATATCGTTCCTCGCCTCCGCTTCTATGCCTTAACCTTGTGCGCGCCCATGGAGACTCAGGGGCTAGCACAGACGATTCTGGAATCGTTTTTCTGGCTCCAATGAGAGTGATTTCGATGGTTCTGTGCGAATTATAGTTTTTCTGCGCCCGTTGTTTATGGAGCAATTTATTACATTATTACTTTAGTACGATTTATTTTTTATTGTTATCTTTTTTCATTATTATTTTAGCTAGGACAGAAGGGGGGGATCGTTATTCTTAGCATGGATTTATTTGTTAAAATTTTATATACGTAGCGTTTGCATATACTCTCCTTATATATAATATCAACAACATATACTAAATAGTATATATATATACAGATAAAATATTTATAATAAATAATAGTCGCAGGATAACGATATATTTTTATTACTTTACAATTGTAACGTATATAATATTACATTTATACTAATATGATGATTATAGAATATTAGAATCTATCTGAGAGTCTGTGTATTTGTATCGTATTCATCTGTGTCATATATATAAATAACACATTAATATAATATATATCATTCAATGGGATTTTTCTTCATATTCTATATAATTTTTTATGATCTACTCATCTTTATACGATATTGAATGTAATATATTGGTATATGGTAGTACAATTCTAGTATGTTAGTAGTAGTAGAGAACTAAGTGAAAAATCTGTGGAATCGTTTCGTTATTGAATTTTTTACGTTGAGTGCAAATTTTGATTCCACTTTCCTATTTGAATTTGAATTTCTTTGTTCGGATTCTTCCTTAGCATTCCTCATCCTTCCGGCCACACAATAACCGGACGTCCGGAAAAATAGTTACATTCGGGATGGAGGTGGTTTCAGAACAATCCTAAGAGGGTATATTTTTTACTACAACTTTTTTATGGCGTCTCCTTTGTCGATTTTGGTCCTATCGAAAGTTAATGAAAGCGTGTTTGTACTCCATATTTCAGGATTTGATGGGTCGTGAATTATAATTTTTTGGGATTAGGTTGTATAAAAAATTTCAGAAAGTGACTTTTGTAAACTTCCCAACCATTTTTTCTTTGTGTTAATTTTCATTAAACGCGAAGAAGCGTGTGGAGTATTGCTACAGAATGTTTCGAATTTTGGAGCGTTTTATACCTTTTCCCCCGCAAACAAAATAATCAACAAATCACCGTATTCATGTCGATTAAGAACATATTTACTCGTAATAACTCTCAAAGTCGCCATAAACTTTTTTCCTACAGACTGTGGTCTTAATACAAACATGCCGTTTCGGAAAGTTGTATGGGACATCCGGGATCTTTCTTTTGTGTCTTCCTCTGTCTATACTATTTCAATATTCTCAGAGTGGCGTTTTCCCCATAGTTTCTCATTGTTTTGGATGAATCTGGGACTCGTCTTTGAGATAGTTGAATGTCAACTGACTGTTGGTAGTGGTGGTAGTACTGAAGTAGTAATAGTAGTAGTAGTAGAGAGAGAGAGAGAGACAGATTTATGACATTATTTGTTTATTAGAATTTTTTTTTTACATTGATTAGCTTTATATTTTTTTTTTTCTTGATTATTTTAATTTATTTTCTTTGTTTCTGGTTCTTCCTTTTTATTGCATTTCCTTCCTTCCTTCCGGTCCATACAATAACCGGAACGGTCCGGAACGGAGATTATTGTTAGAGCGGGCTGGAGGGTGGGTTTAGAAGGGTCTATAAGGGTATATTTATATCTTAAACTGTTTGTTGATGACGTCTCTTTTGATTTGTCCTTCCGAACTAATGAAGCGTGCTAGTTAATCACTAGTCAATCTCTGATGTCAGCACAATCTATAAATGTTAATTGCAATTAAGGTTATATAAACTAGCCGATTTCAGAAAAAGTCATCAGTCTCTGATAAAACATGTCCAACATGTCTCGTCGCAATCGTAAACAAACGAAGAAGCCTGTTGTACAGTACCCCTGTGCTCACTGCCAAAATGAATGTTTAGAATGTGGAGATTTATCTTTTTGAGCTGAAAAAAATTATATTTTCGAGAATGTATCGTTTAATGTCGAATAAAACATTATTATTCTTTTAATAACTTCATTCAATGTCCCAATAAATGCCAAATTGTCTTCATACAAACTCCTTTCCGGTTATTGTATGGACTCCGTTCCTTCCATCCTTCCTTCCTTCCTTGGACTCCGTTCCTTCCTTCCTTCCTTCCTTCCTTCCTTCTATCTTTTCTATATTTCTTTTGCTCCATAGTCCGTTTGCCACCCATAGGGTTTGTACAAAACCTTTTGTTGCGAGAAGTTTTGTTTTTTTATGGTGTATATCGAATGGGTTTATAAAAAAGATTTTCTCGGTTCCCGGAGTGCAACCTTGGGAACTCGTAATTCGAGAGAACTGGAACCCCAAAATGCCGGGGTTTGCTGGCAGTTTTAATCTTTTTTTTTATAAAATTGGTTACGGGAAAAAAAAATAGGGTTTATTCCACTCACTTTAAAACCAAAGTATAATATTAAAACGATTTCCCTTCTATATTATATTGATAGAGGCTGATTCTGAAAAAACATTTAATAACCAAAACCAAGGGGGTTTATAGTTGAGGGGGCGGGTAAATGCTACTCTATGATATTATATAGTCAATAACGTTTTTTAAAAAGTTATCTATCCCTAGGCAGTCAATTTTCCTGTTTTAGTGTATCAATCTGATAGAAAGACTGGAAGTGCTGAGCGACCGTGAAGTGGCAATTTTTTGATTCAATCTCCCCGCCCAATCTCCCCCCCCCCCACCCCCTGCCGGGCGTGTCCCTCCACAATGATAAACCTACATTGTCGAAGCAACAAGCCGATTTGGGCTTTTTTATTTTTCGTTTTCCAAAGGGCATTCTTTTTGTATTTTGACAAGCTTTTCCCAGACGCAGCAGTACGTCTTAAAAACAGTGTGAACATCCCCCAAATTTTTACAGCCACAATATCATTAAAAAATTATTAAGCTTGCTACTCGGGGCGAGTAATTTGCTTTAAATTGCTATTATAAACTTTCCCATGTAATGCATGTCATCCAAAAATTAGTAGCAAACAGAAAAATAATTTTTGGATTCAGATCGGTGCATCAATTTTTATCGCGAAATTAATTTTATAAAAATATTAGCGCGGAGCCAAAACCGAGAAAACCTTGAGTTAAAAGCCAGCGCCACGGGAATTTCGATTTCAGATCATTGGAATTGCATAAATCTAAGAGGACCCCGCAGACGGAGGGGGAAAAAAATTTCAGCAACCCAAACCCTTCAATCACGGGATACATTTTTTTCCGTTAACTGAAGTCGGGAACCGTTTTCTGAGGCAGGCAGCTTGGGTCAAATTCGGGGTTAAAGGTCTTTTTCCAAAAAAATTTTTTAAATTAAATAAAATTCATTTCAGAAAGGGGGGAAAAAGTGTTTTTTCCTTAACGGCGATCCTCCCTTCATCATCAGACCCGAATGCAAGATCAAGATGATAGTTCCGTCATTTTCCACACTGCTTCCCCTTCCTCTTCCACTTCATCTTGGTCTACGTCTCCTGTCTTGAAGGGGTTCAAGCTGTTGAAGGGGTTTTCAAGCAAGGCACTAGAACCACAGCGCATACACATGTGATATATTTCCATGGTGAAGCGCAACGTTCACTGCTGCATGTTCCCCCGCCCCCTTACAGCTGAACCGCACTACATCCGTGAGATCTTGGGGTCCTGGGGCTGACGGGGGTTGCGGTACTGGGGGCCATCTTTGATTTCCCACCCATACTTCGTGATGTCAATTCGGTGGACCTGCGGTCAGAGTTTTGGCGAGTATAGTCTGCGATGTTGGCGCAAGATGTGCGGGAGTTTTTTGTCTTTTGGGGGTGCGACAGATTTGAGCTGCTTTCCCCCCTTTCTTTGTGTACATTGGTACTCGCCTCATCCCAGGGGGCCCCCTGTGCTGACCATTAGAGCACAGAAGAGCCCCTGTCCTGCCTCCATGAGCGTACATGTGTGGCATCAAGTCCCCCAGGTGAGTACAGGTGGAAGTCGCCAGCTCTCGGGTCTTAGTCCGACATTTCCCCTTGCCGTACAGGTATGAGGTGTATCTGAACCCAGAATGTGTGCATTCCCAGGATCTGCAGGCACTTGGGGGCCCGAGTTGGACGTGGGTTGATGTCCCAAATGGATCCACCCCACCGCCCCATTGCACTGTAGCCTATGTTTTCGGGTAATCCAGTATACAAGCAGGGAACACTGGTGTCTTTTGGAGAATCGGTGACTCGCGGGTCGGATCGGCGCCATGAGGAGGTACGAAATCATGTTGTGTCCGCTTCGTCAGGGGTGAACCCCATGTGGGGCTCTCCCGGTTTTCCCCCTTTCCCGAAGCGTAGGGGTTTGCATCAGCAGAAGGAAAGATCAAAAAAAAACAGCAAGTGCAACTTGAGCCTCTAGCCACACCATTATGTGTTAGTGAAATTAACAATTTTGTGAGACTTATCATAAAGGATTTTCCCAAATGTTAAACCCTTTGGTAACGAGTGGAATGGGGGGGGAGACAGAGAGTTCCCGCGGTTCTGTGTGAACTGGGAGTGTCCCAGGGCCTTGGCACGCCACAGACGAGTGAAACACACGGGGAAAAATAATCCCAACCAAACAACCCCAGTGCTCTACCCACCTTATTGCAACTGAAATATGGGAGGGCCAAGTGGCCCCCATTTAATTACGCTGATCACAACATAAAAGGAGCACACTTTCATGTTGGGAGGGGTTAGCCCCATGTCAAAAAGTTCTTTGTTCTACATTTACGAAGCGGTCCCTTTTTCTGGGTGTTATTATCAAGGGGGAAACATTCCCCTACAGAGAACAATCACGGTTGTACTCAAACACACCTTACAGCTGCCTTAGCATGAGCCCTTTGTATTTGTCCTTACACCCTCTTTTCAGCCTTTCTTTTCTGTGCTTTTCATTTCCAATTTCTTTTTGATGTAAAAGTTAAGCGCAACCCTTTATGAGGGGTTTGCTTGCCGCATCGCACCAAAACCCCCAAATGTTCTGTAGGGGGGCCTGAGGTCCCGTCGCCCCGATTTGGCACACAAGATGAGCTTCCTGATCCCGTCTCAGTAAATTTCGTTTCTTGTCCCCCCTTGAACCCCAAGAAGACCCTTGATCAGCCATCATACATCTCTCTAAAAGAAAAAGAGGTGAGATTAAATCAAGTATCAGTATTGGTGTGCATGTGAGTTTAGCGGGGATAAAAAAAGGAACCCCCCAAATGAACAAAAAGCCCTTTTAAAATTGACCTTGACCCTAAATTTGCCCCCAAAGCAGAAACGACTTCAGAAAACGGTTCCCCCACACCCAAATTTTAAAGGAAAAAAAAGTTAACACGTGATTGAAGGGTTTGGGTTTGGCTGAAGTTATTTTTCCCCCTCCGTCTGCGGCGTCCTCTTAGATTTTGCTAATTTAAAGGAGTTCCCCAAAGGGTTGGCCTCCAGCAAGGAGCTAAATTTTTCTGTAACCCATTTTTAGTAGAAACCCCAAAAAAAAAACATTCCGCAACAACTTATTTTAGGGCTCAACCGGCAACTGGACTACAGCAAGAAATCTCTTGCCGGTCGGGCAAGCATCTTTTAGGTGATTGAACAGCAAACAAAATTTTTCTCTTTCAAGAGAAATTCTCTTTCTCCCCCCCAGAAAACGCCTTTATCATATACTCGCAGGGCTATGCTTTGCCTACAAGCTATTATAAAATTTTTTTTCCCTTAATGGGAAATAGCGGTGTAGTTTCCCCGGTCCTTTTTAGCTTCCTTATTTTCTTATTTCTTTTGTTTTTACTCATGGCAACCCAGAAACGTCATCTGAGTAGCCTCTGGGCCGGTTCTGCCACTCATAGCATTTTGGGCCCCTTGAGAGTTTCATAAACATTTTTTGCCCCCTCAGAGCAACCCAAAATGTCAGAGTGGTAAGGTAGCAAAGATTCTTTTAAAAACCCCCGCAAAACAAACTACACAGACGCTTTTTAAAACTCAATGCTTTTTAAATTTAAAAGAAATGGTTTTAGGAAAAATTTTTTTATTAATTATATTAGTTATTTTTTTAAAGTGAAAATTTGTGTCAAATGAGCCCCTTTTGGACAGGTGAGGAGGAAGCGGTCATTTTCTGATCCCTGGCAGGATTGGCCTCTGCCCCCCCCCCCCTCTCTTTCTTTTTTTTTTAAGTATTGATTTTAATGGGAAATATTTACTGTATATTTTGTTTTTATTACACTGTATTACACATTCCCGAGCAAATTTAAATGAAAAAAGAAATATCATGTTTCAAATTCTTCCTTGCCTGTTTTTTAGGGGAGAGAGGCAGCCCCTCTTCCCCATCCCCCATTACTGCCCATTACTGTTATTTGGGTTGTGCCTATGTGCAAAGGCTTAGTCACCTGCCTGCATTAAGGTCATAGCCCCCTCACCATCTACTCCTCCACCCTGTAGAGTGGTGGCGTGAGGCTTGTGTGGCCTTACCCCCCCTTGGCTGCAAACATGGCTAGGTGTTAGTGGAGGGGGAAGCAGGAAGCCCCTTTAAGGAAGCACTTGCCTGTTGTGTGCTGACAGCCACCCAAAGTTCAGGTGCTGAGGTGAAGAGGGCCAGGGCGGCGCCCACGCCAGGGCTCCCCCCGGGTTTCCCCTTTTTTAGGGAACGCTTGGTTTTATCCCCGGGGCCCCCCACCGGGGTTCCTGCAGGACCAGCTGACGCCTCCCACAGGGGTCTGGCCCGAAGTAGTGCTGCAATGGAGGCGTGACACCTACACTTGTGATGACTGGGGCAAAGTGTGCTCCAGCAAGGCTGGGAAATTAAAGCAACATCCTCCCCCATAACCCAAGGCAGGGCTGGGTGTACCACTGTGGGGAAAATGTTCACTCTTAAGGGGTGCTTTAGGGCCACATGCTCACCCACACTGGTGAGAGAAAATTTAGGCCAGGGGTGTAGGGAAAAAATTTGCCCCGCAAAAGCAGTCTTTAAACCAAACATGCTCAACCCCAATGGTGAGAGAAACTTTGAGTGTCAGGATGTAGGAAAAATTAACTACAAGAACACTTTAAACACACATCCTCCCCACCTGTGGGGAAAAAACTTTGAGTTTCAGGAGTGAAAAAAACATTTACCGGAAAAGCCATCTTAACACCACGCTCACCCCCACTGGTGAGAGAAACTTTGGTGTCAGGGGTTAGGAAAACATTTGCCCCCAAGGGATCTTAAAACACAAACTCACCCACACTGGGGAGAGAAACTTTGAGGTCAGGAGTGTAGGAAAAAATTTTTCCCACAAGAGCACTTTAAAAACAACATCCTCACCACACTGGTGAGAGAAACTTTTAGTGTCAGGAGTGTAGGGAAAAAATTTTCCCTCAAGAGCAATCTTAACAACACTGCTCACCCAACTGGTGTGGAATTTGAGTGTCAGGAGTGTAAGAAAAAATTTACCCCCAAGAGCGATCTTAACAACACATGGTCACCCCCACTGGTGAGAAAACTTTGAGTGCCAGGATGTTTGGGAAAACATTTGCCCGAAAAAGCCATCTTAACAAAAAACCCTGCTACCCCCACTGGTGAGAGGAATTTCAAAAGTGATATTTGCGGCAAATGTTTTTTTAGAAAAAGGGTGTGTTGCCAAACAAATCCAGACACCCTGGAGGAGGAGTGGGGTGTGGTGGTTGTTTGGGGGTGGGGTGAGGGGGTTTGCCAGGCATTACAAACCCCCTTGTGAGGGGTGTTTAAAAATACAAAAAAGCCATTCATGAAAAAATTGTGTTTAATGTTTTTTTTTCACAGTTACAGAGGGAAAAAAGAGAGAGAGAGGGATACTAGGTTCAAAAGGGATCCCTGAAAAAGACGTTGAAAAAGAAATACAATAATTACATTATTACTCTTCTCCCCTTTCGCTTATGGCACTTCCCCTTCTTCTTTCCCCCAGAAAATAATATTTGTAAGAAAGAATTAAAAAAACATTTTTTTCATTAGTATATTATTTTGTCTTAAAGTATTTTTTTCCCCTACAAGTTTGTTATATGTTTATGCTTTTCAATGATAAAAAATCAAGAAAGAAAGAGAGAGAGAGAGAGAGAGAGAGAGAATAATTAGGCAGTTTAAAAAAGACCAAATAAACAAAGTATGTACCGCTTTAAAACCGTGCGGTTTTCCCTCGCCAGCTTTTCCCCGCGTTTCCTCACGTTCCCCGTGTGACCTGCCTACCGCTACCTTCAAAAAGCCTTACCCTACCCCACTTTTCCCTTCCTCCTTCCCTACCCTTTAGAACAAGAAGACATTCCCCTTTAAATTGAGCCGCCTTTCACTTCCCGGATATAACGGGGTTATCGCAATATCGGATCACCCCCCCCCCTGAATGGCGACCCCCCGGAGGCTAAACCGTTCCGAGCCTCGCAAAAAAAGTGGCCCCCCTGGGACTAGCCCAGTCCCGGCGGCCGCGAAAACGGTTTAAAGTCGCAAATCGTGCTCGTGCCTTCCCACAGCCCCCAAGAGGGCCGACCCACAACAAATGGACGCGGCAAATAGTTTCAATTCGGACGATGGCGTATTATCACGAAACACCACAATACCAACAGTGAGTACATCATCACTTCACACCTTTATAGCGCGTAGTTAACCTTTTGGGGCACCTTTAAAAAAGGGTTAAAGGGTTATTAAAGACGTGTTTGTAGCCCATATTTCAGGGGGTTTTTGGGGGGTTTCTTGGATTTTGGAGTTTTTTGGGATTTTGGTGAGGGGGTGGAAAGGAAAAAGTCCGAATTGACTTTTTTTTTTAGTTATTTTTTTTTTCTTTGTGGTAATTTTTTATTTTTATTATTTCACTAGGACAGAATGGGAGGAGCAGGGTAAAAATTTAGGGTATTATTTACGATGGCCCAAAAATTCCCTACACAATTGGAGCGTGGTTTTTTTTTACCTTTTTGTATTTTTAAGAGACATTTTCTCCTTGAAATTCCGTCGAAAAAACAATAGTTTTGGAATATAGAACATTTAGGGGGGGGAGGAAAATTGTCCCTTTTTTTCAAAAGCCCCCCCTTTCCCTCTTCTTGGACCCGCATCGTTTTTTTTAGTATTTTATTTAAAAGTTTTTTTTATTTGGGCCCCGTTAGGAGGTTAAAGGTAGGTAAAGGTTAGGTTTTGGTTAGGTTAGGTTAGGTTTTTGGTAAGGGAAGTAAGGGTTTGGTAGGTTTTGGTAAGTAAGGTAGCCAGGGGCCCCTCCGAAACAAAAGCGATGTAGGTACAAGAAGGGAAAGAGGGAGGCATTTTAAAAACAAGGGACATATTCCCCTCCCCCAAAATGTTTATACCCCCGAAAATTTTGATTTCGACAAAAAAGTCAAAAATAGTCTCTTAAAATACAAAGGAAAAAAAAAAACCCCATGCCCCCAAATTGGTAGGGAAGTTTTGTGCCATCGAAAAATTTACCAATCTAGTTTTCCCCATACTCCCCCCTTCCCCCAAAACAAGTTGGGGACCTGGGGAAGCGATTTTTTTGGGTGGGGAGAAAAAAAAAGGTCTGAAACACGTAATTTTGGGTTTATTTATAAACCCATTTTTAGGGTAATTTCTCAAGATTGGGGAATTTCCCCAGTTCTAGGGTAATTTTCAAAATTAGAGAATTTTTTTTTTAAACCAAATTTAAACCAAAATAGGGGGGCCCCAACCCATCATAAGCTAACCTAACCAAATTAAACCTAAGCTAACCTAACCAAATCTAACCGAAGCAAACCTAACCCCAACCAAATCAACCTCTCGCCCCCTCAGGGGGCAAGGTTGTAGAGAGTGAGTTTTTCCCCAAAGGGGAGGGTCCCTGTGATTTTGGTCGTTTGAGTCCGCCAGTTTAAAGTGCGTGGGGGCGCTTTGATAGTCAATAACCTTGAGTGGTACTTTCAAATGTCCCAGATAGGGGAAAAACTTTTCTTTTCTTAAATCAAACCAAGTAACCTACCCCAAAAAAACTACCCAACCCACCAAATCTAACCCAACCCAAACAAATCTAACCACCCGTTGGGGGGGTTCTCGCACTCGGGCATATTTTGTGACGTCTCAGGTTCACCCCTCTGGCTTGGAAGAAATCCAAAGAATTTTTCCCCGATCAGGGAATTTTACAAAACCCCCAACTCCAAAAAATACGGGGGGCGCGCATTATTACCCCCAAAACCNTGGGGGAAACACTAGTCAATCTCTGATGTCAGCACAATTATAAATGTTAATTGCAATAAGGTTAATAAACTAGCCGATTCAGAAAAAAGTCATCAGTCTCTGATAAAAACATGTCCAACATGTCTCGTCGCAATCGTAAACAAACGAAGAAGCCTGTTGTACAGTACCCCTGTGCTCACTGCCAAAATGAATGTTTAGAATGTGGAGATTTATCTTTTTGAGCTGAAAAAAATTATATTTTCGAGAATGTATCGTTTAATGTCGAATAAAACATTATTATTCTTTTAATAACTTCATTCAATGTCCCAATAAATGCCAAATTGTCTTCATACAAACTCCTTTCCGGTTATTGTATGGACTCCGTTCCTTCCATCCTTCCTTCCTTCCTTGGACTCCGTTCCTTCCTTCCTTCCTTCCTTCCTTCCTTCTATCTTTTCTATATTTCTTTTGCTCCATAGTCCGTTTGCCACCCATAGGTGTTCTGTACTAAACCTTGTTGTTGCGAGAAGTGTATTGTTTTTTTATGGTGTCATACTCGAATGGGTCTATAGAAAAGATTTTGCTCGGTTGCCGGAGTGCCAACCTTGGGAAACTCCGCTAATTCGAGAGAACTGGAACCCAAAATGCCAGGGGTCGCTGGCAGTTTTAACTCACTTTTTTGATAATAAGTTGGTCTACTGGAAAACAAAATATGGGCTTATTCCACTGCACTTAAAGCACAAAAGTATAATATTAAGAACGATTTTCTTCTATATGTATATTGTATAGAGGCCTGATTCTGTAAAACATTGTATATAACCAAATAACCAAGGAGGTTATAGTTGAGGAGGCGAGGTAAATGCTACTCTATGATATTATATAGTCAATAACGTATGTTTAGAAGTTATCTATACCTAGGCAGTCATATTTTCCTGTTATTATTGTGTATCAATCAGATAGAAAGCCTGGAAGTGCAATGAGTCGACGCGTGAAGTGGCAATGTTTTAATTCAATCTCCCCGCCACAATCTTCCCCCCCCCCCACCACTCCCTGCTGCGGCGTGTCGCCTCCACAATGATAACCTACATTGTCGCAGCAACAAGCCGATTTCGGCATTCTTTATTCTTTGTTTTTCCAAGGCATTGCTTATTGTATTTTGACAAGCGTTTGCCAGACGCAGCAGTACTGTCTTAGAAAACAGTGTGAACATCGCCAAATTTACATGCCACAATATACATGTAAAAAATATATTAAGCTTGCTACTCGAGGCGAGTAATTTGCATTAAATTGCTATTATAGAACGTTCCAATCGTAATGCATGTCATCCATATAATTAGTAGAAACAACAGAAGAACTATATTTTTTGGTATTCAGATGAGGTGCATCAATGTTTATCGCGAAATTAATTTATGAAAAATATTAGTCGCGGAGCCAAAACACAGTAGACCAACCTTTGAGTTAAAACTGCCAACGACCACTGGCATTTCTCGAGTTTCAGATCATTGGAATTAGCATAAATCTAAGATGGACGCCGCAGACGGAGGTGGAAAATAACTTTTCAGCCAACCAACCTTCAATCACGTGTGATACATTTTTTCCGTATAACTTGGATGTCAGGAACCGATTTCTGAGGTCAGTTGCATGCTTTGGGGTCAAATTCAGGGCAAAGGTCAAGTTAAAGGTCTTTTTTGGCCAAAAAATGTATTAAATAATAATAATTGCATTTTCAAAAACGAGGGTGATCAAATGTTTATTCCTTAACGGCGATCACTCCCATTCATCATCAGAGCCGAATGCAAGATCAAGATGATCAGTTTCCTCGTCATTTTCCACGTCTGCTTCTCCTTCCTCTTCCACATCATCTTCGTCTGCGTCTCCTGTCTTGAAGGGGTTCAAGCTGTCTTGGTCTGCGTCTCCTGTCTTGAAGGGGTTCAAGCTGTCTTGAAGGGGTTCAAGCTGTCTTGAAGGGGTTCAAGCAAGCGTCACTAGAACCACAGGCGCAGTACACAGTGCATGATATATTTCCATGATGACAGCTGCAACGTTCACTGCGCATGCCTTCCCCGCCGCCTTACAGCTGCACCGCACTACATCCGTGAGATCTTGGGGTCCTGGGGGCTGATCGGAGGTTGCTGGTACTGGGGTGCCATCTTTGATTTCCCACCCATACTTCGTGATGTCAAGTTCAGGTGGAGCCTGCTGGTCAGCAGATTTGGCGAGTATAGTCTGCAGATGAGTGCGCAAGATGTGCAGGAAGAGATTTTTGTCTGTTGGTGGTAGCAACATGATCTTGAGCCGCTTTCCCGCCTTCTTGTGTACATATGGTCCCTCGCCTCACTCCTAGTGGTCCCCTGTTGCTGACCATATAGAGCACAAAAGAGCGCCTGTCCTCCCTCCATGAGCTGTACATGGTGGCTTTCAAGCTCGCCCAAGGTGAGTACGGGCCCTGGGAAGTCCCCAGCTCTCAGGGTCTTCAGTCCCGGGACATTTTCCCCCCTTCCCGTACAGGTATGAGGTGGTATCTGAACCAGTAATGTAGTGCTTTCCCCAGGATCTGCAGGCACTTGGGGCCGAGTTGGGAACAGGTGGCGTTGATGTCCCAAATGGATCCATCCCACTGCTCATTTGCACTGTAGCCTGGATGTTTTTTGGTACATCCAGTATACAAGCAGCACGAACACATCGGTGTCATCTGAGAGAATGCGGATGACTCGCCGTGTCGGACTCGGCAGCCATGGGGAGGTACGAAATCTTTGTGTGTCCGTTTCGTCATGGGTGAACACACCATCGCTGGGGCTCTCCACGGTGATTTCTTCGCCGAAGCTGTAGTGTACTTGCACTCAGCAGAAGGTAGATTAGAAAAAACAGCAAGGGCAATTTGGGAGCCGCTAGCCACATCATCATTATGTGTTAGTGTAATTAACACATGTGTGTAGACTTATCATAAATGATGTTATAAGCAAATGTTAAACCCAAATTTGGTAACTGAGTGGAATGGGGGGGGAGACAGAGAGTTTCCCGCGGCTTCTGTGTGAACTGGAGTGTACCAGGGCCCTTTTGGCACGCCACAGACGTGACGTGTAACACACTGTGAATAATACCAACCAAACAACACCAGTGCCCTTATCCACCTTATTGCAACTGCATATAGGGAGGGCCAAGTGGCCCGTATAATTACGCTGATCAGCAACATCAAGGAGCACATCTTTCATAGTTGGGAGTGGGTTACGTCCGTTTTCAAAAAGTCTTGTTCATACACTTACGAACGCGGTCCCATCTTTCTGGTGTTCTATCACAATGGGTAAACATTCCTCGCTACAGAGCATACAATCAGGGTTGACTCAAACACACCTTATCAGCTGCCTTTAGCATGAGACCTTGTATTTGTCCTTACACCCTCATCTTCAGCCTTTCTTTTCTGTGACTTTCTCACTCAATTTTCTCTTTTGATGTATAAGTACAGCAGCAACCTTTATTTTAGCTTTTCTTTTCTGTGACTTTCTCACTCTCAATTTTCTCTTTTGATGTATAAGTACAGCAGCAACCTTTATGACGGGTCATGCTTGCCGCATCGCCACCAACACCCATAATGTTTTTGTAGCGTGGCCTGCAGGTCTCCGTCGCCACCAGATTTGGCACACAAGATGAGCTTCCTGATCCCGTTCTCAGTGAATTTCGTTTCTTGTCCACCTCCTTGACATACCGAGAGAAGACACCTTGAGTCAGCCATCATACCTCTCTCTGAAAAGAAGAAGAGGTGAGATTAAATCAACATATCGAGTATGAGTGGTGTGCACTGTGCATTTTATGCAGGGATAAAAAAAGTGAACCTCCCAAATGTACAAAAATGACCTTTAACTTGCCCTTGCCCCTGAATTGACCCCAAAGCACGCAACTGACTTCAGAAATCGGTTCCTCACATCCAAGTTATACGGAAAAAATGTATCACACGTGATTGAAGGTTGGTTGGCTGAAAATTTTTTTCCACCTCCTTTCGGCGGGGGTCCATCTTAGATTTATGCTAATTAGCGGATTTTCCCCAAGGTAAATCACTCCAGCAATGGAGCTAAATCTTTTCTGTAGCCCCATTCGAGTATGAAACCATAAAAAAAAACTCACTTCTCGCAACAACAATTTTTAAGGGTTCTCAACCTGGAAACGGACACCAGCAAGAAATCTCTTGCCGGTCGGGCAAGCATCTTCTCAGGATGATAAACAGCAAGAAATTTTTTTTTTCTCTTGCAAGAGAAATTTCTCTTGCTCCCCCGTAGAAAACGCCTTTATTCATATACTCTGCAGGGCTATAGCTTTGCCTAACAAGCTATTAAAAAAGCTTGTTTTTCCTTAATGGGAAATAGCGCGTGTAGGTCTGACGGCCTCTTTTAGCTTCCTTATTTTTTTTTTCTTATGTTCTTACTCATGGCAACTCAGAAGCGTCATCTGAGTAGCTTGGGCCGGTTCTGCCACTCATAGCATTTTGGGCCACTTGAGAGTACTCATAAACATCTTTGCCTCAGAGCAACTCAAAGTGCTCAGAGTGGCAAGAGTAGCAAAGATTCTTTATAAAAACCACCCCTGATCTAAAGCAAACTACACAGACGCTTTTGCACTCAACTGCTTTTCATAATTAATCAACGGAAATGGTTTCAGGAAATATTTTTTCTATTAATTATATTAGTTATTTTTTAAAGTGAAAATGTGATGTCCGTGGCAAATGAGCCCTTATGGACAGGTGGGCTGGAGGGAAGCAATCACTTGTCTGTATCCCATGGCAGGGATTGGCCTCCCCCCCCCCCCCTCTCTTTATGTGTATGTATTGATTTAATGGAAAAGTATTTACTGTATAGTTTTGTTTTATTATGCACTGTATGTACACATTCCTGAGCAAATTTCAATTGAATAGAAGAATATTCATGTTTCATATTCTGTCCTTGCCTGTTTATTGAGAGAGAGAGAGAGGCAGCCCCTCTCTCTCACTCCCCCATTATCTGCCCCATTACCCATTATTGGTTGTGCCTGATGTGCAAGGCTTAGCTACACCTGCCTGCTTTGAAGGTCACTAGCCACTCACCACTCTACTCCTCCACCTGTAGAGTGGTGGCGTGAGGCTCCTGTGCTGGCCTTACTCCTTGGCTGCAAACACGGGCTAGGTGTTAGCTGGGGGGTGAAGCAGGAAGCCCCTTCAAGGAAGCACTTGCCTGCTTGTGTGCTGACAGCCACCAATGTTACAGGTGCTGAGGTGAAGAGTCCAGGTCGGCCCCCACGCCAAGGGCCCCTCCCGGCTTCCCTTGTATTAGGGAAACCCTTGGTTCATCCCGGGGCCTCCACCGGGGTCTGCCGGACCAGCTGACGCCTCCCACCACAGGGGTGCTGGCAGAAGTAGTGCTCAAGGAGGGCGGAGCACTACACTTGTGATTTACTGTGGCCAAAGTGTGCTCCAGCAAGGTGGGATTAATGACACATCCTCACCCTACACGCAAGACAGGGCTGAGGTGTGACCACTGTGGCAAAGTGTTTACTCTTAAGGGTGCTCTTAGGAGCCACATGCTCACCCACATGGTGAGAAAAACTTTTAGTGCCAGGAGTGTAGGAAAACATTTTCCCCCAAGAGCAGTTTAACCAACAATGCTCAACCACAAATGGTGAGAGAAACTTTGAGTGTCAGGAGTTGTAGGAAAACATTTACCCACAAAAGCACTCTTAACAACACAATCCTCACCCACACTGGTGAGAGAAACTTTGAGTTTTCAGGGGGTGTAAGAAACATTTACCGGAAGAGCCATCTTAACAGCCACATGCTCACCCACACTGGTGAGAGAAAAATTTGAGTGTCAGGAGTGTAGGAAAACATTTACCCACAAGAGCACTCTTAACACACACATCCTCACCCACACTGGTGAGAGAAAAATTTTAGTGTCAGGAGTGTAGGAAAACATTTGCCCACCCAAAAGCACTCTTAACACACACATCCTCACCACACTGGTGAGAGAAACTTTGGTTTTCAGGAGTGGGAGGAAACATTTACCCCAAGAGCAATCTTAACACACACATGGTCACCCACACTGGTGAGAGAAAAATTGAGTGTCAGGAGTGTAGGAAAACATTTTCAATCAGAGGGAATCTTAACATACACATGGTCACCCACACTGGTGAGAGAAACTTTGAGTGCCAGGAGTGTAGAAAACATTTGCCAGAAGAGCCATCTTTAAAACCACACATGCTCACCCACACTGGTGAGAGGAAGTACAAATGTGATATTTGCGGCAAGTGTTTTCCTAGCAAGGGTCGTGTTGCCAAGCATATCCAGACACACCTGTGAGGAGGGAGTGGCTGTGTGTAGGTTGTGCTTGTGGTGGTGGGTGAGGGGGTTGCCAGGCATATACAATTTCCACTTGTGAGGTGTTGTTTAAAAATATAAATAAAGCCACTTCATGAATAATTGTGTTTAATGTTTTATTTCACAGATTACAGAGGGAAAAAAAGAGAGAGAGAGAGAGAGAGAGAGGTGATAATAGGTTCAACATGCATCGCCAATGAACAGACCTAGAAGAGAAATACAATATTATTCATTATTACTCTTCCTCCTCCCCCCCTCTTCTTCATTGCACTTCATCCTCCCCTCTTCCTCCAGAAAGAATATTAGTAATGGGAAAAAATTAATAAAACATTTTTCTCATTAGTATGATTTTTATTGTTTATATTTTTGCCACTACAAGTTTGTTTTAAATTTTTTTATGCTTTAAATGATAAAAAGTCAAGAAAGTAAGAGAGAGAGAGAGAGAGAATTAATTCAGGCAGATTTAAAAAGACCACATAAGCAAAGTATGTACCGCTTTTACCGTGCGGTTTTCCCTCGCCCTAGTCTTACTCGCGTTACCTCGTTCCCGTGTGACCTGCCTACCTGCCTACCTTCAAGAAGCCTTACCCTACCCTACCTTACCCTATCCTACCTTACCCTACCCTTATAGAAGCAAAAAGACCATTCCTTCAAATTCAGCTACCCCTTCTACTTTTTCGGATATAACGGAGTATCGCATATATCGGATCACCCCTCCCCCCAAATTGTCCGTTATAGCTAGGGTTTACTGTGTATTGCATGGAAACGAGACCCTAGTAGTAAAATTAAGCTGAAAAAAGTAAATACATAGAATACAGACACACAACTATATGTCACTGGTTGAGATTCCCAGCCAGAAAAACAATGAAGTGCTTCCCATAAAAGTGTAGTAGGAGTGGTAAAGTAACATTTTGTGGCAGTTTTGTGGAGACGAAGTTCCCAGAGCCTGATGCAGAAAGGCAACAACATGTTACTATAGGCAATAAAATGTTATAAAAGGCCCATGTAAAGGCTTATAAATGCACTGTTACTATAGAAACACGTCGCTCAGTCGATGAACCTCACCTGTGTGGAAGTCTGGGAGCACCAATATCACCTGCAACAACAACACTAACAACAACTACAACACATAATTATGTCAATAATAATAGTGGGCCATAATTATAGAAGGATTTAAATGAAGAAGAGTACAGTATATTGCATTGAATGAATACTGTACATGTGTGTGTGTGTGGAAAAGGAAAGCTGGAAAAGCGTACTGTAGAAAAAACAAAGAAATAGCTAGGAAGAATGGTTCACAAATAGGGTGGTAAAAAGATTTGGAATGGACTCAGTTTCTTAGGTTTGGGGGCGGAGTCATTAGGGAGTTTTAAAAGGAGGGTGGACATTGTTATGGATGGGGATGAAAGGTGGATGTAGGTAGTGTTTAAATAAAAAGGAACTACCAGTGTAGGTCTCCCAGCCTCTTGTAGCTTCCTTTTTTTCTTATGTTCTTATGTGTGTATTGTGTGTGTGTGTGTGTGTGTAATGAAAGAAAGGAAGGATTACCCATATAAACATCTTTTTAACACGCATTTACCTTTTGGGAACTTTGGGGGTGGTGATGCTGGTGGTGATGTACACACACACACACACACGCACACACACACACTCCACCCCATAAAGAGATCCTGCCGACTCAACACCAAAACCACGTACACACACGCACATACACATTCTACGTATTAAGGGGAACAGTTTATTTTAAAACCCCTTTAGACCCAGAACGTAATTTCCATTGTAATTTGAATACCATTAGACGATTTTTAGTGGGCTATAAGCAAATTTTTAAAAGCAGACCTGTTTTGTATTCCCCGTCGTAGTGTACTAATCATTTGGTATATTCAGTGACTTTTCGTTAATTAATGGCTAAAAAACAGACATTTTTTATAGAGAGGAAAGATCTGGGCGTGTGAAGGGGTTAATGACTATTTATATATATCGCTATTTCTCCCCCCCTCCTATGCAGCTGTGTATGTGCGTGCGGTGTCCGTGAAGTTAAGGTCTGTGGACGATATGTTGTGGAGGTGTGTGGGCGTGGTGGCGGCCGGTGGGCGTGGCGGCATTTATTTATTTATTTATTTGCATTTTTTTTTCTCATCCACTAAGGCTCATTTTTTCTCGCTAATTTCACATATTTTCTCATTCAAATTCACTTATTTCTCACTTACTGTAACTTTCTTTTTTCCACTTTCTTTAAAAATTTTTTCTTTTTCACTCATTTTATATTTCACTCACTTATTTTCTCACTTTAAATTTTCTCACTTTTTCACTCATTTTCTGTTTCCCTTGCACTATTTCTACTTTCTCTAACTTTCTTTAAATTTTCACTTTTCACTCACTATCTTTTTTTCCCATCGAAAAATGAAAGAAATCATCAAGATGATCAATTATTTATTAATTATAGCCGCAAAGCCGCCATTCGGGCCGGACTTTTTTTTTGGGTAGCCCTGCGGAGGGCTATGGTGGGGCTTCGGCCACCACCTGTGTTTGGTGGGCCTTCGGCCACCAAACACAGCTTCTGGAGAGTTTGGTGGGCCATCGGCCCACCAAAACAAAGACTCTCCAGATAGCCCCTTCTAACTTTCCTGAAATCATGGATGTAGAAATGTATGTATTTAAAGTCTTTCCATCACCCCCCACCATTCACTCACCCCTACCCATCACCCCCCACCCATTCACTACCCATTACCCCTCACCACACACCCATTCACTCACCCATTACCCATCACCTCCCACCTATTCCCTCACCCATCACCCATCAAACCCCCCACCCATTCACTACCCATCACCCCACACCCATTACCCATCACCTACATCAAGGTTTCCTCAATTCTCGCAACCCACATTTTTTTCACAATTTCGCTAATAGGCTGCTAAAAAAAGAAGAGAAAAAAAAGGATCGGATCATCTCATAAGTTGGCTTAAAAGTTGCCCTATCGAACTGGTTCCAAAGCTGTGCCATATGTGGGATTGGGGCACGGGGGGCGGCACTATCGCGGACACACACACACACACACTTTCGCTTAAAATTTTTGTAGATTATTAGATATTATTAATTATTATTTTTATTATTATTATTTTTATTTATTTTTATTATTATTCTATTAAATTTTAAATTCATTTGTCTTTATTTGTCGTCTGTCTTTTTTATCTTTCACGTTTTTAACAAAAATTTTTTATTGCGGCGTGTCGCCTCCACAATGATAACCTACTTGTCCGCGCAATCAGCCATTTCGGCATTCTTTATTCTTTGTTTTTTTCCAAGCATTGCTTATTGTATTTTGACAAGCGTTTGCCAGACGCACAGTACTGTCTTTAGAAAACAGTGTGATACATCGCCAAATTTACCATGCCACATATACATGTAAAAAATATATTAAGCTTTGCTATTGCTGACTCGAGGCGAGTAATTTGCATTAAATTGCTAATTATAGAACGTTCCAATCGTATGCATGTCCTCCATATAATTAGTAGAAACAACAGAAGAAAACTAATATTTTTTGGTATTTCAGAGAGGTGCATCAATGTTTATCAGCGAAATTAATTTATGAAAAATATTAGTCGCGAGAGCCACAACAGCAGTAGAACCACCTTTGAGTTTTAAAACTGCCACCGCCACTGCATTTCTCGATTTCAGATCATTGGAATTAGCATAAATCTAGATGGACCGACGCCGCAGACTGAGGTGGAAAATAACTTTTCAGCCAACCCAACCTTCATCACGTGTGGATTACATTTTTTCCGTATCACTTTGATGTCGGAACCGATTTCTGAGGTCAGTTTGCATGCTTTGCGGGTCAAATTCAGGTCAAGGTCAAGTTAAAGGTCATTTTTGGCCAAAAAAGGTATTAAATAATAATAATTGCATTTTCAGAACGGAGGGTTGATCAAAATGTTTATTCCTTAACGGCGATCACTTCCAATTTCATCATCAGAGCCGAATGCAAGCATCAAGATGATCAGTTTCCTCGTCATTTTCCACGTCTGCTTCTCCGTTCCTCTTCCACATCATCTCGTCGGCGTCTTCCTGTCTTGAAGGGGTTCAGCTGTCTTGGTCTGCGTCTCCTGTCCCTTGAAGGTGCAAGCTGTCCTTGAAGGGTTCAAGCTGTCTTGAAAGGGTTCAAGCTGTACTTGAGGGGGTTTTCAAGCAAGCGTCACTAGAACCACAGCGCAGACATCAGTGCATGATATTTTCCATGATGACAGCTGCAACGTTCACTGCTGGCATGCCTGTCCCCGCCGCCTTACAGCTGCACCGCACTACATCGTGAGATCTTTGGGGTCCTGTGGGCTGATCGAGGTTGCTGGTACTGGGGTGGCCATCTTTGATTTCCCACCCATACTTTCGTGTGTTCAAGTTCAGGTGGAGCCTGCTGGTCAGCAGATTGGCGAGTAATAGTCTGCAGATGATTTCGCAAGATGATGAAGAGATTTTTGTCTGTTGGTGGAGCACATGATCTTGAAGCCGCTTTCCCGCCTTCTTTGTGTACATATGGTACCATCCGCCTCACTCCTAGTGGTCCCCTGTGCTGGACCATATAGAGCACAGAGAGCGCCTGTCCTGCTCCATGAGCTGTACATGTGTGGCATCAAGCTCGCCAAGGGAGTACAGCTTGAAGTCGCCAGCTCTCATCAGGGTCTTCAGGCCGACACTTTCCCCCTTGCCGTACAGGTATGAGGTGGTATCTGAACCAGTAATGTAGTGCATTCCAGGATCTGCAGGCACTTGGGCCGAGTTTGGGACCCAGGTGGCGTTGGATTTCCCCAAAATGGATCCATCCCCCTGCTTCCATTTTGCACTGTAGCCTGATGTGTTTTTCCTGGTACAATCCAGTATACAAGCGCACGAAACACATCGGTGTCATCTGAGAGAATGCGGATGACTCGCGTGTCGGCTCGGTCAGCCATGAGGAGGTACGGAATCATGTGTGTCCGCTTCGTCATGGGTGGACACACCATCGCTGGGGCTCTCCACGGTGATTTCTTTCGCCAAGCTGTAGTTACTTGCACTCAGCAGAAGGTAGATTAGAAAAAACAGCAAGGTGTCAACTTGAAAGCCTTGCTAGCCACTCATCATTATGTTTAGTGTAATTAACACATGTTGTGTATTGACTTATCATAAATGCATGTTATAATCGAAATGTTAACCCCTAATTGGTTAACTGAGTGTAATTGCGGGGAGACAGAGAGTTTCCCGCGGCCTTCTGTGTGACCTGGAGTGTACCAGGGACCTTTGGCAACGCCCACGACCGTGACGTGTAACACACTGTGAATAATACCAACCAAACAACACCAGTTCCTCTATCCCCTTAATTGCAACTGCATATAGGGAGGGCCCAGTTGGCCCCCCCGTATAATTACGCTGATCGCAACATAAGGAGCCCAATCTTTCATTCGTTGGGATGGGTTACGTCCCGTGTCAAAAAAGTTCTTTTTCATCACTTACAACGCGGTCCCATCTTTCTGGTTTCTATCATCAATGGGTAACCATTTCCTCGCTAACAGAGCATACAATCACGTGTACTCAACCACAAGTAACCTTTAATCAGCTGCCTTAGCATGAGACCTTGTACTTGTCCCTTACAACCTCATCTTCGCCTTTTCATTTTTCGTGACTTTCTCACTCCAATTTTCTCTTTTGATGTATAAGTAAGGCACAACCTTGTATTTTTAGCTTTTCTTTTCCTTGACCTTTCCACTCTTCTAATTTTTCTCTTTAGATGTATAAGTACAGCAGCAACCTTTATGACGGGTCCTTGCTTTGCCGCATCGCCACCAACACCCATAATGTTCTTGTAGGTGGCCTGCAGGTCTCCGTCGCCACAATTGGCACACAAGATGAGCTTCCTGATCCCCGTTCTCAGTGAATTTCGTTTCCTTGTCCACCTCCTGACATACCGAGAGAAGACACCTTGAGTCAGCCATCATACTCTCTCTGAAAAGAAGAAGAGGTGAGATTTAAATCAACATTCGAGTATGAGTGGTGTGCACTTTGCAGTTTAAAGCAGGGATAACAAAGTGAACCTCCCAATGTAACAAAAATACCTTTAACGTGACCTTTGACCCTGAATTTGACCCCAAAGCACGCAACTGACTTATAAATTCGGTTCCCTCACATCCAAGTTATACGGAAAAAATGTATCACAACGTGATTGAAGGTTGGTTGGCTGAAAATGTTTTATTTTCCACCTCCTCTGCGGCGTCCATCTTAGACTTTATGCTAATTAAGCCGGAGTTTCCCCAAGGTAAATCACTCCAGCAATGAGCTAAATTCTTTTCTGTAGACCCATTCGAGTATGAAACCATAAAAAAACTCACTTCTCGCAACAAAATTATTTTTAAGTTTCCAACCCTGGCACTGGACTATCCCAGCAAGAATCTCTTGCCGGTCCGGGACAAGCATCTTTCTCAGATGCTTGACAGCAAGCAATTTTTTTTTTTCTCTTGCAAGAGAAATTTCTCTTGCTCCCCCGTAGAAAAACGCCTTTATTCTTACTCTGCAGGGCTATAGCTTTGCCTAACAAGCTTTAAAAAAGCTTGTTTTTCCTTATGGGAAATAGCGCGTGTAGGTCTGACGGCCTCCTTTTAGCTTCCTTATTTTTTTATTTCTTATTGTTCTTACTCATGGCAACTCCGAAGCGTACAATCTGAGTAGCTCTGGCCGGTTCTGCCACTCATAGCATTGGGGCCACTTGAGAGTACTCATAAACATTCTTTGCCCTCAGGAGCACTCAAAGTGCTCAGAGTGGCTAAGATTAAGCAAAAGAGTCTTTATAAAAACCACCCCTGATCTAAAGCAAACGACACAACTCTTTGCACTCAACTGCTTTTTCTAATTAATACAACGGAAATGGTTTTTCAGGAAATAATTTTTGTCTATTAATATATTAGTTTTTATTTTTTAAAGTGAACAATGTGATGTCCGTGGCAAAAATGACCCTTATGGACAGGTGGGCTGGAGGGAAGCAATCCACATTGGTCTGTATCCCATGGCGGGCATTGGCCTCCCCCACCACCCCCCCTTCTCTTTATGTTATGTATTGATTTATGGAAGTATTTACTGGCATAGTTTTGTTTGTTACTTATGGGCACTGTATGTACACATTCCGAGCAAATTTCATTGAATCGAAGAATATTCATGTTTCATATTCTGTCCTTGCCTTTTATTAGAGAGAGAGAGAGGCAGCCCCTCTCTCTCACTCCCCCATTATCTGCCCCATTTTACCCATTATTGGTTGGGCCTGATTGCAAGGCTTAGCTACACCTGCTGCATGTGAATGTCACTAGCCACTCACCACTCTACCCTTCCACCTGTAGAGTGGTGGCGTGAGGCTCCTGTGCTGGCCACTCCTTGGCTTGCAAACACTGGCTAGTTGTTAGCTGAGGTGAAGCAGAAGCCCCTTCAAGAAGCCTTGCCTGCCCCCTTGTGTGCTGACAGCCACAATGTTACAGGTTCTGAGGTGAAGAGTCCAGGTCGGCGCCACGCCAGGGCTCCTCCCGGCTTCCCTTGTATTCGGGACCTTTGTTCCATCCCCGGGCCTCCCACCGGGGTTTCTGCCGGCCCAGCTGACGCCTCCCACCACAGGGGTGCTGCAGAAGTAGTGCTCCAATGGAGGGCGTGAGCACTAAACTATGTGAATGTGACTGTGGCAAAGTGTGCTCTCAGCAAGGTGCATTAATGCACACATTCCTCACCCATACACGCAAGACAAAGGGCTGAGGTGTGACCACTGTGGCAAGTGTTTACTCTTAAGGGTGCTCTTAGGAGCCACATGCTCACCCACACTGGTGAGAAAAACTTGAGTGCCAGGAGTGTAGGCAAAACATTTGCCCGCAAGAGCAGTTTAAACCAACACATGCTCACACAACGTGGTGATAGAAACTTTGAGTGTCAGGAAGTGGTAGGAAAACATTTTACCCACAAGAGCACTCTTAACACACCACATCCTACACCCACACCTGGTGAGAGAAACTTTTGAGTGTCAGGATGTCAAGAAACATTTACCCCGGAAGAGCCATCTTAACATCACATGCTCACCCACAACTGGTGAGAGACAAACTTTGAGTGTCATAGTGTAGGAAAACATTTTACCCCAAAGATCACTCTAACACACACATCCTCACCCACACGGGTGAGAGAAAACTTGAGTGTCAGGATTGTAAGAAAACATTTGCCCACAAGAAGCACTCTTAACACACACATCCTCACCCACACTGGTGAGAGAAACTTTGCGTTTCAGGAGTGGTAGGGGAAAGATTTTTACCCTCGTCGCTGCAATCTTAACACACACATGTCCCCACACTGGTGAGAGAAAACTCTGAGTGTCAGGAGTGTATGAAAACATTTACACTCCAGAGGCAATCTTAACATACACATGGTCACCCCACTGGTGAAGAGAAACTTTGAGTGCCAGGAGTGTAGTAAAACATTTGCCCAGAAGAGCCTCTTAACACACACAATGCTCACCCACACTGGTGAGAGGAAGTACAAATGTGATATTTGCGGCAAGTGTTTTTTCCTATCAAGGGTCCGTGTTGCCAAGCATATATCAGACACACACTGTGAGGAGGGGTGGCTGTGTGGTAGGTTGTGCTTGTGTGGTGGGTGAGGGGCTTCCAGGCTATACAATTCACTTGTGAGGTGTTGTTTAAAATAATAAATAAAGCCACTTCATGATAATTGTGTTTAATGTTTTATTCAAGATTACAGAGGGAAAAAAGAGAGAGAGAGAGAGAAGAGAGAGAGTGATAATATGTTCAACTGCATCGCCATGACAGACCTAGAAGATAAATATGCAATATTATTTCATTATTACTCTTCCTCTCCCCTCCTCTTCTTCATTGTCACTTCATCCCCTCCTCTTCCTCCAGAAATAATATTAGTAATGAAAGAATTATAAAACATTTTTCTCATTAGTATGAATTATTATTGGTTATATATTTTTGCCACTACAGTTTTGTTTAATTGTTTTATCTTTAAATGATAAAAATCAAGAAATGTAAGAGAGAGAAGAGAGAGGATACTTCAGGCAGATTTAAACGACCACATAAGCAAAGTATGTACCTGCTTATAACCGTGCGGTTTTCCCTCGCCGTAGCTCTTACTCGGGGGGGGGGGGGGGGCGTTACCCTCGTATCCCGTGTGACCTGCCTACCATGCCTACCTTCAAGACGCCTTACCCTACCCTACCCTTACCCTATCCTACCTAACCCTACCCTTTATAGAAGCAAAAAGACCATTCTTCAATTCACTACCCCTTCTACTTTTTCGGATATAACGAGTATCGCATATATCGGATCACCCCTCCCCCCAAATTGTCCGTTATAGCTAGGTTTCTGGTGTATTGCATGGAAACGAGCCCTAGTAGTAAAATTAATCTGAAAAAGTAAATCCATAGAATAGGCAACACGACAACTATTATGTCACTGGTTGAGATTCCCAGCCAGAAAAACAATGAAGTTCTTCCCATAAAAGTGTAGTAGGAGTGGTAAAGTAAACATTTTGGGTGGCATTTGGTGGAGACGAAGTTCCAGAGCCCTGATCAGAAAGGCAACAACATGTTACTAATAGGCAATAAATGTTATAAAAGGCCATTGTAAAGGTTATAAATTCAACTGTGTGACTATGAAACCACGTCGCCTCAGTCGATTGAACCTCACCTGTGTGGAAGTCCTCGGAGCACCAATATCACCTGCAACACAACACTAACAACAACTACAACACATAATTTGTTCAATAATAATAGTGTGCCATAATTATAGAAGGATTTAAATGAAGAGAGTAAGCAGGATATTGCATTGAATGAATGACTGTACATGGTGTGTGTGTGGGAAAAGGAAGCTGGAAAGCGTACTGTAGATATAACAAGAAATAGCTAGGAAGAACTGGTTCACAAATAGGGTGGTAAAATGATTGGAAAATTGGACTCATGTTTGCTAGGTAGTTGTGGCGGAGTCAATTAGAGTTTTAAAAAGGAGGCTGGCCATTGTTAAATGGATGTGGAATGAAGGTGGATGTAGGTATGTTTAAGTAACGGAACTACCACGTGTAGGGTCTCCCACCTCTTGTAGCTTCCTTATTTTCTTATGTTCTTATGTGTGTAATTGTGTGTGTGTGTGTGTGTGTAATAAAGAAAGGAATGATTACCCATATATAACATCTTTTTACACCGCATTTACCTTTCGGGTAACTTGGTGGTGGTGATGCTGGTGGTGATGTACACACACACACACACACGCACACACACACACTCCATCCCCCATAAAGAGATCCCTGCTCGACTCAACACACACCACGTACAACACGACGCCACATACACATTCCTAACGCTATTAATGCGAACAGTTTATTTTAAACCCCTTGTAGACCCATAACGTAATTTCCATTGTAAATTGACTACCATTAGACGATTTTTAGTGGACTATAATCAATATTTTAATAGCTATGACCTGTTTAGTATCGCTCGTCGTAGTGTACTACTCATTTGGTATATTCTGACTTTTCGTTTATTAGTGGCTAACAACAGACATTTTTTTATAGCAGGTAACGAGATCGGTGGCGTGGAAGGGGTTATTACTATTTATAATATATCGCTATTCTCCCCCCTCTCCTATGCAGCTGTGTATGTGCGTGCGTGTGTCCGTGAAGTTACAGGTCTGTGGACGATATGTTGTGGAGCGTGGTGTGGGCGTGGTGGGGCCGGTGGGCGTGGCGGCCATTTTTATTTATTTTCTTTATTTGCATTTTTTTTTTCTCATCCACTAAGGCTCATTTTTTTCTCTCGGCTAATTTCACATAGGTTCTCATTCAAATTCACTTATTTTCTCACTTACTGTAACTTTCGTTTTTCTCACTTTCTTAATTTTCTCTTTGTTCACGTCTTTTATATTTCACTCACATTATTTTTCTCACTTTAAATTTTCTCACTTTTTTCACATTCATTTTCTTGTTTCCTTGCACTTTATTTTTCTCACTTTTTCTCTAACTTCTCCTTTACATTTTCACTTTTCACTCACTATCTTTTTTTCCTATCGAATAAATGAAAGAAACTCAAGATGATCAATTATTTATTAATTACCTAGCCTCAAAGCACCCATTCGGGCGGACTTTTTGGCTAGCTCCTGCGGAGGCTAGTGGTGGGACTTCGTCCCACCACCTGTGTTTTGGTGGGCCTTCGGCCCACCCAAAACCACAGCTTTTCTGAGATGTTTTTGGTGGGCCATCGAACCCACCAAACAAAGACTCGTCCAGATAGCCCCTTCTAAACTTTCCTGAAATCATGGATGAGCAAATTATGTATTAACGTCTTACCCATCACCCCCCCACCCATTCAATCACCTTACCCAGTCACCCCCCACCCATTCACTCACCCATGTACCATTCACCACCCCCATTCCACTCACCATTACCCATCACCTCCCCCTATTCCCTCCCCATCAACCCATCACCCCCCAACCCCATTCACTCACTCCATCACCCCAACCCATACCCTCACCCTACATCAAGTTTCCCTCAATTCTTCGCAACCCACATTTGTTTTCACAATTTTTCGCTATAGGCTGCTAAAAAAAAGAAGAGAAAAAAAAGGTCGTATCATCTCAGAATTGGCTTAAAAGTTGCCCTATCGAAGAACTGGTTCCAAAGCTGTGCCATATGCTGGGATTGGGTCACCGGGGGGCGGCAACCTATCGCGGACACACCACAACACACACACTTTCGCTATATTATTGTAGATTTTAGATTATTATTATTATTATTATTATTTTTTATTATTATTATTATTTATTATGATTATTATTATTCTATTAAATTATTATTTCATTTGTCTTATTTTGTATCGTCTTGTCTATTTTTTATCTTTCAGCTGTTTGTTAACATTATTATTTATATCTTTTTTATTTTACTTTATTTTTGTATTCTTTATTATATTCTTCTTTGTAAGATATTTCTTTCTTTCTTTCATTACTTCAGTGACGTCACTGTTAGTGTCCTTGTATTGTATTACAGGCGTTAGACCAGTAGTTGAGTTATACTTTAAGTTACTAATTTAGCTGTGTTGTAACGCTATTTTCAAACACTTTTATTTTTTTTTCACTCATCTGAAAAGCAAAGAAAGAGATATTTTAATAATTTATCTTCATTTATCGATCACACACAACAAAATAATAATGTATGAATAAGCCTGAAATATAATGTGATGAACATAAAACATAGTCACTAGTCGCTTAGAAATATAATATATGGTAATATATAGACAGGTAAGAGAGACAGACAGACAGACAAGAGAGAGAGAGAGAGACAGACCGGAGAAAACAGACAGACGACAGAGAGAGAGACAGACAGACAGACACAGAGACAGAGAAGAGACAGGACGACAGAGAGAGACAGACAGACAGACAGACAGACAGACAGAGATCGAGAGAGACAGACAGAGAGACAGAGAGAGACAGACAAACAATAGAGAGAGAGAGACAGACAGACAGGTGAGAGAGAGACAGCAGACAGACAGACTACAGACATAGAGAGAGAAGACGAGCGACATAGAGATCGCGAGACAGAAAGAGACAGAGAGAGACGGACGGACGGACGGGACGACGGAAACGGACGGACGGACGGCGGACGGAGACGGACGGAGGACGAGGACGGAGACGGAGGGACGGACGGACGGACGAGGAGGACGAGGAACGGACGGACGGGACGGACGGACGGACGGAGGACGGACACGGACGGACGACGGACGGGACGGACGAGGACGGACCGGGCTCGTGCTGCGCCTTCCCACAGCCCCCAAAGAGGGCCCGACCCAACAAAGGGAAACGTCGACAATAGTTACAATTCGGACGACTAGCTCGTGGACCACCGTCGGGTTAGGACGTGCTGCTCTGTGGACTAGAAATTTCACCGGCACCGGTTGGGTTGGGGTGCGCGCGCCCCCTGTCGGCTCGTTAAACCTTGGGTTTAGTGCCTTCTCCCCGTCCACTGTGTTCCTGGTCCTGCGTCCTTCGGCGGCCTTGGCCGCCGCCATGCCTGGGTCTTTGCCTGGGTATCGGGGCGACATGGACGTAGACCCGGAATTCCTGCCTCTCCAACAAGCGCGGCTCGCCCTCCCCGCCTCAGGGAAGCCCGGAAAGCCCCCCGCTCCACTCGGAACAACAGCACAGCTCAGGAGCAACAGCAGCACCCCCGGGGTCCAGCAGCAGCTGCCCCAGGATCCACTGCAGCTGCCCCTGGAGCCGCAGCATCCCCCGGACACACAAACTAAGGTTACTTTCCTGCTCCGGGCCTGTAATGGCGCCCGTGTTTTCTCTCACCCCGTCTCTCATGCACTTCATACCAGCCCGTTGGGAAAGTACATCATTGAGGGGGAGACCCGCTCCCTGGGTAATGGATCAGCTTTGGTGGTGGCGCTGTGGGAGAGTGTTACCCCCAAAGGTCCCCCATCCTACAGGACGTCACCTTCACCCTAGGGGACTGGCAATTACTTGGCCGCCGTACCGAGAGGGCCGGTGCCCTGGCGAAAGTATGGGAAGGTGGGCCCCCTCTCTGAGGAAATTAAGGATCTTGAGGAGATCCGCAGTCCCCTGAGGGCCCTGGACGGCAGTGACATCGAGGTCTCGTGGATCCCCCCCCCGAAGCCTGCCCCGCTCCCCCCGGGGTAGGTGGATCCGTCTCAAGGTGACAGGTTCCTTACCATCAAGGGTGTGCATCGGCCAGCTGGTGTTCTGGCCAAGCCCTACTGCCCCCGATCCTACTTGCCCTGCCTTTTCTAAAGGTCGGCCACTCCTCAACACCTGCCGATCTTCCGTGCGCTGCGGCCGCTGCAGCGGCCCCCATCCGAGCCAAGGGGCGGAAGTTGCCTGTGACAGGCCCTTCCGCTGTTTTCAGTGTGGGGGCATCATGGCCCCAGGTCTGCCCACTCCCCTTTCACCAGGAGCCCAACAACTGTACGGCAGGCTGGTCCAGGAAGGGATGCCCCTTCCTGACATTCAAACAGTCGTCTGCGGCTCCTCCCACTCCCGAAATTCCGGCCACCTCCTCCATCACGACCTCCCACTATGCCATCCCTATGGCTGCATCGCCACCCAGGGCTGTCCACCCCGATGTCGCTTATTCCTCTGTTGCCACGGGGAACAGGTACACTGTCTTACAGGACCAACGGAGGATGATGCCCCTCCCCGGGACCCTCTTCCCCCTTTTCTCCTTTCCTCGCGCCCGTTCCCGAGACCCAGACGCTATGTACGATCGCCCCCGCCAGCGGCTGCACCCATGGCGCCTGCTGGGGTTCTTTATTCTCCTGCCTCCCTGGGGACCCCACCCACTTCACACAGAGGCGGACGTCCACCACCCGCCGTCCTTCCTCTCTCGGACGATGCCGTGCCTGCCTCCTCTGCCCCCCTTGCTGCTTCTCGGCCCCAATGCCTTCCTGGGCCACCCCCACCGCCAACACGCCTCAATTGCGACCCCCTCCGCATCCTTTTTCCGTCCACGACAAGACCACGTCATGCCGCAGATTTCACCCTTCTCATGGAAGCTTACCCCCTTTACCACCAGGGCTCGTCAGTCCCTGCCATTAGACCTTTTTCAGAAAACAATTTTTCCTATTTTTATACCCCCTGCAAGGTTTCCCATGCTTTTTGACCTGGAAAAGCCGAAAATCACAACCATTTTGAGCTAAATGTCAGGAACTTTTGCCTCATTGGACCTCAAGATATTACCCGCGACAGTAGAAAGCGCCTAATTTTGCCTTCCGCCAGACTTTTTTTTCACCTGAGACTTTGTTACAATTGGGATAGAAAAACAAATTGGGTATCAAATTGAAGCATTTTAATATTATTTCTGAAAAAAACAATCCAAGTAAACATTCAAAAAAAAAAGACATCATATCCAAAAAAAAAGCAAAATTTTCTGAAAATTTCATATAAATTTCATAAATATTACAACCTTGACATCAAAAAATTGTTGACAAAGACTCTAAAAACTATTTTCAAGTGGCAAAAAACTCTATTGTCTATGTCAGAAGGACACTTCACAGTCATTTTTTCGAGTTTGCTTCTTAAAGCTATCAAATCGCTCACGGTTGTATTCCACAGTTTGAAGAAGGTACTGTTTTTGCTGAGAATCTGTGGTAATGATGTTTGCAAATCAGTCATCATCTTGACTCCCCGCTCAGCAATGTCATTCATTACTTTTTACATTGCTGACATATTCCAGGGCCTTGCTGTAGTCATCACTCCTTGGCCATGTCGCCACAGGTTGCAGAAGCCAGTCATACTCAATGCCAAGGGTGTCAAGCAGAAGATGCCCTTCTCTGGACCAAACTAGATCAGCCAGAGTCGTCTTGGCTGTAACCGAGGGAACATAGGTTTTCCCCTCGTCTGAAGCTATCTGGCTTCTCAGTGGCGTGCAGCTTGGCAGCAATGTCCTGCTTCTCTTTGTCACTGAGTCTGCTACCGAAGAGAGCGAACGGCACAACCTCCTGTGTCAGGGACCATTGTGGTTTTCAAGTTTTTGTAGCACTGCCTGAGCAATCTCTGGATCTGTTCTCTTAAACTTCATCATGTCCTTCCCTGAACTGCAGATCATTTGCAGGAGCATCTGCAGCAAGTGTAGATGACATCCACATGGGTGTATAGAACAGTCCTAGGGAAAAGGTTGAGGCGTTCCAGCTTCACAACAGTTTCTTCATCGTACTCCAGCTGCTCAGCAAACTGAACATCTTCATAGAATACAAGGTTTCTGGCCATCCACTTGGCCTGATGAATGGCTCCAGGACGGACTCCAGTGGATTCCGCGGGGAGGCGTGTCTCCAAAGGGCGATCAGTGTAAGCTCAACCATCTCACGGTAGTCAGCTCTAGGGGCTTCTCCGACCTCAGGGTTTCCTGTAGTATTTCCTTGCACTCTTTCTTCTTTTTATTTAACCATTTTTGTTGATGGACAGGGTTGTAGGGTTGTCTGTGGTAAGATCTGTCCAACGTCCTTGAAGTGCTTGAACCAAAGGGTTCTCTGGGCTCTTGACCTTGCCAAACGATTCTCCCATACAGCACCAACCAGCACTTCTAGAATGTGGTGTCTGCAGGCCAGGTAGAACACCTTCCTGTCAAGCTGTTGCCCAGAAGCTTGGCAGCTCCCCGATGTACTCCACTGTTGCTGGCCGTTGTGTCAAACACAAGGGCAGTGATCACTCCAGTAAGCCCCCATGCCTCCAGCAAATCCATGGATGCCTCTGCCTGAGCGTTCCTGTTGAGCTGTCTATCACTGGGACTCCCAGTAGCTTGCCTTCAGGATATGCAGGTGGTCCTGAACAAGCACAGCCAGAGTCTCTGACGTGGTCCCAGGATCACTTTCCCCGGACATCTCTCAGCATCTTGCCATCCCAGTGGAGAGCAGCCCTACTTGGGGGGGTCCTCGTAAATGCTGCCATGTACTCCTGGCTGATGTGGTACCTTGTCAGCATCCTGTTCCGTCTCGTTGTTGATGTTGAGATGACAAACTTGTCCAGGTCAGCTCCACCAGCCTTCAATGTAGCAGAGACTAAGGCTGGGCACTTGATTGTCAGACAATCCCCGACGATCAGCGGTACTGCAGATGTCAACACACTCCATGACCCTCCTGGGAATGTGAGAGTCACAGTGTCTTGGTGATGTGAACATCCAGGACGAGGTTGTTGGTAATCCATGTCCTCTGCATTCCCTTCACTGCGGTGGGTCAGCCCAGGTAGACACATCAGCAGTAGTCCTTCGCTGTGTGGCAGCTGAAAAAATTTTAGAAATTTTGTGACAAATTCATATCTTGTTCCTCTCTCTGCTGCAGTCTTGCATGCAGCCCTCTCTGCTTGCTGCTGGGACCGTGACTCAAATATCTTGTCATGACCAGACATGTGGGCCTTTCTCTCTGTCTTCTGATCCTGGTAGAACCTGATGTCCTTGTCCTTCTTTTCCCTTGATAGCAGTCGGTTTCTCTCTATTTCCTGGATGGCATCTGAAGCTCCTATGTCGAACAGGCTATCTAATTCCAGGACAAAGGCACTCCTTTTCCTCCAGGGTCACCTGTTTCACCTTTATTCCTTTCTAGATCTCTGTGCTTTTTTTGAAGTGTCATGAAATGCTGCGCTGCATTGTACTTGTCATGGTCTTGATCCTAGCCATTGCCAGAATGGGATGATAGCCTCCACTGTTTCATTGGCGAGGTCTTGATGCTTAGGATTCCCCGTATTTTTGGCAAAACTCTGGAGATGGAGGAAGTACTGAAGGCCTGTCTGTTGGTGGGTAACTGGGACCCCGGGAAGCTGGATGATGGGTAGCCAATCAGGAAGGTTTCTGTAGCAGATCTGTAGCAGGTCGGCGTGACGCTTGTCTCTGGACTGCAGGTGGAGGTTTTGAGATGTCAACTTTGCGTCCTCGGGGCTCCTTGCTTACTGCCATAGTGAATTTATTTGGGGAAGTATCTCGGATTTTTTGGGCGGGTTTTTCAACGACCCCTTGCAACAAACAAACAGACCTTTTAGATGTCATGTTTAAAACCAAATTGTAATTTTGACTAGATGAAAAAAAAATTTATTATTTTAAATTTTTTTTAAAAAATTTTTTCTTAAATATAAACATGAATTTTTTCCGAAAATTTCTATTTTTTTTGAGGTTTCAGTCAGCATCAAAATTACTTGTTTTAAACCTGCTTTTTTTCCCATTTTTGGGTAAAAAATGGGCCGAAAACAAACATCAAAATGCTCCAAACTGGCGTTTCGAAAACGTGTATAAAAATAAAACTTCATGCCCCTGAGGCAAAGGTTTCCCTGACTTTTTGGTTTAAAAAATGGTTGAAATTTTTTCGATTTTTCCCAGGTAAAAAAGCTTTGGGAACCCTTTGCAGGAGGGAAATAAAAATGGGAAAAAAAAATTGTTTTCTGAACAGGTCTACCCTGAATATAGCCGTTTTTTCCCAGCACTCCCTCCGTCCTCAACTTTTTCCTCCGGGCCCTGGGGGCCTCCCCCTTTTCTCCTGTGGAAGGGCCCTTTCCCTCCCTCGGAAGCCCCCGATTTTTCAAGACCTATTTTGGGGGAAATTTTTCCCCTGCGGGGGTTTGGGGTTTTGTGGGGGGACTCCCCTCCCCCCACCTCTCCCCAACCCCGGGGGCTAACCCCTCCGAAAGGCCCAGACCCCCCCCCCCTAAGTGGGCGGTCCCCCTTGCAATTAAACGCCCCTTGGGGGGACCAGCCCCCCTTTGGGGTCCCACATGGCGGGGGGGCCAAACCTTTTTTCCCTTTTCCCCCGGCCCAGGGGTTCTTAACCCCAACAGGGTGGGTTTACCCCCCTTAAAAAAGGGGGGGGTTTTTGCTATCCTTTGATGGCCCCTCCCCCGGGCCTTTTCCCCCCCTCCCAAACTTTTTTTTTTTTTTATTTTTTTTTCTTTTTTTTCCCCCTTCCTTTTTTTCTTTTTTTCCTTTTTCTTTTTTTTTTCCCACACCCTTTTTTTATTTTTTCACTTTTTCCTTTTTCCCTTTTCCCTTTTTTTTTTCCCCCCGGGGTTTCCTTCCCGTTCCCTTTCCCCAAAGGGGTGCCATTCTGTATTGGACCTTTTCCTTGGGGACCCAGCCTTCAAGTGCCAGGGACCGCCCCCCCTTTGGCCCTTACATGGGGGGGGCCCACCTTCCCCCCCCTCGCCCCCTTTCCCCCTGCCGTCACCCCCCGGCCCTTTCCCCCCGGGGTTTTCCCTGCCTCGCGGGAAAAAACCACCCCTTTTCCGGCGGGGCCCCTCTTCGGGGGCGGCCCCCCACGACCCCCCGGGGATCTCCCCCCCTTTTCCCCTGGGGACGCCGCTGCCCCCCCTTTCCCCCCTTTCCTGGGGGACGGGGGAAAAGGCTGTCCATCTCCGACGCGTCGCGCCCCTCGCCGCCCCCGGGCAAATTTGGGTGGAAACGACCTGCCCCCAAGGCAGTAAAGGCCCCGAGGGGGCAAAAACCTATGGGGGCCCGAAGGCCCACATCCCAGTTTGGGGTTTTCACTATCAAGATCGTTTGCCATGGGTGCCAGGACCATCCTCCTTCCCCCAAAGGATGGGCGGGGGGGGTCCCTGGTTTTCCTCTCCCATCCCCCCTCCACAAAGCGGACGTGGGTTTTTTTTCCACTCCATGGGGGGGAAAAAAAAAAAGGGCCTTCACCCCCCCTAAAGGGATGGTGCCAACCCCCTCCAAAATAAACCCGGAAGGCGGGCTTGTTTCCCGCACCTAAAAGGCCCAGTTTGGTTCCGGTGTCCTTCGCGTCATCCCTTACCTTTTCAAGCGGCGATAAATACTGCGGGTTGCCCCCCCTGGAAACCTGGGCACTCGCCCGCCCTTTTTCCAGGGACGGATG
Organism: Chionoecetes opilio; assembly: GCA_016584305.1. NCBI lineage: Eukaryota > Metazoa > Arthropoda > Malacostraca > Decapoda > Majidae > Chionoecetes > Chionoecetes opilio. The sequence continues at coordinate 79,253 of JACEEZ010004948.1, forward strand.
AGATGGGGGGCCCTTGGGCCCAAACCTTAAGACCGGGGCAAACTGGGGGCCGGGAAAACGTGCCGTTTTGATTTTCCTGCTTCACATGACCCTCCCTTAAAAGTCCACGGCACTCCCCCTCTTAAAACACAGTTGGTTCCGGGGGGGTCTTTCCTACTTTACGGGAAAAACCCTTCCACCCTGCTACCTATCCCCAAAACCCCGGGTAGGACCCCCACTCCCCCCCGTCCACAACCGCCCTATCGCTTTTTTTTTCCTGCGGGGGTAAGCTCCTGGAGGGGACTGGGGGGCCCACTCGCCTATCCGTGTGGCTGGGGGTATGGCCATCTCGAAGGGTTTCCCAGGTGGTTTAGACCCCGCAGGACCACCCTAGATGTCCTGGCGAGCGGGGAGTATAACATTTTTGTGACACTTACCGGGGTAGGGAGGTCAGGGCCCTCCCTCTTTGGATTGAGGGAAAGCATTAAAACTCTGCGTCCCCAAAGGCACCCCTCCGTTTTTTGGCTTCCATGGGAATCAGGGACCCCCCCTCCCCTGGCTCCGGTCATTTTGCAGGCCGGCCCTTTTCAGGTTGCTTGGTCCCCTCCCCTCTCCTTCCCGCCCCAAAAATGCGGGAGAGGAGTGCCGAGGGTTCCACCCTCACCCTTTGCGTTCAATTTTCCTCCCCCTCAGACCCCCACATTCCCCCCCACTCCACCTTCTTTTTCTATGCAGACGACTTTCCATCATCAGCGGGACCCAAAACACTCGGGCCCAAAGGCCAAAAGCAAATCCCTTGCAGGGGGCCCGGGTTTGATCCACTAAATGACTGGTGGGGGAAAAAGGGGGCCCTCTAAAATTAATGCTCCCAAAAGCAAAATTATGTTCTTCACCCTCAACCCTGTCCGCCTCCCCACCCCTGTCACCCTTAGTGGCCCCCGGGGGCCTTTACAAAAGGCCCCCCTTTCCTTTCCTCGGTAGGGGCTGGATGGTCCCCCCCTTTGACCGGGGTCTAAATCATATTGATACCCCCGTACCACCGCCACGGGGCCCCCTAAACATCATAAAGCGGGGGGCTGGTGTCCGCGGGGGGGCCCAGTCGTGACCCCCTTTTTGGGAAACTACTACCAGGGGCCCAAAATTGACCCAAAGGTGTCCTATGGCAGCGGGCATTTAGGCCTTCAGCAGCCCTTTCCCCCCTGGGAAACGGGGACGCCCTGCAAAATGCCCCCCCTGGGGATCTCCAGGGGGGCCCAAGGAGGTCCCCACCTGTCATCGCCCTTAAACGCAGAGGCGGTATCCCCCCTTTGCAGTTAGTACACAGGAGGGAGATCTTGGTAGCCAGTACCACCCAAAACATGTCCCCCCGCCACCATCCACCCCCCCGCCACTTCTAGCCAAAATCCGGTGTGGGGTCCTCCCCCCTCCATCTGGCTTTCCGGGGGCCCGTCAGGCCCCCCACTGGCCCGTGCCTGGGTGGGCCCCCCTCTGTGCTGAAAAACCCGCCCCCCCACCTCCTACCAAACCCATCAGCCCACACTCCCCGGTTTCCCTCCTTTGGGTGGACTTTCCCCCTTTGGGTTTCCCTTTAAATTTTCCCGATCTTCCCCCCAAAAATTGCTAGCGTCCTGACCCGCTCCCTTTTTTCCCTCAAAATCGGGCAGTCACTCTAAACCCCACCCACCTTTTGGGTCTTCCTGACGGCTCTCACTCCCCCCCCATTCCGTTTTAAGGGGCTGCCGTCTATGAAAACCCCCGCTCCAACATCTGCAGGACGTGGCGGCTTTCCCCCTGAAACGGACGGGCCCGGGCGGCAAAAACTTTTTCGCCATTTTCCAGGCTGTGTCTTACCTGAACACCACCTACCCCAGCCAAGTTTTTGATCTAAAACAGACTCTTGTTCCCCCCCTCCCGTCGCCCGGCTTCCTCCAAAAGCCATGGTTCCCTTCCCCTGCCCAAAGGCTACTCCTCTCCCCCACATCATTGGGCTGGAAAAATCACCTTTCAGTTTTGGGGGCCTTTTCCCCCTTTTCAATATCCGGGGGGCAATGAGGTTGCCCGGGTGCTGCGCAAAAATGGCCCTCTCGGAGGTAAAAATCACCCCCCCCCCGCTGCCCCCTCCACCCCCAAGCGTTTTTCTAAAGTCGCCGCTCCGCCTGGGATTGGGCGCTCGGGGGACGCCCTCCGTGGGCCCCCTCCCTGGGTCAATACCGTACAGCTCCTCCCCCCACCCCTGGAAAAAGGACAAACGTTCCCCAGTCTTGGACGTCGCCCTTCACCCCCTTTGGGGCGGTCACAAAAACACTCGAAACACACCTGCTCGTCCCCGCGCTCCCCGCCCGACCCGCACTTTCCCCTGGTGCAGGAACGTTTCCCGGGGTCCCCTTGACCACTTTCCCGCCCGCGTGTCCCGGGTTCCACTCCCACCCACAACCTTCTACGGGTCTTGATCTTTATTTTGATCTTTATTTGGGAGTCAACCCCGCGATTCTGTCAGTGAAGCCTTTGGGGGCGGGTTTCCAAACACGTAACTGTTGGGAGAGAAAACAAAAGGGGGAAAACAAAACTAGGGGTTCTTTTTTCCCCCCCCTTTCCCCTCTCCCGCATCACTTTATACTTTGGGGCCCCCCCTTTACTTTAGGGGCCCCCCCGCCTTCTATTTCTCTCTCCTACGGGGCCCCAAGGGGTTCTCCCAAAAATTTTTAACCAAAATCAATCACCGACACACTCCCCACTCAGAAAACAACCCAAAGGGACTCCCCTCTCCCCTCCTCCTGTCTTAAACTCTCCCATTTTTCCCCTCCGAACCCTCTTTTTTCCTTTCCATATCTCCAACATCTTTGTTCAGCAACTCAAACCCTTTTACATTCCAGCATCAAGTGCTCCACGGTTTTTATCCACTCCTTTTCCCCACCATCTCCCCACACCCTTTTCTTTCCATCATTTCCCTTTAAACTGTTCATACGACTATTACCTCCGCGGCTTTTTCCTGGGTTCTGAAAAAGTAGGTCCCCTCCATCCCCCCATCCTAAACCTTTCATACCCTGGCTGGGGCCTTTCTCCTGTACCATTCCATGTTGATTTCTCATCATTCCCCCCCATTCTTCTTTCCCCCTTTTTCTTCCAATCTCCTATTTATTTTTTTTTTGCATACACCATACTCCCTTCCCCGCCCTACCCCGTCACAAACTTTCCCCGTTCACCTGTCCCCTCTTTCCCCTTTTTTTGAGTTCTTTTTTCCATTCCCATACAAAATTTCCCGTCCCAAACCTTGCTTGCCCATTTGGTGTCATCCATTCGTTTCTTTTAGCTCTGTTTCCTCAAATCCTGCCCTTTTCTTTTCCTCTCTCGAACGTTTCTCCATCCCTTTTCCTCTAATCGCTTTTTACTGCCACTACCTATTGGCTCCTAAAGCTATTCTGCCTGGTTTGTTTCTGTTTTTTCTTCCCCCTGTCCAAAATCCCCCCCTAGGAAAAATCATTGTTTCCAGGGCCCTACATTTAAAGTAAAAAAGGGGACTGCCCCTAAACCCCTTTCCCTAGTCCTTCACCACTTCACTTGTTGGCCCGACATCTTTCCCCCACTGCTAGCCTTCCAACCCACTGGTTTTGGGTTTTAGCTATCCCCCTCATTTTTTATTTTCCCCACAGCCTTTTAGGTCAACTCATCGCCCTGAAAGTCACCCCCTTTTTACCCAAACCCCCCTGCTGGCCGCCGCTGCCCTCCCCCATCACGTCGCCCCGCCGTCCCTGCCTCACCTGGCCCCTTCCCGAGGAAAAAATAAACAACTGTCCCCACTGTGATTAAATTCCCCGGTGTACACCAGGGCGAATATCTCGATTTCGACCACAGCCTTCAAAAAAACAAAAAAACAACCAAAACAATTCGGACGAGACGAAAGTAGTTATTTACAAAAAACCTCAATACCTAAGGAGTGAGTACTATCATACACTCCCACCCTTTTTGGGCGTAGTTAAACCCTTTTGCCCCCTTTTAAATTTAAAGGGTTTTGTAAAAACGTTTTTTGTAGCTCCTTTTTACAGGGTTTTGGTGGGTTTTTTTGTGGGGAAATTTTCGGTTTTTTGTGGGTTTTTGGGAGGTTTTTTGGGGTTTTGGTGATGGGGGTGGAAGGAAATTTTCCGAAATTTACTTTTTTTGACGTTTTTTTTTTTCTTTGTGTTATTTTGTTGTTGTTATTTTAAAATAGGACCAGGAAAGGGGGGGGGGTCCGGGTTTTAAAAGGACGGGGAGTTTCCCCCGGTCCCTTTTCAGAGACCCCCCTTTTTTCTTGGGCCCACAAATAAGGGGCTTTTTCTAATAGTGTTAGTTTTTTTTTGCGGCCAAAAAAAAAAAAAAAAAAAGAAAAATGAAAAAAAAAAAAGAAAATTAACCTAACCTTAAAAGGTTTTAAAGACACCTAACCTAACCTTATAGGGCCTTAAGGTTTTCCGGGTGTTTCGGGCCCCCTGGACGTTTTTGCCCCCCCCATAATCGCGGGCGTTTCGCCCCCATTAGGGGACGTTTCGCCTCACTTCATTTTGGGGGGGGGGGGGGGCCCCCCCATTGGGGCGTTTTTGCCCCCAATTAGCGGACGTTTTTGGCCCCCCCCTTTTTGGATGTTTCGGGCCCCCCTCGCGGGGCGTTTTGCCCCCCGGATTCGCCCCCCGGGGGAAATTTTCCTTTTAATTTTCAAAAAAATGTTCATAAGGAATACAAAATCACAGAAATACTGATCCCTGTATTGATCCATTTGTTTACGCACAAAATGATGACGAAATGCTGTTATCGACCGGTCTTAAAGGGACAGTGTACTGAATTCCGTACTAGAGCGGCCGGAATACATAAAACCATATATAGCCTTTGGATCATATCGAGTGTACGCTTTGAGTTTGATCCAGTTTTGGGTATTATTTACGATGGCACCAAACTTCCCTACTCAATTGGGAGCATGGTTTTTGTTTACCTTATTGTATTCTAAGAGACATTTCTCCTTGAGCTTTTCCGTCGCAAATCAATAGTTTCGGAGACATAGAACATTTTAGGTGGTGGAGGAATGTCTCCTTGTTTACAAAATGCCTCTCTCTTCCTCTTCTTGTGACCTACATCGCTTTTGTTGGGATTTTATTAAACTTTTATTATTGGACCAGTTCGGAGGTTAAAGGTTAGGTTAGGTTAGGTATAGTTAGGTTAGGTTAGGTTAGGTTAGGTAAGGTAAGGCTAGGTGAGGTAAGGCTAGGTGAGGTAAGGCTAGGTGAGGTAGCCACGGGTGCGCCTCCGAAACAAAAGCAATGCAGGTCACAAGAAGAGGAAGAGGGAGGCATTTTGTAAACAAGGAGACATATTCCTCCCCCCACCTAAAATGTTCTATATCTCCGAAACTATGATTTGCGACGGAAAGCTCAAGGAGAAAATGTCTTTTAGAATACAACAAGGTAAACAAAAACCATGCTCCCAATTGTGTAGGGAAGTTTGGTGCCATCGTAAAATGTACTAATTTTGTTTAAAATGAAAATACTTTACTAGGTGTTTGAAGACATTTGATGATTTAGTCATTTTATAGAATTGGGATAAACCGTTATTTTAATTTGGCATTTTGATGACTTTCTCATCTAAATTTCAATTCGTTACTTTGATTGACGTTTTTTGATAACAATGCATGGTGATTTGGCATTTTGACAACATCGTCTCTTAATTGCAATTATTAGTGATGAATACGTCACTTTGATTTGACATTCTGATAACCTCGTCACTTGATTGCAATTATTGGTGAATATGTACTTTTAATTAAACCTGAATGTCACTCCTTATTAGATTGAATTTGCGTAACGTTGTTGTATTTGACATTATTTTATTATAATTTTTGTTTCTGTATCAGTGCCTCATTTATATAATAAATTGCATTTGAATTGTAAAATGTCTCATTATTGGGTTTTTAGTACATCCGAGGCGGTTTGCCAATGAATGGACTGCCACTCATAGAGGGCTTTTTCTAACTACATGTCAAATTTCATAAACATTGGTTAAGAGTAAAAAAGTTCCGTCAGAAACGTCCATTAAAATTTTGGGATTGGAGAGTTCATTTTGTATATCTTAAATCACCAGGAAATGTTTTAAAATGGATGTTTTCTGAAGGAACTTTTTTATTTCTCATCTGAGTTTTATGAAATTTGACGTGTAGTTAGGTATTGGTTAGACAAACTAAGGTGTCAAAATTTGGAGAGATTTGAAGAAGAAAGATGGAAATTATTCGTAGAAAATCGAATATTCACTCAAATCTGTTTGAACTATATACGGAATTCGAAGTCACTGTCCCTTAAGGGACCGTTCGATACAGCATTTCGTCATCATTTTTGTTGCGTAAACAAATCCGATCAGTATTTCGATGCAGTTTGTAGTCATTTGTGAATGTTTTGAAACAGTATCGTAATAACGTGGGGCGAACTCCGGGGGCGAAAACGTCCGTTAAGTGGGAGGCGAAAAACGTCCGCGATTGGCGGGGCGAAAAATCCTCGGGGAAACGTCTCCCGGCATTTGGTTTTATTGAACCTAACCTAACCGTAAAGGTTTTAATGAAACCTAACTTAACCTTATAAGGTTTTAATGAAAACCTAACCTAACCTTAAGGTTTTAATGAAAACCTAAAACGTAACCTTTATAGGGTTGTAAGAAAAACCTAATCCTAAACCTTATAGGTTTAATGAAACCTAACCTAACCGTAAAGGTTGTATGAAAACTAACCTAACCGTAAAGTTTTAAGGAAACCTTAACCTAACTTCAAAGTAGTCGTCCAGACCATTTATCATTCCTGATTTAATGCAATCAAATCAAAGCCATTAACGAGATATCAACAATACGTAGGTTCACTTTGCATTTCCAGTCAGCCCGCTTTTAAATAATCCGCAATCAAAATCTGCAAAATCCCCGAGTTCTCAAAATACTCCAGACGATGCGGGCCAACTCAAGATCAGGCCTCGGTGAGTAGGAATAGGTGAAAAAGCTCTCCCGCCCGCAGATCAGATGGGATGTTAAACACAGGAGATATTATATAGTACTTGAAGATCTTTTGGGGTGTTTCTGTTGAATTTATTTTGCGATATGCCAGATTCATGCATCCTTTCTGGGTGCATAAGACAGCTGTGCCTTTCGAGAGAAGTTTGCACAATGTTTCCTACTGGATACCAAAACGTGTAAATGATGGAGAGGTTTGGCGGCGGACAAGATCAAATTGGCAAAGGGAAGTGACATTTGCAAGGGATTTGTAGTGATCACTTCCAGCGTGGATTGCTAAGCAACTGGAATGAAAGTGTCCTATGAGGAATGTAGCGAAATTGGATTTGAAGATAAGTCCAGGTTCCCGACAATCTACCCGGAGGGCAATGCTCCACTCTTGATTCGACCAAAACAAGAGTCTCAAGAAACTGACCCCCCCGCCCCTGGCCCTGTGCCAAGAGTTGCCAGACTTCCTGATGGGCATGGTGGGGGACGTCGATTGTACTCACGCAGTTCAGTCTCACCAGCCTCATGCTCAGCAACTAGGACCACGCCGCTCCTAAAAACGTCCATCGATTCCTGCTGTCAGGAATCGGGAAGTAATTAAGGTAACGCCTGTCAAGAGTATTATCAGTATCATACCTCTCTCTGTGCTCATGCTCTTTACTTGGGTTGGAAAAAAAATTCTAGAGTTCTTTTCCGCCCTATAGTGGGTTTTTTAGGGTTTAAAATTTAGTGTTCCCATACTCTCCCACTTCCCCCAAAACAGTTTGGGGATCTGTGGGAATGGATTGTCGGGTGGAGAACAAAAATTATGCATCGGCAACACGAAATTTACAGAGTTGTGGAGGGGGGATAAAAGTTCCCTAGATCTCGGTAATTTCCTTATATCTAGAGAAATTGCCGAACCAAAATTAACCTAACCTTAACGTGTTACCCCATGGGGCTTGACCCACCGATATTGGTCCGATAACCTAACCTAACCAAATCTAACCTAACATAACCCCAAAGCTAAACCTAGGCCTAACCAAATATAACCTACCATAACCTAAACAAATATAAACTAAACCTCCTAGCGCGCGGGGTTTGGGGGGGTTCTCGACACTTCGCGTCATCATTCTGTGACGGGATCGGCAGCTACACACATTTCTTGACTCAGAAGAAAATCCAAAAAGAATTTTCCCTAGTTTATTGAATTTTTTCAACACCCCAAACTCAAAAATTATTTTTTTTTTTTTTTTTTTTTTTTTTGCGACGCTTATTTTGTACCCCAGCCCAATACCCGCATTCCCCCAGGTCCCCAAGCTTGTTTTTGTGGGAGAGGGGGAGTATGTGGGCAAACACTAGATAATACCTTTTGGAGTTCTACTGCAGGTTCAATGCAGTACAAGGCACGTAGTTATAAAATCCTCAACTTGTCGATCTGATTATTTGCGTGACTGGAACTGTTGCACGATATTAATTGGTAAAAATTCTAGAGTCCTTTCCCGTCCTTATTATTATATTTTATCTTCCATCGACAGGCCCTTCACATATCCGCCGTCAGATACTTCTACCAAAAGTACATTATAAAGGAGGAGGGATGCCCCCTTCAACCCCCCCTCTGGACTCCCTAAACTAATATACTAAACCTTACCTAACCTTACCAAAAAGCTCCGATCTAATTCTCATTGCAGGGAAAAAACTAAAATTTTACAAGGAGTGGTAGGATAAAGGTTAGGTTAGTCATTATTGTTTTTGGATGTCTCGCTAGGAGGTTATTAGTTGAGGGTATGGTTAGGTTATAGTGAGGTTAGAATATTCATTAACCATATTATAATTTTTGAGGGGTCCTTAGGGGGGTCGTTTATTGGGGGGAGGGGCATCTCTCCCCACTTGTTAAATTTTTAGAGGTATCTGAAAGGATCTGTGGGAGGTGTGGAAGGAAAAAAAGGTATTATTTTACACTAGGGACCAGAATTCCCTACAGAAGGGAGTGTGGTTGGTTTGTTTTCCTATAGATTTCAAGCACATTCTCTCAATGAGCTTACGTCACAAATACTTACTTTTGGAGAGGTGGGTGGCAGAGAAATTCTTTATTGGGGAGGAGAAAGGCAAGTGTTTACGGGCAGCATATTTCCCAACTCTTATGTGAGTATGTGGTTTATGAGTGAAGACGTTTGCCTGTAGGCTTTTGAAAACAAACCATAGGATTTTCTCAAAAAATCACCCGCATTGTTGCTTCCCACACAAAGTGTAATTACTAATGGTTCATAGAAAACCTCATCAAAACCCTAACCGTAAGCTTAACGGCGGTTTTCAAGAGGTAAACGTGTCATAGTAATACTCCTCTAGTTTAACTCTTCTTCCTTTATGACCTGCATCCCCTCCAATTGATTCCTTGCCGTGGATCATTTTAATGCGAATTTTGACTTAAGTTAGGTTAAAAGGTGGGTGTTAGAGGTTAGGTTAGTGCGTAAAAGGTGGGTTACGTTAGTTAATTTCCATCTCCTATGCACTCGCTCTTTTGCACAACCGCTAGAAATTTATCCTACTTTCGGCAATAGTTCCACGTAAAAGTTTGTTAAATGTATATATTGAGTATATAAATCCAAAAAGAAATAAAAAACGGAAACAGTCGCCAAAAATGGGAACAACAAGGCGACTGAACAATTGGAACCACCTTGTGTCAGGATAATCCTATTGGCTGACAGTTCCAGGTTTACAGCAAATAAACAGGTCTATAAGTGAGGACGGTTATAATACGTGGTCTTATTCCTATCGGCAATATTTTCATAAACCTTATTGCAGTATTTCAACCCCTTACAAACAGCGTCGGAAATGAAAAAATGACACAATAGGGGTCTGGGGGAAGCAAACCCCCTCAGTAAGTTTAGGTTGCGTAAATCAATGACCAGAGTATAGGTAGGTTAACTAGAAGGGGATTCTGGGGGGCAGTTATGTGAGGAGAGTATTGGCATAGGGTGTATTTATAAACTGCAGCTTTACAGTTTGTGTTTTCTCCAGACCTTCACAGGATATATTTCAGATTTACCTCCAAAAAGTCATTATAAAGTGGGGGAGAGATGCTGCTTTCCATCCTCCTCTAAATAACCCCCTTCACCCCCACCCACCCAAAAAAAAAGTATTATAACCTAACCGTACAATACGCTCCTTCCGGACCTAAGGGCGGGAAAGCGACTAGAATGGTATGTATGGTTATAAGATTGTTTTTGTTGAACATATTTTCAGATAAAAACTATTTATTCTGAAGATTTTGGTTTTGAAAAAATGACCTTTGTTTTTCTTGTCAATCACTGGTTACTTTTATGGCCGTTTCTTAGTAGTTAATATAACATAACCAGTAAGCTTTGGTGCATCATAATTATAGTGTTTGCAGGTATGTTTAGTTTTTGTGCGTATTAATTTTTGAAAAATGGTACGTGAGTTAAGGACTTGACTGGAAAAGGGGGCTGGTCGTCCTATCTGGAAAGGGGAAACCTATATTGAGGTTAATTAAGTGATTAATTTTTTGAGGGGGTCTCGCTGAATTAGCTCTCTAGATTAGATTCGCTTATTTGAGAGGTTAGTATCGCTATGTAGTATGTATAGCATATGTTATGTATATCTGAAAACGAAGACCATAATTCGTGATCACCATTAGCCAAAAGCCACAATGAACCAAGTTTTCATCCATATATGGGATTTATTTTTTTTGCTAAAATTCTGAAGGGCTAGGTAGGCAAGGGTGTAGGGATTTGTGGAGGTAGAATCGTTTTGTATGCATTTACCCTTACCTTCTTTTTTCTTCTTTTTCCTTACCTTGTTTTCTTGATATGCCCGCCCACAAAAACACTTCAAACCCAGATCAGTACCGAACTTGTGTTTGTTTGAATTTCAAGATTACCAAATGTTCTGCTAGTAATTAAACTAGGCATATGCATCAATATGTCGCACAATATATCACAATAATCTGTTACCGGGAATTGGATCTTGTGTTTTATGGGTTTATAAACCAAAGCCATGTTTTATTTCTGACTTAAACTGAAAACACCCTTTTCTTTTTCCAGGTAAGCTGCCTCGATGTCTGTCGGTAGTGGATGCCGATCCTTCCATTGACAAAACCGCACCCTTCTTGATGAAGTCAGAGAGGCTGTAGCAAAGTTGAGGGAGTGGAAAGGCAGCTGGTCTGTTTGTAATATCAGTGCGGAAGCTCCTCAAAAGCTGGGCGGGTTTGAGCCTATGATCCTCGGGTTGCAGGTTTGTCCGACTGCCGTGTGGCAATCAGGTATCATTTCCCTCCAAAACGGAAAAGGGGTGGTCGTCCCTATCTGGAAGGGAAAGGGGGTACCGTCAGGACTGCCAAACAATTACCGCGGGTATTACACTTTTGCCTCAGCGTACCAGGAAGGTGCTTGCCCATCTATTGCGACAATGATCCCCAGTCATCTGCTGAAGCATCAGAGACCTCAGCAGTCTGGGTTCACACCTGGTACAGAAACAACGGACCGTATCCTAGCGATTCGTGTCCTGGTGGAACGCCGACGTGAGTTTCGCAGGGGATGCTTGCAGCCCTATGTTGATCTCAAGAAGGGCGTTTGACTCAGGTGGCATCGTGAGTTCACTCTGGGATCTCTGCGACTTGCGGATTCGCAAGACTATGATTTGATAACTGGTTGTTACTCCTGGTCTTCGCGACTGAGAGTGCAGGAAGTGAAGTGTGGGGGAGGTAGTATATCAGCTCTTTCTGTAAATACAGGATTGATGCCAAGGGTGGTCCTTGGCCCCACACTTTTTCAAACATTGTATGGACTGGGTATTTGGCAAAGTTGTAGATCAAAGTGCATTGTGGAGATCCTCGGCAACACCAAGATCACTGATCTTGTTGTGCTGATGATGCAGTAATCTTTGCTGAGTCGCTGGAGTCCTGGTGATGCGCTCGAGGCGCTGCACGAGGAGGCAAAGCCTTTGTGACTTGAGGTCTCCGGCTTAAGACCAAGGTCCAGGTGTTTGTGAGGCTTACTCAGGGAGTGGAGCGTAGGGTGGGCCAAGGCGGACGCGCCCGTTGGCGTTATGAGAGCCCAAATGATGGATTGATTGCATGTAACTGATGCCCATGGGAAAAATTGGAGTGCAAACAACAATGTGCTAACTGTGGGGTTTTCACACAACGTTGTTCTACAAGGTTGTACATCTACCACTTTAGAATCAAGAAGTGACATTCATCAGTTTTCCATCTGATAGAACATCTGATAGAACCAGCAGCTGATAACATTCGTTTCTTTCCCTTCCCCTCTCTTTCCCATTCATAGTTTCACTTTTATTCTTAACCCTCCCCTTTATATGCTTTGCCATAGTGCCATAATGACATGGGGTACTGGTCACATTCACCTTTTTAGGCATTAAATCAATCAATCAAACAACAATGTCCACTGTTTTTCACAACATGAAATTCACTGTATTATCAATTTTGCAAGAAAATAAAAGTATATTGTTGTAGTAAGGATGTTATGAATTACCTTACTCATGATGGCACCATTGACGGACAGGTTACCATTTGGTGGCTCTGTATGTCAGGAAGGCAACCTCCAAGGCCCAAGGGTTAAGACACACCCCGGAAATCGGGTGCACTGTGATGCACTTAAAGTTAGCATTGGGGATGTTGGGTCCTTCAGCTTTGCTTTGACACAATATTCCGTGGTTTGGCAAAATACCATTCCCTAGCTGTTGGCATTCAGCTGGCAATTTTCCACACCGGCACCTGAAAGAATATATGCTCGAAAATCAGTGGAAATATACAAACATTTTTGGAAAGCAGATCCATACAACGAACTGAAACTTCTATAACAATGATAAATATAACAAAAATGTGGTCGCTAACTTGTAATACTGTTATCATTATGATGTTATATGTGGCAGGGAAACAAGGGTTGTATGAAGGGGAAGGGAACTTAGTTTTATATATATATATATATATATATATAACATAAGTGTTGATTAATGTCTGTCATGTTGCCACATTTTGGTTCCCAATTTATCTCGTTATAGTGGTATAGTGTACACTGTACACTGCACACTATAGCTATAGTACAGTGGCCCTCAGTCCTCAGGCCCCTCACTGGTTATATGGAAATGTGGGTGCAGAAGTTTGGCATTTGTAAATATCGAATAAATTAACATTATTTTTAAAATGATTAAGGCTTGATCATTCACAATTTTAGACCTATGCCTCTCCGCTCAGGCATAATCAGTGGCATAAACTACGAAAATTCGGTGACACCCGCCCCCAACTGGCCATGGCTGCCGTATTTGTATATGTTCTAATACCACCACTGATTTCGGATCCTTAGAATATGTCCTTAGCCCCTTCTATGTGGATCAGAAGTCCCTTAGCTTCCGCTTGCCTAGTGCCCCCACCCATTTACAGATACCTAGTACGCCACTGGCCAGACTGGCCGACTTGGTTAGACACCACCAATGCAGACTGTCTAAGTCTGTATTGTCTGGCAGTCTGCATCACAAATCTGTCATCACTCCTTTGGCCTGTCACACTTTCGCCTTCGCCCGATATTTCCAAATCTATGCATAGTTAATGCTAGTATGTGGTTTCCGAGTATGACGTTGACTGAACGCCTCCAAAAATAACCATAGGATTTTCTCGAAAAGTACCTTTCATTGGTGATTCCCACACACAAATACCAATTTACTCTAGACTTTTACCAATCGTGTTTGGATATACGTGCCAGGTCCTCATGCTGAACCTGAGGCTCTGCTAACACCTGTTCATCCACCTCGTACTCTGTCGCTCAAAACATATAGGGATGGGATCCCCTGACTATTCTGAGGTTTCGTTTTTCTCATATACGCGGACCAGCGTCATTTAGTTCGGTCTCAGATTGAGGCTTCGTACTCTAATTCTGTCACAGGACCGATTCACTGTATGACACTGAAAGTCCAATCGCTCATCATAAATTTGACCTTTGAAAGGTGTTACAGATGTTTACATTGGAGCTCTATACATTATTATGACGTCATCAATAACAGTCGTAGCCCTGTTGGATGGGGAAAGGGGGGATTTTTTTTTTTTTTTTTTTTTTTTCCGCGCGCTTTTACAAAAGTCGTTTTTTACGGAAATAAGGCCTGGAAATCAATTATTTTTGGTGGATTAGGTGTTTTGAATGTGCATTCAACATAATTAGGCAAAAAAAAAATGGGTCTGGACGACTACTTTAACCACAAAGTATACTTTTTTTTTTTTTTTTTTATGGTTGCGCAAAATAAAACTATCTCCATTAGAACAAGCACCTATTGTAGGCCAAGAAAAAATAGTCGGTGTCTCTGAAAACGACCACGAAACTCGTCCATTATAACCGAGTCAGTTCGTACAAAAGTTGTTTCTGTCAATTTTTACGGTAGCGTTTGCCCACATTCTCCTCCTTCCCCCAAACCCACACACACACACACACACACACACACACACACACACACACACACAATTGGGAGTGTGGTTTCTGTTTACCTTATTGGATTCTAGGAAACATTATCTCTCCGTGGTGTAGGGGAAGCACGCTCGATTCACAACCGAGAAGTCCCGGGTTCGATCCCCGGGCGGAGCGGAAACAGATGGGTTGTTTCCTTAAAACCCCTGTCCCTAGTTAACCGAGCCCCTGTCCACCCAGCAGTGAATGGGTACCGGGTGTTAGCCTGGGGTTTGTGACCTGCTCTCCGGGGTGGTGGCTTCGGCCAACACTAAGCACTAAGGAGGAATGATAAAAATGTTGATATGGAGACGGGGCCATACGAGCGTTGCTCAAGCCCTGTAAAATACAACTAGATGAATACATACACACACACACACACACACACACACACACACGCAGGTGGCCAGTTTGGATTTAGAGGAGGAATGTCATGTACAACGAATTTATTGAGCTTTTACTCGAGAGTGATCGATGTGACGCAGGAAAGAGAGGGGTGGGTCGATTGCATTTACTTGGACCTAAAGAAGACATTTGACAAGGTACCTCATAAGAGACTGCTCTGGAAGCTAGAACATGTAGGAGGATTGAAGGGTGGTTTGCTGAAGTGGATGGAAGACTTTTTGAACAACAGAGAGATGAGAACAGTAATAAAAGATCAAAAGTCAGAATGGTGCAGTGTGATAAGTAGAGTTCCTCAAGGATCAGTATTGGCCCCAGTGATGTTTTTGGTCTATGTAAATGATATGACAGAAGGAGTAAACAGTTATATGAGTTTATTCGCTGATGATGCTAAATTACTAAGAAAAGTAGAAAGTAAAGAGGACTGTGAGGATTTACAAAAGGATCTAGATAATATTTTCAGATGGAGTCAATTATCGGAAATGGAGTTTAATGCCAAAAAGTGTAAAGTGATGGAAATGGGCAGTAGCAAAAAGAGACAGAGAGGAAAGTTATTCGATGGGAAATGAATGGATAATCAAAACAAAGGTCGAAAAAGATCTGGGAGTATTAAGGACAATTTGTCACCAGAGAAGCATATAAACAAGATCACAGGAGATACATATCAGTTGCTGAGGAATATAAGAATGGCATTCAAATATCTGGATGAAGAGATGATCAAGAAATTGATAACATCTCTGATTCAACCAAGGTTGGAATATGCGGCAGTGATTTGGTCACCACATAAAAAGAAGGATATAAGGAAGATTGAGAGAATACAAAGAGCAGCCACAAAAATGGCTCCAAGCCTGAGAGATTTACCATATGAAGAAAGACTTTCAAGACTAAAACTCCCAACACTTTAGAAAAGAAGAGAAAGGGGAGATTTTATAGCAGTGTATAGAGAGCATCAATGGGTCTGGAAAAAATTGATAGAGAAGATCTGTTTGTGTGGGACGACAGAAGTACAAGAGGTCATGAGAAGAAATTGAAAAGGACAACATGCAAGAGGGATATAAAAAAATACAGCTTCCCGTATAGAAGCATAGAAGCCTGGAACAACCTTGATGCAAAAGTGATTAATGCAAGAAGTATTCAGGACTTCAAAGGCAAACTGGATAATAGTAGATTTGGAGACGGGACAGTACGAGCATAGCTCTTTTCCTGTATGTTACAACTAGGTAAATACAACTAGGTAAATACACACACACAGATACACACACACACACACACACACACACACACACACACACACACACACACACACACATAAACACACACACACACACACACACACACACACACACAATTGGGAGTGTGGTTTCTGTTTACCTTATTGGATTCTAGGAAACATTAAGTTTTGTGAGCTTCCGTCGCAAATCATTACTTCTGGAGATAATGACATGTTGTTTATAGGGAGGCGAGAGACAAGTGTTTACGTCCGCCACACTCTTCTTCCTCTTGTGACCTGCATCACCTCTGTTCTTTCCTTGCCGCGGACACTTTTTTAATGCAGATCTGGCTTTAGTTAGGAGGTTAAAGCGTGGGAATAGGTTAGGTTAGGTTAGATTAGTGAGTAAGGCCCGTACCGAGAGTCAAGGCGGTAGAGCGACGAACGGCGAGGTACCGACGAGCGGCAGAACCTTCAAATCGTTACCGAGAGGGGACAGAAATGCAGGGTTGGTTAAGGTATTGCGCGGCGGTGTATTGGTAACAGTGTTCCTTCAAACTTTGTTGCCTTTGTACGACTATAAATAGTCTATAATGCGAATTTGCCCGTATACTCATCAAAAACATCAACAGATAAGTTGTTCGGCTATGAACTTGGTGAAATATATATTTTATGAAGTTAATTAACAGTAGAGGCGTGTATACGTAACTTTGTAACACATGTAAACATGTGCGAGAGAAATTTGCTGGCGGGTTTGGCAGCGACCTTGATGATGGTGGCGGCTCAAGCAATAGCCACCCCGCTACCCTGAGCCTCCTGCATTATTGTCACTGAAATCACTTATTGTCGCATATATAATACCTAATAATCTTATACTTATACTTAAATACATATTGGAAAGTATATTGTTAACATATCTCTTAATCCCTCCAGATTAGGAATGTAATAAAAATTCATGGAAGGTTGAGCGAAGACACGGCTGTACCCGTGTCTGCAACCTTGACCGCCAACCTTCCTCGCTGCTCTTCCTTCCAAAACAAACCCCTTATATCGTAAGCGAAGGTCTGCTGTTCGTCGTTCGTCGCTCTACTGCCTTGACTCTCGGTACGGGCCTAAAGCTGGGGTTAGGTTAAAGCGCATTTTCGCGGCCGCTCTGGCCCGGTCTGGACTGGGCTAGTCCCGGGCGGCCACTGTTTTTGCGAGGCAGTCTGGAACGGTTTAGCCCAGTCCAGTCCGGTGCAGCCCAGATAGCAGGACCACCTTGGACCAGTGTGGGGAGAACTGGCGTATGCGCACTACAGTCAGCGGGGATGACGACCAGGAGCTTCTCGTGCTGCTGATAAGACATGAAACACCGTGATGGCCGACCATAAGACTAAAGTAATTTCACGAAAAATAACAATATTCGCA
Source organism: Chionoecetes opilio (assembly GCA_016584305.1). Classification (NCBI taxonomy): domain Eukaryota; kingdom Metazoa; phylum Arthropoda; class Malacostraca; order Decapoda; family Majidae; genus Chionoecetes; species Chionoecetes opilio. Next base: position 96,701 of record JACEEZ010004948.1, read on the forward strand.
ATTTGCTGAAACAACATCTTGAGAAATTAATGTACCGTCAACAATACTATGTTGCATTTCTGCCCGGAGGACCGCCCACTCGATCCCCCAGCCAATAGGAACGACGAATGGGACGGGGCCAGTCTCGATGTATTTTCGCGACCATCAGTCCACCCTGACCCGGTCCGGACTGGACTGAACCAGGGCGGTGAACGTCACGAAAATGCGCTATTAGTTTAATTTTCATATCTCCTATACACTCCTTCCTATTAAAAACATCTTATATCTCCATAAGTAGTGATTTGCGATGGAAGTTCATAGAGAGAATGTTTCTTAGAATCTATTAAGGTGAACAGAAACCACACTCCCAATTGTGTCGCCAAATATTACGAATGATGGCATCACTACTGCTGTGTCTGTGCCACTGAAGATGATACACAGTAGTTTATATCATGACTGTAAACTACCCTGTTCAGCGTATGCTTTGTATCTGCATATAACGTTAATTTCATATGTTTTTTT
>JACEEZ010004949.1:0-2500 GCA_016584305.1 Chionoecetes opilio
AAAGGAAGAGAAAAAGAAGAGAGAGAGAGGAGAAAGAAGAGAGAAGGGGGGAAAGGAAAAAGAGAGAGGAGAGAGGGGGAAAGAGAGAGGGGGAGAAGAGAGGAAAACGTTTTGTTTGAATGATGTTTTTTGATGAATGTTTTTTGACTATGACTTTGACTTGACTTTGACTTGACTTTGAGAGAGAAGAGAGAGAAAAGGAGAGAGAGAGAAGAGAGAGAGAAAGGGAGGAGAGAGAGAGAGAAAAGAGAGAGAGAGAGACGAGAGAGAGAGAGAGAGGAGAAGAGAGAGAGAGAGAGGAGAGAGAGAGAGGAGAGAGAGAGAGAGAGAGAGAATTAGAAAAAGGGAAGGAAAGTAAAGCAAGAACTGCATGAAAATAAGAGAATTACAGAGAAGGAAAGAGAGAGGAGATAATCTGATGTAGGAGAAGAGGAGGAAAGAAGCAGAACAGTCGATGTGAAGGGAAACATAAAGACAAAATCGCAGTAGTCGAATAATCTGCTTATGCTCGACTTTGGTGCGAAATTTTCCCGATGTTCTTGCCTCGACGGCCGCCTAGCAAAACCGTACTTAACCGGACGCCGCGGGGGCCACTATTTCATATGTTATTGACCCCAAATATCAGATCATCCGGAGAAATATGACGGGAACCACTTGTCCATCATCCGAATTTTACGCTTGGAAAAAAAAGTGGTTAGCAATTTTTCGTCTTCACTTTTTTTTTTGCTTTTGATCTAATTTTTCTGCGTCTGTTTCTTTTTGTTTCGTTTTTTTTCTAAAGTTTCAGCTTCTTTTCATTCTTTTTTTGTTATTTTTTTGTGTGTAATCTCATTGTTCTTGCATTATCATGACGTTTATTTGGTACACACACACACACACACACACACACACACACACACACACACACACACACACACACACACACACACACACACACACACACACACACACACACACACACACACACACACACACACACACACACACACACACACACACACACACAAAGATGTCGGCGCGTGTGACCATTTCCTCGCGTGTTATTATTAGGTCCAAAGAATCCATTGAAGCTGATTTACTTTCACCCTAATCGCATGTCTCTCTCCATTGTGACTTAATCTTAACGGTGACTTACGACTCGACTTACGACTCGGCCACGGATGGGAGGCGGTCGAAACACACTCATTTAGCCTCGTAAGTCTTGCACGTGACGTTATGTATCGGAAGAGTTAAGTCGGCTTGACGGAGAACACACCACACACACACACACACACACCAAAAACACACACACACACACACACACCACACCACACACACACACACACACACACACACAACCCACACACACACACACACGTTCATGAGGTATAATCACATTTTGTTTTATATTCATTCCATGTTCTTTATCAAATTTCATCATGTTTTTTTCCATCGTTCTATAAATGGAAGAGGAAGGAAGGAAGGAAGGAAGGAAGGAAGGAAGGAAGGACGGAATGAAGGAAGGAAGGAAGAAAGGAAGGAAGGAAGGAAGGAAGAAAGGATGGACAGGAAGGAGGGAAGGAAGGAAGGAAGGAAGGAAGGAAGGAAGGAAGGAAGGAAGGAAGGAAAGGAAAGGATAGGAAAGAAAAGAAAAGGAAAAGAAACGCAAAGGGAAGGAAGGAAGGAAGGAAGGAAGGAAGGAAGGAAGGAAGGAAAGGAAAGGAAGAAGAAGGAAAGAAGGAAAAGAAAGCAAGGAAGGAAGGAAGAAGGGAAGAAGAAGGAAGGAAGGAAGGAATTGGGAAGGAATGAAGGAAAGGAAAGAAGGAAATACAGAGGTATAAAGGGCTTAAGGCAAAGGGAAAAAAGGGAAAACATAAATATACTCATGACGGATACAAAAAATTAATCCCTTAACTCTAGCTTTGTCATGAGCCGCCCAGTGTTACGAGAAGAACAAAATCGACTCATGTCTCCCGCCGCCTTGTCTCGTCTCCCAATGATGAACTACCTCGTTAAACCCACCCCCCCCTCAGTCACGCCATTACAAAAGACACGTTGTTAGGCTATACTCCCTACCGCCTTCTCTATCTTCTCTAATAACTAAACTACACTAACTTCACTACAACTAAACTCTGACATTTGTACTGGTCGCGTCTTATCATCGTGACGTGTCCATAAGGGAAGCCTGACATTTAACGTTGATTCCACCGCCTATGGTATGTTTTTTTTAACGAGGTGAAAAATCCTGACTCCTTTGCTGCTGACCGACTGATATTTGATGCCAGGAGAAGGGAATAGTACGTTTCTTTTTTATTTCAGTTGTATTTTATCATAGTTAACCATATTATCAGGTAAACATAGGCATAATTTTAAGCATAAAATCTGAAGATAGAATGGAGTTTTTGCCTGGTTAATCAAAATATACTGTAGACACTTTTTTTTACTCAACAGTTTCCCCTCAAAGGAACCCCCCAACGGCCTCTCCTCCCCCTCAGTTCCCCTCACAAGCCCTTCATTGATG
>JACEEZ010004949.1:17500-22500 GCA_016584305.1 Chionoecetes opilio
AACTATTATCGTACTAGTAAGTTCAGATTCATGGAGCTAAAGAAACAGTCATCGAATCTGGAATAAAAAAGGGTAGCTATATTGAACTGTTTGTAAATCCTTTGTAATCCCTGTGCAATCAACTTTTTTTTTTTCCACTACTCTTCCTCCTTCTAACTATTGCTCCTTTACAGACAAGTTGTTAGAATTTGTGGTTTAAATGGAGGAGGGGGAGAGGAGGAGGAGGAGGAGGAAGAAGAAGAAGCAAAATTTTCCCTCCACTCTTCCTTCCTCTTCCTGCAAATACTTGTGGAGGTGAAGAAGGAGAAGGAGGAGGGGGAGGAGGAGAGATGAGGAGGAGGAGGAGGAAGAAGAAGCAAAATATTCCCTCCACTCTTCCTTCCTCTTCCTGCAAATCCTTATGGAGGTGAATGGTCTCAGCATGCAAGGAGGAAAGAAAGAAGGAATTACAGGAAGGGAAGGAGACTTATAAGTTTTTTCCCCCAGTGACTTACGACGTGAACGCCATTGACCCCCTGTTACTTACGCGCCATTACTGGGTGTGGATTTCATAGTTTCTCGACATATCAAAAGAAATTGTAATGCATTTGCGCCATAACGTTGTTCTTTACGCCATTATAACGAATTCAAAATAACTGCTGAGTCAATACGAACGAATTTTTCCTCCTCCTCCTCCTCCTCCTCCTCCTCCTCCTCCTCCTCCTCCTCCAACTCCTCCAACTCCTCCAACTCCTCCTCCTCCTCCTCCTCCTCCTCCTCCCTCCTCCTCCTCCTCCTCCTCCTCCTCCTCCTCCTCCTCCTCCTCCTCCTCCTCCTCCTCCTCCTCCTTCCTTCCTATCCTTTCTCTCTTATTATCTAGTTAGTGTAGTGTAGTTAAAGCAAACAGCCTTGTAAGGACCTATCGGTCTGTTGCTGTTTGTGTTTCCTTTGTATTCCTTTGTATTCCTCCTCCTCCTCCTCCTCCTCCTCCTCCTCCTCCTCCTCCTCCTCCTCCTCCCTCCTCGTTCTCACCTACCGCAAATTTCTCCCTGATTATGGACATTTTCTGGACTGTTCCGGTGCATTACTGTTTCCGGTGCACTAATATGTCAGGTATTTCCCGGTAAAATTTCTCCGGTTTCAAATTTTAGTGCAACTTCAAAATATAGGTTCATGTTAGCTAGTTTACTTAAGCTGGGTATTTCTTTTCCTTCAAGTTTTCCTCATAATATTATTTTTGTTGCAATTCTATCATAGTTTTTTTGTAGTGTTTTTGACTTACAGACTTTCGTTTTAATATGTAGAAATAGGAAAAATGAGAGGAGGAGGAGGAGGAGGAGGAGGAGGAGGAGGAGGAGGAGAAGGAGAAGGAGAAGGAGAAGGAGAAGGAGGAGAAGGAGGAGGAGGAGGAGGAGTCAATATTAGGAAAAGTCAATGATAAAACTGAAAAAAGACACCAAAAGCAACAAGCAACGTAGGAGAGAGAGAGAGAGAGAGAGAGAGAGAGAGAGAGAGAGAGAGGAGAGAGGAAGAGAGAGAGAGAGAGAGAGAGAGAGAGAGAGAGAGAGAGAGAAGAATGAAAAAAAATAATAATGGGTGTCTTGAAGTTCATTTATTAAGTTGATGAGTCTTATGCTAGTGAATAATCGAGTCATTTGAGCCTTGCAAGGAATTACATTAATTACCATACGTGGTGTGTGTTGGCGGAAGGATCGGAGCTGCTATTAAAGCCAGCTCTTATCTTCCATGGGATCTGACTGGACCAGACCACCAACGTGAGAGAAAAAAAAGAGAGAGAGAGAGAGGAGAGAGAGAGAGAGAGAGAGAGAGAGAGAGAGAGAGAGAGAGAGAGAGAGAGATGACTACTTTTCCCTTCCTCCTCCTCCTCCTCCTCCTCCTCCTCCTCCTCCTCCTCCTCTTCCCTCCTCCTCCTCCTCCTCCTCCTCCTCCTCCTCCTCCTCCTCCTCCTCCTCCTCCTCCTCCTCCCTCCTCCTCACTGCTGCAGGGGGCATGAAGTGCCGGCGTCCTACTTGGAAAGTGCACTACCGCAGTGGATTGTACGGAGCTGGGGCCTGATTGACTGCTGCCTCCCAAGAAAGCGCCAGGCAAGGCTGCCGCACCACCCTTGAACTTCCACACTGAGCCTACACCAACACTACATTAGACCTCATACACACACACAGATAGCCCCGAGTTAACGGTTACCACTACTACTCTCGACCTGTGACGGGTTGTGGACCAGTAAGGGCCCTGTCAGTTAGTGAACCACCATCGGGATTTAAGGTACCAGGGTCCACTGCTGCAGGAGGCATTGAAGTGTACGGCGTCCTACATGGAAAGTACACAATCCGCAGTGGATTGACGGAGCTGGGCCTGATTGACTGCTGCCTCCCAAGAAAGCGCCAGGCAAGGCTGCCGCACCACCCTTGAACCTCCACACTGTGTTCACACCATTACAAAACACGCATAACATGACCAATCTATCAAGCACTAAACCTACCCCCACAAACTAGTAGTAGTTAGCCATAGATTACAGCTTTCAACTTTCCTCACAATTCCATGCAGTTTTTCTATACTGCATGGTATCACTTCATTTCCGGCCAGCTTCGGCTGGAGGGATGGGTGGGTGGGGAGGAGCCTTCTACTTTCCTATCCTTTCTCTCTTATCATCTAGTTAGTGTAGTGCAGTTAAAGCAAACAGCCTTGTAAGGACCTATCGTCTGTTGCTGTTTGTGTTTCCTTTGTAATCCTTTGTAATCCTCCTCCTCCTCTTCCTCTTCCTTCACAGTGGGTTTTATTCTATTTCTTGTCAGACATAAACTTTTTTCTCCTGACGAAGCGTTACATTAGCGTTCCTCCTGCGGCTTTAGGGGGGGCGGGGGGGAGGGGAGGGGTGCGGAAGGAATGACAGGGGGTCCGGGGGGGAGGGGGGAACCAGAACCCTAACAAATGACTAACTGTGAAAAAACCTTTTAAAAACACCCAGGGTGCCTTTCTCTCTCTCTCTTCTCTCTCTCTCTCTCTCTCTCTCTCTCCTCTCCTCTCCTTCTCTCCTCTCTCTCTGTCTCTCTCCTCCTCTCTCTCTCTCTTCCTCTCTCTCTCTCTCTCTCTCTCTCCTCTCTCTCTCTTCTCTCTCTCTCTCTCTCTCCTCTCTCTCAGACGACGTTAAGAAGATGACATAAGGCTGGTTGCGCAGACAGACAGAGACAGACAGACAGACAGTTACACACTCACACACACACACACACAGGTACACCGACAGACAGACAGACAAACAAACAGACAGTTGGATTTACTACAAGATGTGCAGTTAATCATTTCACATTTACTTCTCTCTCTCTCTCTCCTCCTCACTCTTCCTCCTCTCTCTCCTCTCCTCTCTCTCTCTCCCTCCTCTCTCTCTCTCTCTCTCTCCTCTCACTCTCTCTCTCTCTCTCTCATCTTCTCTCTCTCTCTCTCTCTCCTTAGATAAACTATAATGATTAATAGTTCTGAGAAGTATCGGATCAGAGGATACTAAGATAGGGTTTAGATCCTTCAAGCAGGACTGAAGGAGGATTCGAATGCATTCAGTGTATCAAATTCCTGAATAAGCACCACACTTGTTTTATTGCCGTCTGACCTTTCCTTCACGTGCCCATGTGTCACTTTAGCATCGAATACCACTTAGTTATATTTTACTATACTTGTCAAACCACTTATGAGAGAGTTTTTCATATGGATATACTAATGTTAAGAGTAAATTATTTGTTGTTTTCACTTCTTTTTTTCTCTCTCTCTCTCTCTCTCTCTCTCTCTCTCTCTCTCTCTCTCTCTCTCTCTCTCTCTCTCTCTCTCTCTCTCTCTCTCTCTCTCTCTCTCTCTCTCTCTCTCTCTCTCTCTCGACCAGCCGCATAATTGAACGATTAATTATTACAAAACCCATTCTTTCATCACTCTTTTTCCTCCATTATCTGATTCATTATCTTTGACTCATTCACTCACTCCACTCACTCACTCACTCACCCACCACCACCACCACCACCACCACCACCACCACCACCATCCCTTAAACATCCCTTCCCCCGCATCACCACATCACAAACACCCACCAGTATTACACCTCTCACCATTATAATCAACATAACATCACCACCATCACCACCATCACCATTACCCAATCTACTCACCATACACAATTCCCTCTGTATCACCATCCTACCTGACAATCTTCCTGCTCTTGTAAACTCTTGTAAACTCTTGTAAACTTACCTGTCAATTGAGTTACCTAAGCCACTGATTGACCCACCTGGCGCCCCTAACGTACCTCTCCTCACCTGGGCAGGTACGTCCCCTTGTTATGGCCGCTAATGAGAAGGTGTGTGTGGGGGGGAAGGGGGGGAAGGTTAGATAGGAAGGAAAGAAAGTGAGAGGAAGTAAGGAGAGAGCTCAAAAGTTCCACCTCAGATGTCCCTCCAGTATACCTACCTCTCTTTCTCCCTCTACCTGCCTCTCCCCCTCTTCCTTTCTACCTGTAATTACCTGGTCCCGGGTTCGTCCTCGTCTTGGCCTCGCCGTGGACTCGTTGTGTCTCGCTGGGCGTCCTCGTGTGATTGATGGAACAGTTGCAGGAACGTGATTGCAATTGATTAACTGTCAATTTTTTTTCCTTTCACTCCCGAGGCGATTGAGGCTAATTATAGGCCTGATTCATGGAGGGAAGGGAAGGGAAGGGGTGGAAGGGAGGGGAGGGGAAGGAAGGGGGAGGGAGGGAAGGGGGGAGGGAGGGAAGGGGGAGGAATGGAAGTAAGGGAAGGGAGGGGAAGGGAGGAGAGGGAAGGGAAGAGAAGGGAAAGGGAAGGGGAGGGGGAGGAGAGGGAAGGGAGGGGAAGGGGGGGAGAGGAAAGGGAGAGAAGGGAAGGGAAGGGGAGGGGGAGGAGAGGGAAGGGAAGGGAAGGGGAGGGAAAAAAGAGGGATAGGGGAAGGGATGGGAAGGGAAGGGAAGGGGGAGGAAGGGAAGAGAAGGGGGAAGAATGGAGGGA
>JACEEZ010004949.1:27500-32500 GCA_016584305.1 Chionoecetes opilio
TCCTCCTCCTCCTCCTCCTCCTCCTCCTCCTCCTCCTCCTCCTCCCCTCCTCCTCCCTCTCCCTCCTCCCTCTCCTCCTCCCCCTCCTCCTCCTCCTCCTCCTCCTCCCTCCTCCCTCCTCCTCCTCCCCCCCTCCTCCCCCTCCCCCTCCCCCTCCTCCTCCCCCTCCTCCTCCTCCTCCGCCTCCTCCTCCCATTACCTTTCCCTTTATCCCCATTTCCTTCCTCTTCCCTTCTCTTTTACCTTTCCTCTCCCCTTCTTCTCTCCCCTACCTTCCCCCTACCTATATTACCCCTTCTTATAGCTCTGGTAATGGGATGGAATGTACCGAGAGAGAGAGAGAGAGAGAGAGAGAGAGAGAGAGAGAGAGAGAGAGAGAGAAGAGAGAGAGAGAGAGAGAGAGAGAGAGAGAGAGAGAGAGAGGACATCAGGAGTCTCAACACGTACTTTACATCACGTTTACCAAGTTTTCATTAATGGGCGCACGTGTTTTTCGCAAAGACCACAAATTCTGTATCGTAAAATTATTAAATAGACGATTTTCCTCCCCCCCCCTTCAACAATAGAAATATAAAAAAACCGCTGCGATTTTACGTACTCAATAACCCTTCATTCCTTCCTCCCTCCTTCACTTCCTTTCCTTCACTTCCTTCATTCACTTCCCTTCTTTCTTGTTTTCCTCCTGTTTCTCTTTTTTTCTTTTTTCTCTCTCTCTCTCTCTCTCTTCTCTCTCTCTGTCTCCTCTCTCTCCTCCTCTGTCTCTCTCTCTCTCTCTCTCTCTTCTCTTCTTCTCTCTCTCTCTCTCTCTCTCTCTTCTGTTTTTAACTCATAATGTTCCTGTTGAGGTTAAGTGATGGTTGAGTCAATGGTTGAGTCAATGGTTGAGTCAATGGTTGAGTCAATGGTTGAGTCAATGGTTGAGTCAATGGTTGAGTCACTGATTCATTGGTGCCGACAGAAAGGCATTGGAGAGAGAGAGAGAGAGAGAGAGAGAGAGAGAGAGAGAGAGAGAGAGAGAGAGAGAGAGAGAGAGAGAGAGTACTAAAGGAAGACATGGATGAAGTAATTTAGGAACATTTTATTTATTTGTTTATGTAGGACGAAGTTTAAGTGTGTGTGTTGTGTGTGTGTGTGTGTGTGTGTGTGTATGTGTGTGTGTGTTGTGTGTTGTGTGTGTGTGTGTGTGTGTGTTTGATTAGCTAGTCAATCGCTCACTGTCAATCACCTCAGTAATCTCATACCAATCTTTTTGTGTTGTCTTTCTACCGCCATTCCTCATCTTTTGCCAATCCATTTTTTTATTTCTATTTTTTATCAGTACACACACACACACACACACACACACACACACACACACACACACACACACACACACACACACACACACACACACACACACACACACACACACACACACACACACACACACACACACACACACACACACACACACACACACACACACACACACAACATTCCGCGTTCACCTTCACTTCCTTCAACATTTAAAGCATCAAGAGGGAGAGAGAAAAAAACGACACATGGTTGATAAAAAAATATATTAAAACATTTGACAGAAAAAGAATATCTCATAAAAAATCGTCAGAATTCAATGAAAGAAATGTGATGAAAAAACTTAACACTTATTTTTTCTTTATTTCACCAGCAGCACTATTGTATTTTGTCATCCTACGTCACAGCCTTATCATTAAAAACATCATCACGCCATCACAAACCGATAAAAATAAGATAAAACGTAACAGTTAGTAGTAAAAGAAACATTCAAACACTACTTATATCAGTTTTCTTTCTAAATCCAACAATACAATATTTTCACTATCTTCTACAACCACTATGTTATTCCTTCCCTTCACAGTTCTCACCTCTTTCCTCCTCTCTTGACTCTCTCTCTCTCTCTCTCTCTCTCTCTCTCTCTCTCTCTCTCTCTCTCTCTCTCTCTCTCTCTCTCTCTCTCTCTTATCACATCCCACCTCCACACCATCACATATCAACACTAGAACGTAACACATCCCAACCCTCACACCTATCACCTTCCTACAACACTCATCTCTCGTCTCTCTCGTCACACATTCATCACCTTTTACATTGTCGTCGCCTTGTTACGCCCGTCACACCGTTGCCTCGACATGAACGGTAACAAAATACAGGATCCACTCGAGTGTCGTGTCACCGCCCGAGGTAATAATACGCCCACATGGCTTGAGGGTCAGTGCGAGCCGAGTAGAGGCATCATAACAAAGCCCATATACCGCCTGGTTCGAGGGACCAAAATACCTCGTTTTCTATCAGGTCTCCGCGTCTCCTATCTCGTACAGTCCCCCCTTGGAGTCACCACATCCGTAATGCAACACTCACTAAACCCTCCAGTGCCCTTACCAGCTTGACCGAGACATTCTGGAAGTGACCGATGATATGTGCGTCTTCTAATAGCATTGGTGTACACGACCGCACACGCACACACGCACTCACCCTCACGCACATGTTAAAAGGTACACACACCCACACACGTACACACAGTCACGCTATTGGAGTAACTCACACGCGGCCACGAGTGTGTTGGTGTTATTAGGTGATAGAGAGAGAAGGTCAACGTAGTGAAGTATTGATAAAATGGACGAAAATCATATGTATACGAGCGAGAAATAATACCTTGAGATCACGAAGACAAAAATGCGAGAAAATTGTTGATAAAAGTTGTACTTGATATCAATACACAGCTGGAATGGAGGGAAATAGCGAACAAAATGATAGGGTAAAAATGTATTGTTAAGAAAAATCATGCCAAAAATAAATGATAAATGATTACAGTGAAAAACTGATAGTGAAAAATGTATTGTAAAAAAAATCATGCTCAGATAGAAAGACGAAAAAATTTGAAATAGCGAAAAATGTGATAGTTTAAAAATTCTTGTCAAAAAATCCTGCTAAAATATAATGATGAAAAAATAATGAGAGTGAAAAATTGAGTCAAGTAAAAATTATTGTCGAAAAATCATGCCAAAATAGAATGACGAAAAATTATGATAGTGAAAAAATGATCGTGAAAAATTTATAGTAAAAAAAATCATCCAAAAATAGAATGCCGAAAAAATAATGATAGTGTAAAATTGATTTAAAACGAAAATGCATGTAAAATCAATCAGGTTTGGAGGACACACCTGTAAGGACACACCTGCCGTAAGTGTGTAAAGGTGTGCTGTGAGTGACAAGTATTTATTTTTTCATAACGCGTTTCTCAGGTATAAAACAGGTGTGGGACAGGTGTGAAAATTGGCTGCATGTGCGTGAAGCGTGTGTGTGTGTGTGTGTGAGAGAGAGAGAGAGAGAGAGAGAGAGAGAGAGAGAGAGAGAGAGAGAGAGAGAGAAAGAGAGAGAGAGACTGTGAATGAGTGAGTGAGTGAGAGAGAGAGACATAGAGAGAGTGGGTGAGTAAATGAGTGAGAGAGAGAGAGAGAGAGAGGAGAGAGAGAGAGAGAGAGAGAGAGAGAGAGAGAGAGAGAGAGAGAGAGAGAGAGAGAGAGAGAGAGTAGAGAGAACAGAGAGAGCGAGAGCGAGAGGGGTAGAGGGGAGAGAGAGAGAGAGAGAGAGAGAGAGAGAGAGAGAGAGAGAGAGAGAGAGAGAGAGAGAGAATGTCCACTTCACAAATCAAACACCTCATACAATCATGTAACTTGTCAACTCAACTCATGACGTCACTTCCGTTGTAACAAATCCTCTATCGTAGGCTAGAAAGGGGCCGGATTTACCCCACTCCCCCTCCTCCCCTGACCCTCCCCCCTCCCCCCCTTCCCTTGTGTGAGATCAGATACCTTACCTATCGACTGGAAGCCCCAAAAAGTTGCCCAATCCTTTCAGTCAGTTTCAGAGTGACAGATAGACTCCCCTTTCTGACCGGCTCAACCACTGATTTGGAAAAGTTACTATGTTGTTTTGCGGACTTTGTTTTTTTGGCCATTGTTAAAGGGTTGAATTTATTTATTGATTTGATTGGATTTATGTGGTTATGTTTTGGTTACACGTGTATTGTTTAGTCGTGATCCTAATTATTGTGCAATAGAAAATAAAAATTTGGAATTACTTAAAATACTAAAAAAAAAAAAATACAACACAACAAAAACAACAACAACAAACAAACAAAACATAACAAAAACCCGAAAACAACTTACAATAATAATAAACAACAACAACAACAAAAACACAACCCAACAACAACATAAAAACATTAAAATATAAAAAATAACAACACAATAACAAACAAAAATAAAACATTAAAAATAAAATAAAAATAACAACAACAATACAACGCAACAACACAACATACACAACATACAACGCACAATAAAAACAAATAAAAAATAAAACATACAAAAACAATATTAACAATAATAAAACAACAACGGGAAAAGGAATAATAAAGGGACAAAAGAGAAGAAACCCCTTTTTACTTTTCAAATAAAAATAACTTTCCCCCAATTTAACCAAAAATTAAGGGAACCAAAACCTTTTTTGACAATTTTTCCATCTATTTTTTTTAAAAAAAAAAACCCCCGCGAAACCCGGGAAAAAGTAAAAAAAAAAAGGGGAAGAAAAAGGGGAAAGGAAAAAAGGAAAGGAAAAAAAAAAGGGGGAAAGAAAAAAAAGAAGAAAAAGAAGAGAAAGTAAAAAAAAAAAAAAAAAATAAAAAAAGGGGAAAAAAAGGGGAGGGGGGAGGAGGGGGGAAAAGGGGAGGGAAAAAAAAGGGGGGGAAAAGGGGAAAGGGGGAAAAGGGGAGGAGCGGGGGGGAGGGGGAAAGGGGGGGGGGGGGGAGGGGAAAAAAAGAAAAGGAAGAAAAAAAAGGGGAAAAAAAGAAAAAAAAAAGGAAGGGGGGAAAAGGAAAAAGGAAAAGGGGAAAGGGGGGGGGGGGGGAAAAAAAATACCTGAAAACTCCCGGGAAAAAAAATTTTTTTTTCCCCTTTTATAAAATCCCCGACCTTTTATAA
>JACEEZ010004949.1:35000-37500 GCA_016584305.1 Chionoecetes opilio
GTATAGTGTAGTAAGGGGAATAGTATAGTGTAGTATAGAAGTAGGGGTAGAAAAGTAAAAGAATGGGGTAAAAAAATAGATAATAATTTTTTATTATTAGAGTATAGTAGTATAGTAGTAGGTGTGTATTTAAGTAGTTTTTGGGGTTATTTTAGTTAGAGTGGTAGAGTAGTAGAGTAGTATAGTAGTAATAGTGTGGTAATAGTATAGTAGTAGAGTAGAGTAGAAAGTATTTTAAGTAGTGTAGAAAAAAAATTATCTCACAACATATAATCTTTACTTTAAATACAAATAAAATGACATATGAATGTTAATTTTAATCAACATAAATCCAAAATTATGAATTTTTTCCCCCTTATAATTTTCCCTAAAAAAACACTTCTGATAGGGTTTCTACAAGGTAGGAAAAAAAGAAGAAAAAAAGATTATCCAATTTAAACTTGCTCTCGATGGCGTAAAATCGTTGGGGAAAAGTTAAGCCCCCTACCAAAATTTCAAAAAACCTATTAAACCGTAAATAAAATCACTTTAGGCCCCGGGAGGGGAGGGGGGGGGGGGGTTACTAGAGGGCCTAAAACCCCGTGTTCTCTCCATTGGGGTAGCTGTTGTTTAAAGAAAAGAGAGAGAGAGAGGGAGGAGAGGAGAAGAGGAGAGGAAGAAATACGATTATAGAAGTATTATGAATTAAAAATTATTTTTGTAGAAAAGGAAATATGCAAATTTCCCCTCCTCTCTCTTTTTCTCTCTCTCTCTCTCCTCTCTCTTCTCTCTTTTCTCTCTCTCTCTCCTCTCTCCTCTCTCTCTTCTTTTATCTTTTTCTCTCTCTCTCTCTCCTCTTCTCTCTCTCCTCTCTCTTTCCCCCTCTCTTCTCTCTCTCTCTCTCTCTCTCTTCTCTCTCTCTCTTCCTCTCTCTCTCTCCTCTCCCCTCCTCTCTTTAACCGATACGACTAACCCCATGGAGGGGAACCGTGGTTTTGGCCTCTTGAAAAAAAACATTTATGAACAAATAAAAGGGGTTCAATGTAACTTTTAAACTTTATCAAAAAAATTCAAAAATTGGAACCATAAATTTAAAGAATGCGTCATTGAGTAAATCCTTGCTTTTAGGTCAAATGTGAAAGGTGTGTGTGTGTTGTGGTGTGTTTTGTGGTGGTGGTGTGGTGTGTTTGATATGATTGTGAAAATATTAAGTGTAGCCATAATAGGGGTTGGGGTTTTTGGTGTGTGTGGTGGGGTGGTGTGTTGTGTGTGTGTGTGGGGTGTGTGTGTGGGCGGGTGGGCGGGAGTAAATTCTTTTTTTAAAAGTCATTTTTTGTGACTTTGTTTACGAAAGGGAAGTTGAAAAAAAGGTTTAGCAAAACCCTTTTCACTTCGGATTGATGGAGAAAAGAGAGAAAGGAGAGAGAGAAGAGAGAGGGGAGGGAGGAGGGAGGGAGGGAGAGAGAGAGGAAGGGAGAGGGAGGGAATTGCATAAAAGCTAGTCTTTTTTGCAGTTAAATTTTTTTAACCCCCCAATTTTCCCCCTTTCAAATCGCCAAATTAAAAAAGCGCAATTCCTGCCCCGAATAAAAAAACAATTTCTCTATAAAATTAAACACACAAAGAGAATACGTTAATTAGTAGTAACCTTCCCTAGCGCCTTCTATTACCCCTGCCTCAAATAATCTCCCGTACCTTCTCTCTCTCTCTCTCTCTCTCTCTCTCTCTCTCTACTCTCTCTCTCTCTCTCTCTCTCTCTCTCTCTTATTATTCTGTCTTCTCTTCTACTCGGTGTGTATCTCTTCCCTCTTATTAAGTAACGGAAACTACCACGCATATATATATAGGTATCACGGCCTCTTGTAGCCTCCTTATTTTCTTATGTTCTTATGTTATGTCTCTCTCTCTCTCTCTCTCTCTCTCTCTCTCTCTCTCTCTCTCTCTCTCTCCTCTCTCTCTCTCTCTGACACAGCATCGTCACCTAATTCTCCTCTAAAGTAAGGTTCCAACAGCCCTTTGATGAACATAATAGAGAAAAAACGAATGATTGTGAGAATAGCGATATGTAAACAAAAAAAGTATAAACACCAGACCCTAAAGTGCTCCAGGAAAATAAACAAAAGAAACACATCGCCGCGTCGTCCCGTGTGATCCCAATGCTACCGCCAAGGACAAGATGAATTATATCATTTATACTTGTTTTTGCACTGTACTACATATCTCGATTTTGTGGTAGTATGCATTTTTTATCTTATCTTATCTTATCTTGCCTATTTTTATGCTTCTTTCTCTCCCTCTGTCCTATTTATTTATGCCTGGTTTTCCCGGTCCTTGTACTTTGTTGTTGTGTTTCGTGGATGAGGTGATATCAAGGACGCAAATAAGTGGTCGTAAAATCAAGTCAAATCGTCAGTGGCAGGCGTGCATAATAATACTCAAAAAAATATGAACATGTTTAGGTATTCAAATATTAATTTCTATCTTTTTTATGAGTGTTTTTTAGCCCTTGGTGCCTCTAGTA
>JACEEZ010004949.1:42500-50000 GCA_016584305.1 Chionoecetes opilio
CCCCCCACCCCCATTCTTTTCTTCTTGCATTATGGTCCACCTTACGTCCGCCAAACACAGCAATTGGCAATGGGAAAAATACCATTACTGCCGCGCTTTGAAAAAATAAATAAAACTTGTTGAAAGAAAAATAAATATAAACCGACTCTTCACCGTTTCGAAGTTTCAATTTTATTTCTAAAGCTATATGGATTGTTTTATAGATATATATATGTGATTTTATGAGTGCAAGTAAAACAAAAATATGTATCGTTTGTGTGAGGTGAGTATATAATAAGAAGGAAAATCATATCAACAAAAAAAACGAAAGAAAGAATGGTTGAGGAAAAAGAAGAGAAGAGAGGGCAAGAGAAACGTATGGGAAGAAAGAAGAAGAAAGAAGAAGATGGAAGGAGAGGGAGTAAAGGAAGAGAGGGAAGAAAGAGATCATGGAAAGAAGGAAGGAGGCAAAGAAAGCAATGAAAACCACAAGAGAAAGAATAGGAAGGGAGATAGAAAAAACTGTGAAAAAAGCTCTAAATACGATAGGTGATAGCTATAGGCAAGAAGAACGAGCGGGAAAGGAAAGAAAGAAGAAAGAAAAGAGAAAAGTTAAACAATAGGGATGAGGAGTAAGAAGGAAGGAAGAAGTAGGAAAGAAAGAAAGGAAGTCAGAAAGAAAGAAAGGAGGAAAAAGCTCTTAACACAATAGGTGATAGGTGTAAGAAAGGAAGGAAGGAAGGTAGGGAAATGAAAGAAGAAGGAAGTCAGAAAGAAAGAAATGTGAAAAAAGCTCTTAACACAATAGGTGATAGTGTAGAAGGAAGAAGGTAGGAAAGAAAGAAGGAGGAAGGAAGATGGAAAGAAGGGATAGCTTAGCGAGGGAAGAACGAAAGGGAGGAAGGAAAGAAAGAGAAGGAAGAAAGGAACGGAAAAGAGGTGATTAGCTATAGGAAAGGAAGAAAGGTAGGGAAATGAAAGAAGGAAGGAAGAAAGGAAGGAAAAGAAGGTGATAGCTCTAGCGAAGGAAGAACGAAAGGGAGGAAAGGGAAATGAAAGAAGGAAGGAAGAAAGGAAGGAAAAGAAGGTAATAGCTCTAGCGAAGGAAGAACGAAAGGGAGGAAAGGGAAATGAAAGAAGGAAGGAAGGGAGGGAGGAAGAGAGGAAGGGAGATTTGATGGCCAGGGAGTCAGAGGGACGTATACTAAGACAGATTTCCACATTGAGGTGTCCAGGACGGCAAGGTAACCAATCAATTAAGGTAAAGACGTCTTAAGTCTCCTCCCTCTTCCTTCCCTTCCTTCCCTCCCCTTCCTTCCTTCCCTTCCTTCCTTCCCTTCCTACCTTCCTTCCCTTCCTTCCCTTCCTTCCCTCCCCTTCCTACCCTCCCCTTCCTTACCTCCCTTCCCTCCCCTTCCTTTTCTTTCTCCCTCCATACCTCATTCCTTTCTTCCCTCTCAACTTCAGGCCCCTCATTTTTTTTTTCTCTCTCTCTCTCTCTCTCTCTCTCCCTCTCTCTCTCTCTCTCTCTCTCTCTCTCTCTCTCTCTCTCTCTCTCTCTCTCTCTCTCTCTCTCTCTCTCTTCTCTACTCTCTCTCTCTCTCTCTATCTCTCTCTATCTCCATCAAAGGTGCGATTTAATGATATAATTTATCTGTTTGTCTTGTGATTTTTTTGATTGAATATTATTGTTTTCTTCAAACGTTTCTCTATATGTGTTTTATTTTCGTTTTCATGACCCCGATTGATAAGAAATTAGGAACAACGAGAGAAAAAGAGGAGGAGGGATGAGGAGGAGGTGGAGGAGGAGGAAGATAATGTTGTGGTTAAGAAGAGATGAAAGTGTGAAGGGATGAGAGAGAGAGAGAGAGAGAGAGAGAGAGAGAGAGAGAGAGAGAGAGAGAGAGAGAGAGAGAGAGAGAGAGAGAGAGTATTTATATAAAGATTGCAGGCACTTTTACTACTACTATTACTACTACTATTACTACTACTACTACTATTACTACTACTATTACTACTACTACTACTACTACTACTACTATTACTATTACTACTACTACTACTATTACTACTACTACTACTACTACTACTACTACTACTACTACACTACTACTACTGATGATGGTAATAATGATAATAATAATAATAATAATAGTGATAACCATAATGACATTGATAATAATAGATGATTAATAACTATGAGCATACTATTACTACAACAACATTTATCTATATACTAGAGGGAGTTATCTAGACGTCCTTTGTAGGCAGAGTTGAGTGTTAGCCAAGATGACAGCTCCATTAACCACGCCATTACCATAAACACCACCTACCTACCATCCCCACTGATTGATTCATGAAGTGTGGAATAAAATTTGAATAAGAAGTACATGCTAGTTGTAAGCTGGTAGTGGTAGTGGTAGTGGGGGTATTGGTGGTAGTAGTGGTGGTAGTGGTGGTAGTGGTAGTAGTGGTGGTGGTGGTGGTAGTGGTGGTAGTAGTGTTGGTAGTAGTAGTAGTGGTAGTAGTGGTGGTGGTAGTAGTGGTGGTAGTAGTTGTGGTGGTAGTAGTAGTGGTGGTGGTTGTAGTGGTGGTAGTAGTAGTGGTGGTAGTAGTGGTGGTGGTGGTGGTAGTAGTGGTATTGGTAGTTGTAGTAGTATTAGCAATGGTAGTGGTGGTGATAGTAGTAGTAGTAATAATGGTAGTGGTGGTAGTGGTAGTGGTGGTAGTAGTGGTGGTAGTAGTGGTAGTGGTAGTAGTGGTGGTAGTAGTAATAGTAGTAGTAGTAGTAGTAGTAGTGGTGGTGGTGGTACGTAAATAGTTTCCTAAAAAATAATTAGTATAGTTATATTATTTGGCTTTCTGATAGGATTTTTGTTTAGTTCATACTCAAATTTCATCAGTTTTGGTGTTCTATATATTTATCATCGTTCTTTTCTAATCGCAATTATTCCTCTTCTTTTATTTCCCCTTCCTTTACCCCCTCTCGCTTCTGCCATCACATCCCGTCCTTCCACTCGTCCTCTCTCTCTCTCCCTCTCTCTCTTCATTCCCCCCTTCCACTCGTCCTCTCTCTCTCACCCTCTCTCTCTTCATTCCCCCCCTCCCCCTGCCTTCCTCCCCTCACCCCCCCCCTTCCCCCCCCTCCGCCGCAATCCACAAGGTGCTCCCAGCTGTCCTTGTCACTCATACAAGGTAGAAATCAGGAGCTTGTCTTGTTACCGAAATGATGAAAAGCTCAGGTGCAGAGGAGGAGGAGGGAGGAGGAGGAGGAGGAGGAGGAGGAGGAGGAGGAGGAGGAGGAGGAGGAGGTAGGAAGAGGAGGAGGAGGTAGGAAGGAAGATGGATGATATACTTTGGTTATGAAATTTTAAAGTGTAGGAGGTGATGAGATAGAGATAGATAGTAAAGATTGTGATATTAGAAGATGGTGATGATGATGGTGATGATGATGATGATGGTGATGGTGATGATGATGATGATGATGGTGATGATGATGATGGTGATGATGATGATGATGATGATGGTGATGATGGTGATGGTGATGGTGATGATGATGATGATGATGATGGTGATGATGATGGTGATGATGATGATGATGATGATGATGGTGATGATGATGATGATGGTGATGATGATGGTGATGATGATGATGATGATGATGATGTGATGATGATGATGGTGATGATGATGGTGATGATGGTGATGATGATGAGTACAGCATAAGAATTGAGGGATTAGACAGGAAAAGGATGGAATACAGATAAAAAGAGTGTTTACTTAACCTTAGATCATAGCCGAAGGAAGCTGTCCAGTGCTTGCTCTCTCTCTCTTTTGTAATTCTCTTTAAATAGTAATGTATCCGGTCTCTCTCTCTCTCTCTCTCTCTCTCTCTCTCTCTCTCTCTCTCTTCTCTCTCTCTCTCTCCTCTCTCTCTCTCTTCTCTCTCTCTCTCTCTCTCTCTCTCTCTCTCTCCTCTCTCTCTCTACTCTCTCCACCTCTCTCTCTCACTCTCATCTCACTCTATCTCTCCTCTCTCCTCTCTCTCCGAACACACACAAAACACACACACACAACACACACACACACACACACACACACACACACACACACACACACAACACACACACACACACACACACACACCAAACAAAGCCTACAGTCGCCTCTTTTTCTACATTTTTTCGTGTGTACTCAGATGCCATCACTTGTCTTTCCTCGGTCAAGTCTCCTCACCTCCAGGCAGCGTTTAGTGCCCCCCTTCCCCCCCTTCCCCCCTTTACCCTTTACAAGACACTAAAGAAAACGTGAAACTCGACTAATCTAAGACAGAAATCATTGGGAACGGCGGCGGGACGGAGAAAACAGCGGGTGGTGAATCTCTTAGGGTGAGTCCGCGGGTGGTGGATCGGACTGAGGTGATTTGGATGGACCGCCTTATTGTATCCCTTGTATTCTGGTCCTACGTGTATTGTATTAGCTGGTTTTTGGGTTCTTTCCGGAGTGGCGGGGAATCTCTTGCAGAATACCAACCTTGGACGAGCTTTGGGGTGCCTCACGTCTTGTATTGATAAGAAAAAGTGTTGGGTTGACTGACCGGAGCGACTCGTCCCTATAAGAAAATTTCGGTTCCTATGAGGGATTTAGTCTTGAGCAACGAGAATGTTTTTGTTTTATGTGTGTGTGTGTGTGTGTGTGTGTGTGTCTGTGTGTGTGTGTGTGTCTGTGTGTGTGTGTGTGTGTGTGTGTGTCTGTGTCTGTGTCTGTGTCTGTGTGTGTGTGTGTGTGTGTGTGTGTGTGTGTGTGTGTCCTCTCACCTACCGGAACGCCCCACCGTGACAGTTCCTTCTCTTGCAACTGAATACACTTGAAAGAGAATCACCAATGGTCTGCCTTCTTATTCCCTCCTCCTCCTCCTCCTCCTCTCCCTCCTCTCCTCCTCTCATCCTCCTCCTCCTCCCCTCCTCCTCCTCCTCCTCCTCCTCCTCCCTACAGCACCTCACGAAAATTAGGAAAACACGCAACTGGGTCGGTCGTTCAGCAGGCAGCAGAGAGAGAGAGAGAGAGAGAGAGAGAGAGAGATGAGAGAGAGAGAGAGAGGAGAGAGAGAGAGAGAGGGGGGGGGGGTAGGTGTGGGCAGTGTGTGTGTGTTTCGACAAAGGATGTCAGCTGAACCAGCGATAACGCCCAGTATTCATCAGATGCTAAGGGCAACATAGTCTTCATATTCATCAACATTTGTGTGCTTGCGTGCGGCTCGTAGCTATTCATCGTGAAAGTAATGTTTGTTGACAGAGGAAAGCAATGGTGGGGCTTTATTTCCACGGTGTTCACGCTCACACACCGTCACCTACCTTTTTTTATAGAGGGCTAACGCGACTGAGAGGATAAGGGGGGAGGAGGAGGAGGAGGAGGAGGAGGAGGAGGAGGAGGAGGAGAGGGAAGGAAGAGGGGGATTGTAGGGGTTGCACAAAAAAGAACAGGGGGTAGAGGTGGTCCATTCTCGTGTTCCGAATCTGACGGGGAATAAACCAAAACCCCATTGTTGCCGTTTTGTTCATATATTTAGTGTGTCCATCACAGATATCTTCACCTCTCTCCCTCCCTCCCTCCCTTCCCCTCTCCCTCCCTCGAATTGATTACCGCCACACCACTATTGACAACAGGCCAATCACGTGACCAAACAGGTGAATAATAAAGACAGTAATATCTAGCGAGACAATCTTTACTGTACCTCATCACCCCAAGAAAAAAAGAGGGTAATGAATAAGCCGTGTATGTCATTAGTGATAGACAGGCATACCTCCCCCCCTCCCCTTCTCCCCCTCCTCCCCCCTCCTCCCCCCTCCCCCCGTCCCCTCAGCAAGCAAACAGAACGGGCTCATTATAAACCTTCATCGCGGCGGCCTCTCGCGTCCGCCCCACACTGTACTAACCTTGTCACGTCAACGAGACCATCAACCAAGCACTGTGAGACGGCCTGGTATCCCCACGCCTTGATGCCTCCGTTAATCACCGCCTTACAAGCTTCGGCCACACTCCACCGCCCTTACTAAGAAGTGTGTGCTGTTTAGCTTCCCCAGGGACCTCCAGACGCCTCTTTTTATCGCGAGACTGCGAGGTAGCACGGATGTTGGACCCTTTCTATTTCCTCCTGAAGATTCGAGTGTTTCTAAGGAAGTGTTTGTTGTGTTTGTTCGAGGTAGCATGGATGTTGGACCCTTTCTATTTCCTCCTGAAGAGTCGAGTGTTGCTAAGGAAGTGTTTCTTGTGTTTGTTGGAGGTCGCATGGATGTTGGACCCTTTCTATTTCCTCCTGAAGAGTCGAGTGTTGCTAAGGAAGTGTTTGTTGTGTTTGTTGGAGGTCGCATGGATGTTGGACCCTTTCTATTTCCTCCTGAAGACTAGTGTTGCTAAGGAAGTGTTTGTTGTGTTTGTTGGAGGTAGCACGGATGTTGGACCCTTTCTATTTCCTCCTGAAGACTAGTGTTGCTAAGGAAGTGTTTGTTGTGTTTGTTGGAGGTAGCATGGATGTTGGACCCTTTCTATTTCCTCCTGAAGATTCGAGTGTTTCTAAGGAAGTGTTTGTTGTGTTTGTTGGAGGTAGCATGGATGTTGGACCCTTTCTATTTCCTCCTGAAGATTCGAGTGTTTCTAAGGAAGTGTTTGTTGTGTTTGTTGGAGGTAGCACGGATGTTGGACCCTTTCTATTTCCTCCTGAAGACTAGTGTTGCTAAGGAAGTGTGTTTTGTGTTTGTTGAGGTAGCATGGATGTTGGACCCTTTCTATTTCCTCCTGAAGATTCGAGTGTTGCTAAAGAAGTGTGTTTATTGTGTGCGTTTTAGTGTTTACTGTTCGTGGTATTGGTGTGTTTTCAAGTGTTTGGGTGTGTATTGTTCGTGGTATTGGTGTGTTTTTAAGTGTTTTAGTGTTTGGTGAGGCATAGTGGTGTTTGTGGTGATGTGCGGATGGTGACATGAGGATCCACGTCGCCTTAGCTTCCCGTAAACACCATTGATTCCAGTGACTTGAAGACCTTATCACCTAGATGCTGATGTTGACGTTGATGTAAACAAAGCATACACAAGATGAGGAGGAAGTCTGGTATCAAAGGTTTCGTTGAGAGAGAGAGAGAGAGAGAGAGAGAGAGAGAGAGAGAGAGAGAGAGAGAGAGAGAGAGAGAGAGAGAGAGAGAGAGAGAGAGAGAGAGAGAGAGAGAAGAGACTATTCATTCCTACTTAACCCCTTGAGGCCCAGAACGTAATTGCCATTGTAATTTGGGTACCATTAGACGATTTTTAGTGACTATAAGCAATATTTTATAGATATGACCTGTTTAGTATCCTTGTCCACTAACGAATTTGGTATATTAAGTTACTTTTTGTAATTTTATGGCTAACAACAGACAATTTTTTTATAGCAAAGGAAAGATCTGGGCGTGAAGGGGTTCAAATGATTATTGGTATCCGAATCATCTTTATCATCATCATCATCATCATCAACTGACGCAAAGAGAAGATA